>JANRMT010049829.1:37521020-37532829 GCA_026402145.1 Polypterus bichir lapradei
GTTTTCGCCGGTGGCTCTGCGCAAGCCGGAGGAATCCCTTCGGCCCGTAGAGTCACCTCTTTTACAGTTGCTGGGTGCTCTCGTCGTCCGGTTGGAGCAGCTGAAGGGGAAGGCGGTCGCATCGGGACAGACGGCGTGTGTTACGGAGGATCGGCGCGACGCTGGAGCCTTTGGCCAACGGAGTACCGCGGGGAAGGTAGGTTTTGCCGTCCCCGTAAAGCATGAAGGGGGATTCGCCGAAAACAGCCGTGACTTTGCTAAGGAGGACCGGCATCGAGTAGGCTATTCCCCAACAGCGGACGTGGTGGTGCAGACTGCCTGTGAGGCGAGGAGAGCGAGTACGAAGGGGCTGGCAGGACCGGGGCTGATGAGTGCCCTGGGTCCTAGCACCCTGCGCTCCAAGCCCGCAGCAGTCTCCTGTCGCTCTGCAGGGACGCAGACAGGGCTGGATTTGAGCTTTCACCATGCTCAGACCCAGACCGTCAGGGCGTCCAAGAGAAGAGGGAGGAACCGAGGGGTGCATGCCGGTTCCTCCGATAGGAGGGGACGCGGCGCTGGGTGCGCGTGTTCGGAGAAAGCCCATCCTCTGCGGAGGCAGAGGGAAACCCCTGGGCGGCTGGACGAGCCGCCTGCGAGAGCGGTCCCGCTAACACCAAGAGGACGGGCATGGAACCTGCGGCGGAGGAGCCAACCAGGCAAGTCGCGGGCTGTCAGTAGGGGGGGTGCTTCTGGCCCTCCCTTTTCTCTTTTTACAGGCCCGAAGCCCCGACGAGCGCTGGAGCCGACGTCGTTGGGAACCTGCCCTCCTGGAACGGGCCACTCCGCGGGAGGGCTCCCCACTAGGAGGCTGATGGTGCCCCAGCTGGCGGGGACGGTGGAGGCGAGAGCGGCGCAGACCAGAGGGGCGCGTTGCCGTCGGAGGGGGTGCCGAAGCAGGGTGTCCCAGGGTGCTGTGTTGGACCCTGGGGACATAGTAGGACCCTCTCTGGGGACGTGCTGCCCTTTCGGGAAGTGCCGCTCGGACCCACGTGTCTTCGCTGGCGGTGGGGCACTGTGGTATCCGGCCAGGGCTGGAGCCCGGCCGGGACGCCCAGGAGGACAGGAGGAGGGCTTGTGTCTCCTCCAGACCGCGAGGGGGCGTCCGCCCTGGTTATGTTGAGGGCCACGGGTAAAGGGCTTAGAAGCCCAGCCCTGTAGGGACCCGTGGCCACCGCCAGGCGGCGCCCTGGTGCCTGAAGAGGACAGGGGACACCCGGACGGCTTCCGGGTGCGTAGCCAGCACTTCCGCCACACTGGGGCGTGTCTGCGGAGGAGTGCCGGGAAGCAGCTGGAGCCCATCCGGGTTCCTATTTAAGGGGCCACCTCCCTTCAGTCGATGGCTGGAGTCGGGTGGAAGAAGGACAAGGCACAATAGGTGTGTGGAGGTGGCCCGAAGAAAGGCATTGTGAGGCCAGGACTGTGTGTTGGGGTTTGTTTGTGTCTGAGTGACACTGGACTATTATTGTAAATATTGTAAATAATAAACGTGTGGTGGTGATTAAGAACATGTCCGCCTGTCTGTGTCCGGGTCGGCTCCACAGTACTCATGTGGTTGGTTGTTCCAAGGCGTTTGGAGAACTTGCCATTACCACTATTGCAGTCTTTGACTGTCTTACATGCTTTTGTTTTTCAAGTAATCCTTGACTGGCCTTGATGATGTTGAGATCAAGGGTCTATTGGGGGACATACCATCTGTTGTAGGATTCCGCATTCCTGTATTAGTTCAAGATAGTTTTGTTTTCACCATTTATTTGAGGTCATTGTCATGCTGCAGAATGAAGTTGGGACAGATCAGATGCTTCCCTGCTGGTACTGCATGATAGATATGAATCTTCCTGTAATTCTCAGCAGAGAGAAGGGCAATCAATTTTGATTAAATCAACAACTCCATTTGCTAAAATTCAGCCTCAAACCTGCAAAGTAACTCCACCATGCTTCATTGTCGTCTACAGATGTTCATCCATGTACCATTCTCCAGCCCCATGTCAGATGAACAGCCTTCTGTTAGAGAGAAACATCTAATATTTGGACCAACCGGTCCAGAGCACCTGTTGCCATTTTTCTATACACCCATCCTTTAGTCTTTGTACATAGGTGAGTCATTCAGCAGTACTTCCACCTTGGAGAAATGGCTTTTTGGTCACAACTCTTCCATTGAAGGCCACTACTGATAAGACTTCTCCACACTGTAGATTGTGTACTAGTGTTGAATATATTTCCAATTTCATAAAGAACTAAACCTGATGTATTTCTTGTTTGCTGCACTTGGTTTCCGACACTCAACCTTGCTCATTTTTTTGTGATTTTGTAGAAGAGCTTGGACACCACTTCTAGAAACTCTTCTGGTTTCATCTGAAATTTCTGCTTGGCAGAGACCTTGATTTACTATGCATGAGGACCATCTTGCATCTTGATGTTATGCTCACTTTAGCCAAGAGTAAAATTTGAAGGTTAAACCACTACATCTTCTGTAATCTATCCTTTGAGTCTGGTTGTCACTGACCCTGTTTTATTCCCTTTACACAGCTGTTTTTGTTTTAGTTAATAACATTTGTTCAAAAGTGGTATATTACTATACCAGTTTCTATCTTTAAGGTCTTTTAAATACCTAATGATATTGCTTCTCCCTTTCAAAATGAATATTTGGAATTTTAAAATATACTCTTTTTTCATTATTTGAAGACAATGAGAAAGAGAGAAGGTTAAATGATATGGAGATAGTGAATCAGGAAGTGCAACAGATTAGCAAAGAGGAAGTAAGGACAGCTATGAAGAGGATGAAGAATGGAAAAGCTGTTGGTCCAGATGACATACCTGTGAAAGCATGGAGGTGTTTAGGAGAAATGGCAGTGGAGTTTTTAACTAGATTGTTTAATGGAATCTTGGAAAGTGAGAGGATCCCTGAGGAGTGGAGAAGAAGGGTACTGGTACTGATTTTTAAGAATAAAGGAGATGTGCAGGACTGTAGTAACTACAGAGGGATAAAATTGATGAGCCACAGCATGAAGTTATGGGAAAGAGTAGTGGAAGCTAGGTTAAGAAGTGAGGTGATGATTAGTGATCAGCAGTATGGTTTCATGGCAAGAAAGAGCACCACAAATGCAATGTCTGCTCTGATGGTGTTGATGGAGAAGTATAGAGAACGACAGAAGGAGTTGCATTGTGTCTTTGTGGACCTGGAGAAAGCATATGACAGGGTGCCTCGAGAGGAGTTGTATTGAATGAGGAAGTTTGGTGTGGCAGAGAAGTACGTAAGAGTGGTACAGGATATGTATGAGGGAAGTGTGACAGTGGTGAGGACTGCGGTAGGTGTGACAAATGCATTCAAGGTGGAGGTGGGATTACATCAGGGATCAGCTCTGAGCCCTTTCTCATTTGCAATGGTGATGGATAGTTTGACAGATGAGATTATACAGGAGTCCCCATGGACTTTGATGTTTGCTGATGACATTGTGATCTGTAGCAAGAGTAGGGAGCAGGTCGATGAGACCCTGGAGAGTTGGAGGTTTGTTCTAGAGAGGAAAGAAATGAAGGTTGGTAAGAACACGACAGAATACATGTGTGTAAATGAGAGGGAGGTCAGAGGAATGGTGAGGATGCAGGGAGTAGAGTTGATGACGGTGGATGAGTTTAAATACTTGGGATCAACAATTCAGAGTAACAGGGATTGTGGAAGAGAGGTGAAAAAGAGAGTACAGGCAGGGTGGAATGGGTGGAGAAGGGAAGGTCTACAGGACGGTAGTGAGACCAGCTACAGTACGTTATATGGGTTGGAGACAGTGGCACTGACCAGAAAGCAGGAGACAGAGCTGGAGGTGGCAGAGTTAAAGATGCTAAGATTGCATTGGGTGTAACGAGGATGGACAGGATTAGAAATGAGTACATTAGAGGGTCAGCTCAGTTTGGAAAGTTGGGAGACAAAGTCAGAGAGGCAAGATTGCGTTGGTTTGGACATGTGCAGAGAAGAGATGCTGAGTATATTGGGAAAAGGAAGTTAACAATAGAGCTGCCAGGCAAAAGGAAAAGAGGAAGGACTAAGAGAAAGTTTATGGATGTGCTGAGAGAGGACATGCAGGTGATGTGTGTGACAGAGCAAGATGCAGAAGACAGGACGATATGGTAAAAGATGATCTGCTGTGGAAACCCCTAACAGGAGCAGCCGAAAGAAGAAGAAGTAGACTCTTTTTCATTATTTGAAATTGATCCATTTTGATAGAAGATGATGGACTAGATAGAAGATATGGCTGTTGGAACCTTTATTCTCCAAATATCTACTACTCCAAAAGTGGTATGGTTTGCAGAAAAGAAAATGTAGCTAAATACTGAAAATGTTTAAACATTTGAAGTTTAATTAATTATGTATTTTCATCCTGTTGGACCTTACCATTTCACTTCATGTCCCCAAAAATAAACAGTACCTGCACCTTCATTAAGCATTTAAGCATGGTGGTGTCATTGCTTGCACTGCTTCCTTGTTTCTGGAGGCACCTTGATTCAATTCTCCATCAAGTTATAGCATATGTAAGTTTCCATGTTTTTTCTGAAATCTATGTTTGTGTTTTGCAGATAAAGTGACATTATTTACATCAGACTAGAAGACTACATTAGTCTGGAATGGTTATATGCATGCCTTCAAATTTAAGTGTCCATATGGTCCTCTCCACATTGATGTTATGTGAGCTGCAAACAACACACACATCTCATACAATGATAACATTGACATAGCCACAGTGAACAGTAGTATGAAAGAACAACCTTCTGCTTTGTGCAAGCATGCACAGTTCATATCCACTAAAGTATGTAAAAGACCTAAATTAACATCTTATATGTACAGTATTTCCTGGGTTGTTTTTCACTGAGAATGTTTTAAACTTTGTAACGAAAGCTGCCGGAGTTGGCTCCAATCCAACATAAACTTAAAATGAAGAAAAAAGTCTTCAGTAAATCAGTAGAAAGGTTATCAGCAAACCGCCATCCAAGTCAAGCTCATCTGAATTGCTCTTAATTTACAATATGCATAAAAATCTATATAGCTAATTGGCTCTAGGTCACGGTGCCTTTGTTACAAAAGTCCTTAATCATAATTTTAAATTGAGTTTCATTTATATTTCAGAGTAATGCACAGGAGATGGTTTGTAAATGTCCTCCCTTAAGATTTATTTCATAATAAATAACTGTTTATGTTGCTTTTTAGTAATTTGGCCATTTTTTTGACTGGGTATTAGTGAGTCTCAGCCATGTTCGTCTCTTCATGGTGTCCTTTGTTGGCACTTGGTGTGACTATCCTTTTGAAGAGGAAGTTATCATTATCAATGATGGACCCAATGTCAGAGCTTTATATTATTCTACTACAGTGCTGTGCAGAGTGGAGGCAGAACCTCTGCATTTTGTCCAGTTGATTCTGGGGTTCTTCAGGGGGGTGTTTTTGCTCCTACTCTGTTCAATGCTTGTATGGACTGGGTGTTGGGCAAGGTTGCGGGGTCCAGTGGCTGTGGGGCATCTGTTAGTGAAGAGAGATTCATGGATCTTGACTTTGCTGACGATGCTGTGATCTTCGTGGAGTCAATGGAGGCTTTGATCAGGACTCTCGAGAGACCAAGCAAGGAATCTGAGTGTCTGGGCTTGCAAGTGTCCCGGATAAAAACCAAGATCCAGGCCTTTAATGGCCTCTTTGGCACAGCCATCAGTAGTGTGTCAGTCTGCGGAGAGAGTGTCGACCTTGTCGAGACGTTTACTTACCTCAGCAGTGACATTCATGTCTCTGGTGATTCTTCCTATGAAGTCAGTAAATGGATTGGGAGAGTATGGGGGGTTATGAGGTCACTGGCAAGGGGTGTGTGGCGCTCCTGATATCTATGCAAAGGACAAAGGTCCAAGTCTTTAGAGTCCTGGTGCTTGCTGTTTTGCTGTATGGTTGCGAGACATGGACGCTATCTAGTGACCTTAGACAAAGACTGGGCTCCTTTGGTACTGTGTCACTTCAGAGAATCCTTGGGTACTGCTGGTTTGACTTTATGTCAAATGAGTGGTTGCTCATGGAGTCTCGAATGAGGCACATTACCTGCATTGCGAGGTAGCGTCTGCTATGGCACTATGACCATGTGCTGCGATTACCCGAGGGGGATCCGGCACTCAGGATCCTGACTGCAGCAGATAAATGGTCATTTCCAGATGGTGGGACTGGACTGCTTGTCTGCCTGGGGGGTTGCCAAACAGGATCCCAAGCTCTTTCGTCATTTGGTGGGTGTGGCAACACTCTGTACCAGTGCATGCTCCCCAACCTGACCTGACCTGATCTGAGTCCATGTTATTTTCCTCAGTCAAGTTCCTGACTTATGATAGCTCTATATGACTAGAAGTTTGTTACTCTTAGAAACTTGTTAGTACCAAAAATATGTTTTTTTCATGCTGTTGTGTGATATAATCTCTAATTAACATCAACTAATGAAAACAGCTAATATGCCTAGCTGTTTCAAAGTGAATAGACTGGGTGATAACTCCTGAATTTTTTGGCAATGAATTCTACTGTAAGCCTTTGAGGTGATGTGAACTGGAGTGTTTCCAAGTTCTATTGCTTAATAGCTGCCACGCCTGATGCTCAGAAATGGGGTGGACCCTGGTTGCTGCTGCACTATTTGATAAGTGAGCCTCTGTGCTAGGTGACGTGGTGCATACTGGTGTTACATAGGAGCTTCTGAGTCCTTTGTTCAGTCCTTAGTGGGTACATTACTTATTTTTTTTTTTTAAATGTCACATTAAACTTCAATAAAGATGAATCTGAGAATGGTTAACCCTGAAGAACAGAAGCCCTATGGATAAGATGTATACTGCATGTGTTTCTGGCCTGATGCATCTATTTGTATACCTCACTACAGGGTAGTTGTGCAAATAAGCTACTGCATACACCTACATTCCAGTTCTTACGTTATCAGTCACTGAATAAGTCCCTTCACATTAGTCACAAGAGGTGCCTTGATTAAGCAACATATGGCTCGAAACACACCCAGCCGTATAAACTCCTTCTCCACCCTTGTGGCATACCTAATGCCTGATTACCTGCACTGTGTGTGTGTGTGTGTGTGTAAGTACAATCAAATCTCCATTCCCTCATAATTCCTCACCAATAACTAGGAGGACTGCATGTATTCACGCCATTGTCCTTTACAAAGGACCTATACAATCTGTAATTTGTTTATATTTTGTTACAAGGTAATAGGAATGTAGAATCTATCCTAGCAGTAATGAAACACATAATGGGAGCCAATCCTGGAAGCAGTGAAAGTCCATTGCAGGGCTCACATACCCACACTTTTTTTAATCAAGTTTTTCTGGAGCTGTAAAGTAGTGTGCTACCTGTCAACTCAAATCCTATAAAGGTTCTATTCAAATAGCTTTAAGAAAGCTTTTTTTTTTTTTAAAAAAGTGCCGGCATTCCTGTTTAGCTCAACATCAACTTAATGATAATGGTTTTGACGAAACCATTAAATGCATACCTGAAGGCATGAAAATGAAAAGCCAAATAGCTCTTTGAGTGCCTTGGGAAGTTTAAGCAATTACAAGCAAACAAAGTTTGCCTCCTCTTCACATGTGGAAGACATGCTAAAGACCTCTCACAGAAGCAATGCATTCTTCTTCATGACATGGCCTGCATGTGGAATGTCCAAGAACTCTTTCATCTGTTGTTTAACCTTTGCCTAATGAGGTAAATCTTTGCAAAGTGCTAACACATCGCTCGTGAGATCTCCATCTGCAATGATGTGTGAAGTGTCCATTAAGCAAACAGCCTTGGAAACGGTCAGCACCTGGAGAAGGTTGTGACCCCAAATGTAGTATGTAGCCTGCAACTGCATGAGGAATGATTAAGATATACGGGATTGTGCAAAAATCTTAGGCATCCTGCATTTTTCAAAACTGCGCAAAAAATTAAAGGAACACTTTGAAAACACATCAGATCTCAATGGGAAAAAAATCATGCTGGATATCTCTACTGATATGGACTGGGTAATGTGTTAGGAACGAAAGGATGCCACATCGTTTGACTGGAATGAAAATTATAAACCTACAGAGGGCTGAAATCAAAGACACCTCAAAAATCAAAGTGAGAAAATGATGCGGCAGGCTAGTCCATTTTGCTGAAATATCATTGCAGCAACTCAAAATCGTACTCAGTAGTTTGTTTGGCCCCCACGTGCTTGTATGCATTCCTGGCAATGTTGGCAAGGGGGCATACTCCTAATTAGATGACGAATGGTGTCCTGGGGGATCTCCTCCCAGATCTCGTCCAGGACATCACTGAGCTCCTGGACAGTCTGAGGTGTAACCTGACGGCGTCAGATAGACCAAAACATAATGTCACACCCAGAGGTGTTCTATTGGATTTAGGTCAGGTGAGCATGGGCGCCAGTCAGTGGTATTAATTCCTTCATCCTCGAGGAACTGCCTGCATACTCTCTCCACATGACGCCGGACATTGTCATGCATCAGGAGGAACCCAGGACCCACTGCACCAACATAGGGTTTGACAATGGGTTCAAGGATTTCATCCCAATACGTAATGGCAGTCAAGGTGGCATTGTCTAGCCTGTAGATGTCTGTGCGTCCCTCTATGGATATGCCTCCCCAAACCATCACTGACCCACCACCAAATCGGTCATGCTGAACGATGTTACAGGCAGCATAACATTCTCCACGGCTTCTCTAGACCCTTTCACGTCTGTCGCATGTGCTCAGAGCGAACCTGCTCTCATCTGTGAAAAGCACAGGGCACCAGTGGTGGACTTGCCAATTCTGGTATTCTATGGCAAATGCCAATCGCGCTCTATAGTCCTGTGTAGTGAGCACAGGGCCCACTAGAGGATGTCGGGCCCACAGGCCACCCTCGTGAAGTTTGTTTCTGATTGTTTGGTCAGAGACATTCACACCAGTGGCTTGTCTGCTGGAGGTCATTTTGTAGGGCTCTGGCAATGCTCATCCTGTTCCTCCTTGCCCAAAGGAGCAGATAGCTGTCCTGCTGATGGGTTAAGGACCTTCTACGGCCCTGTCCAGCTCTCCTAGAGTAACTGCCTGTCTCCTAGAATCACTTCCATGCCCTTGAGACTGTACTGGGAGACACAGCAAACCTTCTGGCAATGGCACATATTGATGTGCCATCCTGGAGAAGTTGGACTACCTGTGCAGCCTCTGTAGGGTCCAGGTATCGCCTCATGCTACCAGTAGTGACACTGAACATAGCCAAATGCAAAACTAGTGAAAAAATAGATGAGGAGGGAGAAATGTCAGAGGCCTCCACCTGTTAAACCATTCCTGTTTTAGGGGTTGTCTCATTTTTTCCCGTCTAGTGCACCTGTTGTTAATTTCATTAACACCAAAGCAGCTGAAACTGATTAACAAGCCCCTCTGCTACTTAACTGACCAGATCAATTGCCCACAAGTTTCATTGACTTGATGCTATACTCTGATTAAATAGTGTTCCTTAATTTTTTTTGAGCAGTATATATAACCAACCAAACTGATTACCTAAAACAGAAGCAGTAGTAGAAAAAATCAAACTGGGTGAAGGACAACCAGATTAAAAGGTGAGAATGTGGCAGATATGACTGTTCAAATCATCATCAATCTTCAAACCTTCATACCGTCAGTTCTTAAACCATGATAGGAGTGAGCACAGCAGCAAAACCCAAGATGGCAAATCCACATCAGCAAAGTCTCTCTCAAGCAGACATTTTAAGGCACACAGGAGTTTCAAGGTATGTTGTCCAAGCTCTTCTGAAGAAGCACAAGGAAAAGCCAAGGTTGAAGACCAGAAATGCAGTTATCAGCCACAGAAAATCAGTGCAGCAGATGACAGGTGCATCAAAATGATATCCATTTAAAACTGGAAGAACTCACAGGAACCATTCTAAACAAAGTACACCCCTTTTCATTCTGGAGATGTCTTTTCAAAAGTGGTCTTCATGGAAGACTTGCTACCAGAAAGTGGATTATCCAAAGTGGAGACAAAGTCCAGAGATTCCCCTATGCACAGAAACATATGGACACTTTTTCTTCAACAATTTCAAAATTTTGGTTCAAACAGGGCACATGGAGGACATTACATGGATGAGTGTCTGCAATCAACTGCAAAGTACATTGGAGGTTTCCAGAAGGTTTTAGGCTACACTTCCATAAAAGACGTTGATGATCTGGTCAGAGTCCTCACTGCTGAGAAGTACAAACAGTTTTGCATCCATCACACAATACCATCAACGAGGAATATGATCAATTGCAAAGTCATTCTTCAGTAGCTCAATGACTCCAAAAACAAGAAAAAGAGCATGAGTTTCTGTAACAGATGGCATGACCTCCACAGAGCCCTGATCTCAACATCATTGAAGCTGCTAGGCAAGACAGAGGTAGCAAAACATCTAAAGTCTGAAGAAGAACTGGGAGATTTCTTTAAGATGCTTTCAACAATCAGATGATTTTTTATAAAACTACACAACAGTGTACCTAATAGAACTGATACAGCTTTAACGATAATCCCAATATTGACTTGATTTTGTTTTGTTTTTTTTGAATTTTTCTTGCTCTTCATACTACATTTTTTGATAATTAGAAAATTTTCATTTCATTAGTTTTGGAATCAGCGTCATTTACAGAATGTTTTAATGTGCTTCATAGTTTTGTTAGATACTGTATAGACATCAAAATACAGTATCATTTTTTCCTTCCTCTGCTTTTTCCTGAAATGTTTGAGAGCAGCTTCGGCTATGTGTCTTTCACCCTGTTATGCCCAAATCAGTGTAAGGCAAGTTTATCTGGCTAAAATGACTGATATAATCTCATTAAAGTGTACTTTAATTTGCTTTATGAAGTTCATTATTACTCAAAGTGAAGATGGGTGCATGTTAACCACACTGAAAATAAATGCTGAAAGTATTTCAGGGCAAAAGATAACATCAAATTAGAAATTAAACTTTTCAGTTGCTCAACATTTAGCACTTTATCAGGGCCAGTGAACAAGTCAGTCATAGGGGCTTGACTAGAAACCTTTTGTGTAATACAATGTCTTAACAGCTACATCATATTGAACTCTGACACAACTTAGTAGGAGCCTTGTATTGCTTTACATACTGTATGTGTTTTACATTGTTCCTAATCAAATACATTTATCAGCTGAACATCCTTTGTCTACACTGTTTATCTAGTTCAAGGCAACGGGAAGCTAGTGTCTATCTCAGCAGTAAACATGAGAACCAAGTCTGGTAAGCAGCGGAAGATATGCAGCTAAGGATAGCTGGCAACTATCAATTGGCACAAAAAGGGTCTGAGCATGAATATGCCCTGTTGTGGACTGGAATACATGAAAGGTTAGATAACAATGTGCTCTTTCATTATCTTAGTAGTAATAGAACATTCATAGAGAAGACAAAGTGAAGTGATATCAGTGTGGGGGATACAGAAAATAAACTAAATAAAGTCAGTATTTGTCAGAGGTTTTCATCCATGAAGAAATCAATAAAGTAGTATTCTAGTGTATACATGGAATATAAATAATTTGGGGATTTTAAAATTTGAGATTTTACAAAGGCTGAAATGGTAAGAACAAACAAATGCACATGAACCTGACTTTAATTCTACAGTCCCTAAAGAAATTGGTAACTAAACAGTATATACTATACAAACAAAGCTGTAGAACCTATTTCTTCAGAAATCTGTAAGTACTATACCACCTAGAAAATACTGTATGAATGCAAATATATATATATATATATATATATATATATATATA
>JANRMT010049829.1:37532929-37544696 GCA_026402145.1 Polypterus bichir lapradei
ACTTAATGTGTAAATATTTGTATGAACACTAAAAGAGTCAACACCATAAGACATAAACTAAAAATGTTTCACAATGTGTCCCTGAATGAAGGGAGGCTCAAAATCAAAAGTACCAGTCAGTATCTGGTGTGGCCACCAGCTGCTTGAAGTACTGCAGTGCATCTCCTCCTCATGGACTGGACCAGATTTGTCAGTTCTTGCTGTGAGATGTTACCCCACTCTTCCACCAAGGCACCTGCAAGTTCCTGGACATTTCTGGGGGGAATGGCCCTAGCCCTCACCCTGCGATCCAACAGGTCCCAGACGTGCTCAATGGGATTGAGATCTGGGCTCTTCGCTGGCCATGGCAGAACACTGACATTGCTGTCATGCAGAAACTCACGCACTTTTTGCCACTCCTGTCTGGTCCAGCGAAGGTGGGTTTGTGCCCATAGGCGGCGTTGTTGCTGGTGATGTCTGGTAAGGACCTGCCTTACAACAGGCCTGCAAGCCCTCAGTCCAGCCTCTCTCAGCCTATTGCGGACAGTCTGAGCACTGATGGAGGGATTGTGTGTTCCTGGTGTGACTCGGGCAGTTGTTGTGGCCATCCTGTACCTGTCACGCAGGTGTGATATTCGGATGTACCGATCCTGTGCAGGTGTTGTTACACGTGGTTTTCCACTGCGAGGATGATCAGCTGTCCTTCCTGTCTCCCTGTAGCGCTGTCTTAGGCGTCTCACAGTGTGGACATGGCAATTTATTGCCCTAGCCACATCAGCAGTCCTCATGCCTCCCTGCAGCATGCCTAATGCACGTTCACGCAGATGAGCAGGGACCCTGGGCATCTTTCTTTGGGTGTTTTTCACAGTCGGTAGACAAGTCTCTTTAGTGTCCTGCGTTTTTAGAACTGTGACCTTAAATGCCTACTTTCTGTAAGCTGTTAAGGTCTTAACGACCATTCCACAGGTGCATGTTAATTAATTGATTATGGTTAATTGAACATGCATGGAAAACATTGTTTAAACAATTTACAATGAAGATCTGTAAAGTTATTTGGATTTTTAAAACATTATTGTTGAAATACACAGTCCTGAAAAAGGGACGTTTCTTTTTTTGCTGAGTATATATATATATATATATATATAAAAGAAATATTTTGAAAATCAAATTAAAGTCAAATTAGCATCCAGCACACACAGTCCAGGATCACTTTGTCAAAGAGCAATTGGCCTGGAGTTACTCAAGAGATTATTACGGCGGAAATTAACAAGAAAGCAGCTTTTTTTCTTTTATCAAGCTTAACTTCCTTTTCAGCTTGAACCATCAGACAATAGCCTGCATGGCAGGGTTCAGAGTGCTTTAGGAAATATGGGTACAAGGATAAATTACTTAATTACATGATATCAATGCAAATATCACAGCTGAGTTTGCTGTGCTTTTGTTTAGAAGTTTTAGGTGAAATATATATAAAAAAATGCATCATGGAAATGTGTAGATTACAGTAAATTATGTCCATTAGGAGATTTGGTGGAATTACCTAAAACACTTGAACTAGACCCAAACAGGATTCTCATTTGGACAGAAATATGGTAAATGTATCCACTTATCCATTTCCAAACTCCTTTAATCCAATTAAAATCATGTTAAGATGGAGCCTATTCTTGCAGCATCAAATGCAAAGTAGGAACCAACCTTGAATGGGGAGGCCAGCATGGTTATGGTTATTGTAGTTTAAAGACAAGAAAATGTAGGGTTTTTTTTTTTTAAATAGTGTAAGAGGAAACACCACCATCATGGATAATAGCTCCTACATCTTGGGGGTCACTGTTCCCGCAATGATCCTGCTGACTACACCACTGTAAGAAGACATAAGACAAAAAAAATAGTGTCTGGGGCACCGTACAGCTAATCCTGTCTGTTATGAAGTACACACAGTAAAATAAAATGGATTGTACAGCGAGCGCAAAGTGAGACTTCTTGAATAAATTAGTTAAGTCTGCCCAAGATGGCAGTGGCTCCTCTTTTGGAGGTTTCTGGGAGGAATGAGGCAGGTCCAGATAGTCTGTCCCCGATGTAAAGTCATGGATGGAGGCATGTCAATCTTCCTTTCTGTAGAGGGGAGAGGAAAACAGCCATCGTTATTACAGAGAGCTCCCTCATATCTCAGCGAAGAATTACTTTCACCTAAGCCCTTAGGCTGTTCCCCAAGCACACGTGAGTGACATTAGGAATACATAAATTAGATAAGCATTACGTTCAGAGTATGAATAATTATTGGTAGTCTGAATTGACTCATCCTTTTCCGGTGCAGTGTAAAAAAGCAATGAAAATTAAAATGTCATTATATATATGCGACACTGTTACATTACATTTATTCAGTTAGCAGATGCCTTTATCCAAAGGGACTTATAAATGACTTACAAAAGTCGTCAACATTCTGGAGTACTCTTTTGAAAAAGAGTGCTATAGCATAAGGTTACAAAACCGATCATCACAAGTGAAGAGCTCCAAGCCAAACAGAGCAACAGAAGATTAATTAATCTTATCTTAGTAACAAGAACCTACTGTATCAATGTCACTGTTATCAATTCAAAATATATTTACTGAATGACAGTGTCTTCAAATGCATCTTAAGCTTAGTAAGGGAGTCAACAGTTTGGCTGGAAGTGGGAAGTTTGTTCCATGCCACCAGCTAGGAGCTACACATGAAAAGACTCTGAATTTAGATTTGATGACCACCAGACTCCAGAATGGGTGAATAGGTGCTGACCCATTGACTACTCTGTAAGTAAACATCAAGGATTTGAGCTTAATGCTGCTACAAGAAGTCACTGAGGATTGATACATAATCATCTTGGTTGGTTGAATACAAGATGTGCTGCTACATTTGGAAACATCTGCAGTAGCTTGGTGGCACATGCTGGTACTGCTGCCAGTGGAATGTTGCAGTACAAGTAGTTCGATACTCAGGGCATGACAACACCAATGCCTGGACCAGAAGCTGCTCATTGTACAAGTTAAGAGAGCCTAAGTGTAAGACTAAGCTGCATCTTGTACTTGTGAAGCAATATTCTGTGTAGTTTATGTCTCCATGTTTAATAAAATGCATAATAATGCATGAGAAACTCCAGAAAAGAGTTCTTAGACTAATTCCAGGACTGCAAAATAGCAACAACGAACAATGAAAATAAACTAAGACATTACTGTAATGTTTAAACCAAAGATGTGACTAAATATGGCTTGGATGGCGTAGACATTCACATGGATCTGGACAACAGGTTCAATTTCTTGCCTAACATTTGTTTATGAGGTGCTTGTCCATTCTTTTTATGTGTACTTGAAATTTTCCTGAATAGTTTTGTTTTCTTATGTGGCTGAAAGATATTCATGTTGTGTTAGTCTTTAATTCTATGTACAGTATATTTGTCCTGCATGCATACTCATGAGTGTGCAATGGATTGATGTCCACTCTACTGTTGATTCTTTTTTATTTTATTTGTTATTGATTTTATTAAAATCAAATAACACTCCATACACATAACTCAACTTTTACAAAAAAAAAGAAAAAGAAAAAGGTTCAAAACAAATCCACCCCCACCCCTGAGAAAGAGAGCCAGGCCGCCAGTGCAAAACTTTATGCTAGTAAAGCTAAGTGAATAGAAAAATTAATAAATGAATAAAGATAAATGGAGTAAAAGAGGGGAGAGAACCTGCTTCCTCAATTTAAATGCTTATTCTAAAATGTTATTGTCAGATCCTGCCAGGTTTTGAAAAAGTTTTGTACAGATCCTCTCCAGATTTTTATCAGTTTCAAATAGTATATAAAGTCAGTTACCCACTGACTTAAAAGAGGAAAGTTAGGATTCTTCCAGTTGAGCAAGATAAGTCTGCGTGCCAATAGTGTAGTAAAGGCAATTATAGTTTGTTTGTCCTTCTCCACTTCAAATCCATCTGGAAGAACACCAAACACAACAGTTAGTGGATTAGGAGGGATTGTGACATCAAGGCTGTCTTACAGGCATTTAAAGATGTTGGTCCAAAATTATGTTAATTTGGTTCAGGCCCAAAACATGTGACCTAGTGAGGCCGGAACTTGATTGCAGCGTTTGCAGGTTGGATCTTGCCCTGGAAATATTTTGGAAAATTTTAAATGAGAAAGATGCACTTTTAATATATATATATATAATTTTGAGTTGAATAATTCAATGCTTTTGTGCATATGGAACTCGAGTGAATTCTCTGCATTGCTCCCTTCCACTCCTTTTCTGAAATGTTGAGTAAGAGATCCTTTTCCCACTGTCCTCCTGGATCTTTGAAATTGAAGGACTGTAAAATAAACTGAGCAGTATTTTTTCCGGTATAGAGATAGGTGTGAGATGAGGAAAATTGGACAGGTTCTGTTTAGCAAAGTTTCTGATTTGAAGGTAGTGAAAAAAATGTGTGGCTGTAAAGTTCAATTGGGAATGTAATTGTTCATGGGATGCAAAGATGTTCTCTATGTACAGATCTCTAAGTTATTTAATCCTGAATGTTTTCCTGGCATTAAAAACTATGTACGCTTGAGAGGGTGGAAAAAGGTGGTTCTCGTGCAGAGGTGCCACAGATAAAAGCATCTCTATCTTAAAATATTTCCTACATTGGATCCATATTCTGAGTAAGTGAAGCACAATTGGGTTGTTAGTATATTGACGACGACTTGCATTTATTGGAGTGCAAAGCAAGGAATATAAAGAAGTACTGCAGGATTTTATTTCTATTGTGGACCAAGCCTGTGTATGTTCATCTATTTGAGTCCATGTCCAGGTTTTTATAGCTTGTATGTTTGCTGCCCAGTAATAAAACTGAAAGTTAGGTAGGGCCATGCCACCTTCTGCCTTAGGTCTTTGTACGGTCAACCTTTGCATATGTGGATGTTTTGAATTCCAAATAAATGAGGTTATGGTTGAATCTAATTTCTTAAAAAATTATCTATAACTCTACTGTTGATTCTTACTCTTCACCCATTTCTGTTAAGTAGGCTGTAACTTCTTGGTCTTGTAGTGGAAACAAATCAAAAGGAGAGATAAGATAAGATTAATGTTAGCTACAATAAACTATATTTTGGTTTACAATAAACAAGAAATCCGCTTAAGAGTTAATGTCTGACAAATATTAGGAAACATTTTTTTCATGCTGTTAATTTTATTGTTGTTGGTAACAAAACCAGCCATGAGGTTGAAAGTAGAACAACGTTCAAGACCTGAATTTGGGAATATTTTGGCAAACTGGGTGAATAGTATAGGATAAAAGCCCTACTATTCTGAAAATGTTTTGTTATAAGTACACACTCTGATTCAGAAATGTGCATTAAGAAATGTATGTATATTCCCCAAGTATACTATATCAAAAAGTATCAAAACTATCTTGTATTTTTCCTAATGTGACTAATTTAACTTAAGAAAAATAATTTAAAAAGTGCTGATACCGTCCAAAACTCAAACTTTTTCATGTGGTATGTTTATTAGTATGCAACATGCCCCTTGTGAATGTGTATGTAGCCAGTTGTTACTTGGATGATCCCAGCCAAATTTAACTGCAAAGGGAAAGTTGCTTTTCTGCTTGTCTCAGAAGCTGATAAGCGTATTCATGTTGGTTTCCTCAGTGACAAACCTCTAATATTACATCACCAGTTACATTTGTGCTCCAAATGTAATTTCACTTTATGTATTCAGGTTTTATGTAGTTTGGAAACAAGGTATGCACAGCATTTAGTAATTATAAATTTACATAACCAAATATGGGAGTGACATGTTGCTTTACTGCTTGGAGCTTGAAGCAGCTATGTCATAGTCCTGGAGTCCTGGATTTAAATTCTAGCCTGGCAACTGCCTGCATGAAGTGTCAATGTTCTCTCTATGCCTGCATGGATTTTGCTTAGTCTGGTTTTTCTCCAAAATTAGAATGTATGTTAGGTTAATTTGTCATTTTTTCTGTGTGCATAATTTTAGTGAATCTGGGTTTGTGTGAATTTGCCTTGGCACCTCATCCATGAACACTTTTTAACCACTCCCTATTGATGTTGGCATTGCCTCTCGCTCCTGAACTGGAAACATTGCTTAGTAAAATGGATGGATGGGCAATGCCAAATGTGTATTTCTTTCTTTCTTTCTTTGCTTAGTTTACAGAATAGCTTGCTGGTCTGGTCTCCCCCTGCTACAATTTTGGACATTGTTATCTTTCTAGTATAGTTTAATGCTTTTAAAATGAGCTGCTGTTTTGTAAATTTGACCTGTTTTTTTGACCATGTTGGTGCCTACAAATTTTAAAACATGTATGAAACTGACTGTATGAATTGTTTAACATCCTATTTCATTGTTCATTTGTTTCAGAAATAAGGGCTCCATTGAGAAACTGCTTGCTTGAATTCTTTTCAATTTGCTTTGCCAAACATCTTCTCCTTTTGGCTGCTCCCAGTAGGGATCGCCACAGCAGATCATCTTTTTCCAAATCCTCCTGTCCTCTGCATCTTGCTCTGTTACACCCACCACCTGCATGTCTTTTCTCACCACATCCATAAATACAAGATCACTTATTCAATTATTTGTTAAGGGCCTAAATCAAACCATGACATAATTACAACGGCAAACAGGGAGGATATGTCTCTGAAACTTTGTGAAAGGGATGATATATTGTCCACTGCACTTTTCAAGGAGAAATTAAATAACTAAAATGAATAAAATGCTTAAACTGTGCTACACTCATCCTTATGCTTTTCTAAGCATTCAACACACAGAAGGTAGAAAGTTGTATCCACCTTGAAATTAACAATTAATTAAATGAATGTTAGACATTCAAAGACAACCCTTATAATCTTACCAAGACTCTTGTCCATTTTTCTGTAAAATGGCGCTTAAAGCTTCACATGCCAGGCTGTATTGATTAGAAGTTGTCAAAAATAGCCCGGCCACAGACAGACACGACACCAAATGTCCACAACACATTTACAATATTTACACAATCTGGTTCTACCGACTCACACACGACTACTCAGTCCTTTTCTCTCTTCGGCCGCCTCCACTCCTCACTCGCAAGTTCCGTCTTCCTCCCCCTGACTCTGGCTCTCCGAATGGAGTGAGACGGCCCCTTTAATCATGCTCCGGATGTGTTCCAGGTGCTCTATGATGGTCTTCTGGCAGCACTTCCTGGTGTGGTGGAAGTGCTGCCCTTGCACCCGGAGGCACTCCGGGTATACACAGTTCCTGGAGCGGTAGCACTTCCTGGTATGGCAGAAGTGCTGTCCTCCAGGGCTCAGGAACCATCCAGGTACCCATGGACCCCCACAGGGTTGAGTTTCCCAGCTCCGTATCTGTGGCACCTGATGGAAACCAGGGGGGCTGCCCTCTTGTGTCCAGGGGAGATATTGCCCCTCTCCCGGTCTTTACCTGCTCCGGGTATCCCGGTGGAGCAAGGTCCCTGGTTGTCTGCCACAAAGTATAACGCATAAGTCCACTTTAATAACACAACACACGAGTAATGTAGAGTTCTGAAAAGCACTTTTCCACACTTTTTCAACCAAAGTTAGCTTAATGTCAGATTCTACAGAAGCTGTACATAAATACATAGTTAATAAGTTTGGGCTGCTTCTGTCACAGGCCAGATCCTTATTGTTCCTGAACTTCTGACCCTGTACAGAAACCAAATGTCCTATCCTGTGAAGATAAGGAAACATCCTGTGGCTTGGAATGTTACTACTTCTCTGTAAGCATTGGAAGGTTAGGTCATTGTATCACTTAGTAAAACACTGACTTAGTAACTTACTTCAAATAATTTGATTATAACATGGCTGTCTAGAGGTTTCAATCCTTCTTTTGAATAACCTAACAATAACTACCACCTTTACTACTATCGTAGGTAACTAGAGATGGTTTTTATAATCTTTGTATGTAGCAACCACTGTTCTCTATTATCAATTTGCTAAATACTTGCAGAGTAGTTTGATTATTTGCAATGAAAGATGCTATTTAAAATGAAGACGTTTTAAATGTTCCCCATGTAAAGCTTATTCTTGTAGATATGGATGAATGGAAGGATTCCATATTTAGTGTCATGCATGCACCCAAATCTTGACAGTGTGCAGCCTGCCATTTTAAAGGCCCTGTTCATGTCTTTAATATGACAGCAAAACTACTGCTGTATGTTTCACCTGGGGCATCTGGATCGAATTTGTGACCAGAAAGCACTTAAGATGGATGCATTACATTCACAGAAAATGCAGAAAATCTGTGCAAACTGAGAGATAAAAGAAAGAAACATGATAAACTCCATCATAGTGGCAAAGGACTGGGCTTCAGAAGACGGGGAGGCACATGGATTTCCCAGGTGCAAAACCATAAAGAATATTGCACAACCACTTACAGTAGGTAAGAGGAATGGCCTACGACACCTTTAGATGCATATTTATTTTTTGAAAAATCTCTCCAACTCTGAGGTCTCAGTAATGGCAGAGGAGCCCTTGAAAATAATTGGCATAGGTTCTGCATATTCCTTTTGCTCTAAAACCTCTAACTGAAGAGGAACAGTTTATTTTTTACTTAGTTTAATTCGGTTTGAATGAAAGTAAATCAATATGCTTTCTAATATTAAGAATAATTCACAACTAACAAAAATGCATTAATTGAACTAAAGCACTAAGCACATTTGATTAACCAACCATTTATCCTATAGTACTGAAGACATATTTCCTTATAATATTTTTGATAGCCTATTCCTTTTATAATTTGAAAGGTTCCCCACACATGGATGCAGCCATGACACACATCAAGAAACAAACATAAAACACCACCCTTGTGACTAATTTGGTAAAGAATAAACACTCAAAATCAAAATACATCTGACTGTGACAAATGTCTACATTACTAACCTCAAACACAATATACAAGTGCATGACAGGTGAGAGCATTTGAATCCAAACGCCTAGCGACTGACTCTAAAGTCAGCATCTAGCCATCCATTCACTTCAATGCTTTATCTTCATTGAGCTGATCTCCCTTGTCAAATCCAAACTGAAAATCCATGTGAATGCTGGCTTTGATAAGATCCTCTAATGCCATAAACACCAATTTCAGTATTTTTAGGACCAAATCTATACATTAGATTTCTCTCTTTTTTGTATGTTGATGTATAACAAAATGGCAGTGTACTGTGGAATTATGGTATTGCCACCATTGTAGTTAAGACTAGGCTGCCTTAAACTGTATGTGGGGCACAAAGATTTCTAGAGTTTCTTCCAAAGCCTCAAGTTTCCACCCACATTCTGAAAAACCTGATGTTCACCTTCCATGTGCACTTGTTTGATTTATTTTGAATAGTCTGGCATTTTAAACTAAAGGAAATAATGCTGGATTTTCACAAAACATATGTATATGTATATGTAAAAAGCATATGTATCCTGTTCAAATTGCACCCAGGTCTTATTCCCGTTGCTTCTTAGACAAGTGTATTCATCCTTATGACCTTAATTGACGTTTTACAAATTTTTATCGGTGGGTAACACAGACAAACAAAATTAAACAAACTTCTAGAATGTATCATATTTTGTAGCTATGTTTTAGTTCAGGACAATTGTATCAGAACATCAAGGCTTACAAGAAG
Organism: Polypterus bichir lapradei; assembly: GCA_026402145.1. NCBI lineage: Eukaryota > Metazoa > Chordata > Cladistia > Polypteriformes > Polypteridae > Polypterus > Polypterus bichir. The sequence goes on from JANRMT010049829.1 coordinate 37,542,539, forward strand.
ACTGAAGAGTATGTAACAAATTAGTTAAGGTCAGAGGATTTTTTCAATCATGATTTTTTGCAATTTCATAAAAATTGTAATGTAACGTGGGAATTTCAGGTTGCTAAACTGCATAGCTCCAAGTATCATAACCATTTCTTTTCAGTTTTAAAGTCATCTACTGTAAGTGAACCAGCATGTGCAGAACTGGAATGGATTTTCGTTGGTTTTAAGATTCTTCTATGCGCATGAAGTGCTAAGAGGTTGTGAGAGCAGGCAGGCAGGCAGGTAAGGTGTGCCACAGTGGCAACATACAGATGCTTGTTTTGACATGTCTGCAGGCCTGAGAAAAGAGAAACAAGGCTGTCTGTAAATGCTGCATGTTCAGAAAACATGGCTTCTGCTTTTATGGCTATGACCTTTGTGCAATTTTTCAGGTGCAGATGTTATTTTGATCCTCTATGTGCTCAAATGGAAGATGTAATACTTGAACTGTGAAAAGGTTTCTAATTTGGATCAAAAAAAAAAGTACAACTTAAACTCTCAAAGTACCTTTGAAGCCAGACAGCAAAGACTAAGGTATGACCTCACAGATCTATGTTCCAATGTTCAGATATCAGAAGGTATGGATTTTGCTCTCCTTTCATTTTCAATTATGGGAAATTGCAGTGGAGTACTAAGGTTTATATATTGTTCACCACCTGGGATCACAAAAGGCTAACCCCACACACAGATGTCCACTGACAATATAAACAGACTGTGAGTGAATTCAACATTGCCACTTTACCTAACAGAAAGTCATTCAACCATGGAAAGAAAATGTAATTTAAGGGAATTAAAGGATGAGACAATTACACACAAAACATAGCAGCACTGTGCAAAGAAGAAAAACTGAGTGTCTCCCTAAACCAATGAGAATAGGCTATACAACTGGCCATGGAGAACGACTCACCTTTTCTCTAGAAAACAGAAACATACGTACATGGAGAACAAATCTATCTATCCATTCATCTATTGTCAATTCACCTGATTTAGTTCTGGCTTGTGCGATTTGCAGCCTATTTCAGTAGCATTACATTCAAAACAGGAATCAATCTTAAACGGTACACTATTTCACTACAGGGAACATCCTCATAAATTTTGAATTACTAATTAATCTAACATTAACCTGAGATGTTAGGCAAAAATGAAGTACTTGGAGACAAACCACGAAGACAAAGGGATTCTGCTCAGCCTCTACACAGACAGGGCTAACCACTGCATCCCCTTTAACTTAATCCAGTATTTCCATGTTTTCATAGTGGTCAATAAAATTTATATAGTTCAATTCTCTCAGTCACACAGTGTACTGTAAAACAAAATTGGAAAACAAAATAAAAATAATACAAAATAAAATGTATTTAGTTCAGTTCTCTCAGTCACACAGTGTACTGTAAAACAAAATTGGAAAAAGAAATGCATTCGGAATGAAATATGGGAAGCATTTCTTCATGCAAATGACTATGGGAATCTTAGACTGAACTGTTTAAACTGATGCTTTGGAAACTATCTAAATAAGCCAGCGAGATAACATAGTTATAAGATAACGCAGTGAATCTCCTCTCACTTGTAAACGATGCCCTTATGTAACACCAACAGGGAAAATCACAAACAAACGACCATTGGTATGCAGAGCAATACTAGGCTGGCAGGGTTAAAGCTCTAATGTGAGGATATATTTACAGAATATAATGAGAGATTGCTAAAATGGAGACATACTGTATGTAAAAACAGATACAATGAACCAGTGTTTTATATTAGTTAGTTTTAATCTTTCACAATATCAGTAACTTTTGTCTCCAGTACATTTAGGAACATCCAAAGTAATATGGAGGTTACATTTTGTTACTGGTGAGATTTTCCTTACCTGCATTATAATGTAGAACCACTTTAAATCACTAGCTAGTGATAAAGCCAACACGAACATTTCCATATATTGACTTTTACCACATTCAGACATTGTTCTTCAACTCAGGACTGCATAACACACAGAGGATGATGTCGGCTTAGAATATTACTGGATCACAGCATGGACATTTATAAAACATATGCTGCCTTTGACAGGTAAACAACATTATGAAACATTTCAGCCACCGTACACATTCAATTTTCTCCTTCTACTGTTCTACAGTCTGTACAG
>JANRMT010049829.1:37553190-37589164 GCA_026402145.1 Polypterus bichir lapradei
ATCTATCTATCTATCTATCTATCTATCTATCTATCTATCTATCTATCAAAAACCCATTTCTCTTTGTTGTAAAGCACTGCTCCTAAGTCCACCACCACTACTGCAATAGGCTCTGGCAACCCTGATTTGGATTAAGTAGGTTTGAAATTGTAAGTAAATAATTTAGGAATATCTTGGACTTTTGTTACCTGCTCACCGGCTGTTCAATTCTAATTTTACTGTAAAACATAAGGTAAAAAAAAACCCAAAACATTTGGACCCATGTTGCTGTTAACAGATATAATTCCGCCATTGAACACTTTGGTTATTCCCTATCATGATGAACAAACCCTAGTAGTTAAGTGGAGTGTGTGAATTCATGCACTGTTTAACTGTCTAATGTATGCATTTAAAGTGTATAAATCTGTTATTTTACAAAGTGCCTAGGAACTGTAAAACGTTATGATGCAGAATGAGTATTAGTTAAAAACTTGAACAGGTTGTTCTACGAATAATGCACTGATTTTGGTTAATACATACAGCGCATGAATGATTCCACAGCGTAACAGGTTCAAAAGCAAATATTTTAGAAGACTTGTTATGAACATTGTGTTTGGGACTTTATAATTAAATAATTCAAGTGAATTCAAGAAATACAACTTAGTCAATTATCAAACAATTATAACTTGTATCAGAAGAGGAAACAGTGTAAAGAAATATACTGATTTCCTGCTAATGTTCTCTTCCATCTAATCATCCTTCTTTTTAATCCATTGTAGCTCACCTAATCCAATTTTAGGCTGACAACATTGGTTTGAAAGGGGGAACCAACCTTGAATGCAATGCACATATTTTTCCCATTTGGATTGTAGGTGTCAGAGTGACTTAAGTAATTCTTCAAAAGAAAACAAGTTTTATTGCTTAGTGTTATGTCATGTCATGTCATCCAAAAGTCCATCATCATTAGATGATTCCTTTAAAACAGAATTGACAGTGCAAGGCTGTTTCACACATTAACTGGTTTAAATTTGCACGTTCATTGAATAACTACTTATCCTGTAAAATGACTGGTTACTTTTAAAAGTGTCCTGTTTATTTTGTACAAACCCATCATATCAATGTGTTGAAAAACAATTTGTTCTATGGAATAAGAGCATAATGCACTGGTAGCTTGAGTACCCAAAAAATTTTAGACTTTTTCTTTCTATTTTAAAATATGCATTTATGAGTTCTATATATTAACTGGTAGCATACAAAAGGTAAAAGTGTGTTCCTCGAGATACCTGGACTTGTAGACAGGAAAGAGGGTTTATCACCAATTGCATACAAAGTTGAAACAGACAGGTCATGTGGTGTTGTGAATAAGGCTGTGGATTTGAGACCCTGAGGTTATGGATTCAAATCCTGCTACTGACACTGCACAAGTCACTCCACCTGCCTTTGCTCCAAATAAACATAAAAAAAAAGAACTGTAACCAGCTGTATCTCAAATGTTGTAAGTTGCTTTGAATAAAGGTGCCAGGTAAATGTAAAGCAAATGAAAAAATAGTTAGTGGTGTTAGGCTATCCCCTTCAGCATTCTATGAATAGAAGGGAAAAGATATGAGGGGACACAACCCCTTCATTATTGCTGCTGTAGTAATTCCTACTTTTGTTCCTGTGCTTTCTGATAGACATCTCTTCTTTTAGTTGGGAATTGGACAAGAGAGATCCCGTTGTCCCTCTGAAAAAACCAGACTGATTTTTTTTAATACAGATAAAATTGTACTGTGTATGCCATTTAATAACACATATTCAGACTTTCACATTGCATTATGAAAAAGTATGGATGGCAGCACAGCACTGAAGTATTGCATAGGTTTTAGTTATACTGCCCATTCTTGTAAATTCTTATTCACTACATGGATGGAAACAGCAAGACAGAGTCGAGTGAGCATGTGTACACCCCACAACCTTTCACATATGGCCACATTTAATCAGAGTCTACTGAGGAGAGAGAAGCTGTAAAGTCACTCACAAGACTCGTATTCGCATTCATTTTTTCAAAGCTGCATGTCCCAATAAATTGTTACAGGTGTTTGCAGGCATACCAGGCAAGAGTCAAATGTCGCTCTCATTCTCTCACTAGTCTGATTTAAAGTTGATAGGAAGGAAAGAAGAGTTAATTCAAATATTTTAGGCTAGAATGAAGTTTCTAGATTATTACATTAATTTGCATTTATCTAAAACAGTGGAGTGTCAATTACTTTTCAAACAATTGATTGAAAGTGCAAGTGTGAATGTAAATTTTTATTGTGCCTGCCAAGCCAAAAAAGTCTTAGGCAGCAGTGAAAAGCATGGTTTTCCCTTGATTAGCCACAATTGTTGCACTTTGAATAATTTAATGAAGAACTCATCATTTCTTAAACTGCCATCACTGTGTTTAAGAGTTTCTGAAACTTAGTAAAACTGCACGTTTTGTTCAATACTGTGCAAATACAGATCAACTGCAAATCAATGGGTGTTTCCCAGGTTACTAATTACTGAACATCCCATTACAATTTGCATCTTGTAACTGTGCTAAATTGTAATCAGATTCAGTCCCCAAAGTATTGGTTCACACCTTAATGATTGCTTATTTATGCAGCACAGCACTACAGCATTGCTGGAGGATATTTATCAACTAGCTAAGGTGTATTTATTTTTGAGGATGAACTAGAAACCTTTAGGCAGACTGAGAATTAGTTATAAAGGCAGATAAGATGTGAAGACTCATAAAGGCAGATAGTACGACACAAACATGCATTCCACATATGTGCAGCATCCCAGGAATTTACCAGTAAATGGCTGCTGCGAGGGCATGTGTGAACAAATGTGAGCCATAAATCATTGAAAAAGTCAAATAGACAATTTCCAAGGTCAAGATTTAGTATACTTGAATTGAATAATGTCAGCCAGTTAGTCAGTCATTATCCAACCCGCTATATCCTAACACAGGGTCACGGGGGTCTGCTGGAGCCAATCCCAGCCAACACAGGGTGCAAGGCAGGAAACAAACCCCAGGCAGGGTGCCAGCCCACCACAGGGTGCACACACACACCCACACACCAAGCACACACTAGGGACAATTTAGGATCGCCAATGCACCTAATCTGCATGTCTTTGGACTGTGGGAGGAAACCGGTGCACCCGGAGGAAACCCACACAGACACAGGGGAGAACATGCAAACTCCACGCAGGGAGGACCCGGGAAGCGAACCCAGGTCTGAATAATGTAGGGACAGAAAATGAACAAATGAATGATAGACAGAGTATTATGGTCATAAAAATGTCCATTTTAGCGTAATCTGGAACAAATACATAAAATTGCTGGGAAATGCATGCAAAATGTCTTCATATTCAACTTGCTACTGAATGAGTGCTCTGGTCATAAGAGACTCACAACTTTGTTTTGCAAAACTTACTACTGTAAAATGTCTGGAAATTGCAGAAGAAGGTAATTGTTCAGCTGCTGTTTTCTAACTCTGGCAGGAATGTTTGGCAGTAAAGTGGCTTTTGAAGCATAGTGTGTGACTGGTGCTCATCAGGTCAGAACTGATCTCTTTGCAAATTTACTGATCTGTAATAGCACAGAAGCATAAATCTTCACATCTTATCTGCTACATCTTTGGCTTTGCTATTTTTAATTTGATTAATAAGAGAGCAGTAATGTAAGATAAGCTTAAACAAGAAGTGAAGAAGTATTTAGGTCCCTGTTTCGATCATCTTATTGCCGAGGCTGATAAAGTTGTACAGAAGATATTTAAGTATACCACCAGTGGTGTCTGCTGTACACTCAGTTGAAGATCAGAACCCTATTTCCATCTGACCATTAGAACAATTATGTTGAGCAGAACAGTTTATAGGGATGTTCTGGTGGGCATGGCAGTTAGCAAAAAGGTGGGCCGAGTCAGGATAGTGTCATTAATCTTCATGTGAGTGTGCAATTTCTGGACTTTATGGAAAATGGACTCTCATGTTACTTTGTAGGGCCTTTCAACAATACCTTCATGTATTCTCTATAATTAATTCCTCAAAAATTCAACTGAGCGGCCACATTCTTCACAATGTGAAATAGTTTTCTATTTAATTCTGTAATAAAAGTTTGAATAAATACAAGTTGAAACAACTACCTGATCAAATTTTTTTTTTTCAGTTTTGTCTCCTATTCCAAGAGAATATTTTTAGTTTGTTCGTAAAGAAGTACCTAGTAAGTTAAAACCCGTTTCTTAGTATTTCAGCGTTTAAACAGTGATTTTAAACAGTGATGATAAATTATTTGTAAATTTTTGGTCAACTTTAAATACTGTATTTCCAAATTTGTATAAGCCACTCCCAAATTGAACTTCACTGTTCTAAAGTCTGCCTCAAAGATGGAACTCCTCGGTTAGTTCAAGTTAACACATGAAGCTTTAACAGGTGTTACTCTTGTTTTGAGTGTGAGGGAGAAGAAAACACACTACACTATGTACCTCTGTTATTTTTAGACATTTACATCACAGTGTAATAAAAAAAAAAATCTGTATCTTTGTAATTATTCATAAACAGCTCAGGAAGCCCACACTTGATGAATCTTAAAATGTATTGTCTTTTCTGCAGACTTATACTATGCAATTTTAAACACTCAATGCTGATGCAAAAACGTAATATTCATTTACTTTTATGAGAAATGAAGAAACTTTTTAAAACATTTTAAAACATTTCTGTAACATATTATATACCATTGTTCTCAACCTGTGGTACACATGCCACTGTTGTTACACCAGGAGCTGCCGAGTGGCATGTAAGATAACACATGCACCCAAAAAGGCAAACATGGGTATAGTAAGAGACCTACTGTGTAAGAGGCACAAAAAGAAGCTGTGACGGGTGCAGTTATAGCTTTAGAGCAAAGCGTAAGAATCCTTCATTGTTTTCTAGACACATGAAAAAAATGATTATTTACACTTTTATCCATTCGTGAAAATCACAAAGGTAGCCTTAAAGTTGCAATAAATCTAAAATAAAATGAGATAAATATTTAGAGAATTAAAGCATCAGGAGTCTGTGACATTTAAAAATTGAGATAATTTGATGTCTCCTTTAAATATTATTCATCAATAAGGGTTTTTAACCAGCTAATGTTTTTTCCTTACACTGATGCAATCTCACAACAGCACATGTCAGCAGCTGGATGAAGTGATTTTCTGACAAACCTGATTTGAAAAGTGCACTGTTATAAAAATTGTCATTAAAGAATCTGTGTAAATGAAAATATCCTGAGTTATTTTGGTATTCCCTAATTCACAAACCAAAGTCATAATAATGTTTACATTTTTAAACAGTGTTTACAGTATTTATCAGTTAGTGGGGAGAAACTGTGAGTGAATAAATTTAGTAAATGCACTTGATAAGATAAATTGTTTGGTTTACAATGATTATGATTACAACCTTATGCTGAAACCCCCTAATCCAATAAAGCCCCCTTATTTGTTGTGATCCAGGGGGATATTACCCCCTTCTCTGCCACATATGCAATTCAAGCTCTGAACAGTGTATTTTTTGTAGATTGAAAGTATGGACATTTTAGGTACTGTACTATATTAATTCCATCTTAAACCACTCTGTTGTTCATACACTAAAAAACAATTCATTAACAAAATGTGAAAAAAAAAAATCAAAAGACTTACATCAGCACAAAAACAATCTGTAATATCTTGTTATCTCCTTGCCAATATGATATTTTGGGAATGGTGCTGGACAGGAAATATCACCTTTAGTTTTACCTAACAAGAGTTCAGTACTCAATATTTAACAAAAGTCTGCAAAAAAGTAGTACAATGAAACATTTCAATTCCTGGGTGTGGACCCCCTGGTTTATTTATGCCTGTAATTAAATAAAAGAAGATATGCACTATTCCTCTTTTGGGTTTTTAGAAAACAGGCATGACTTGATAGATGATAGTCTGGTTCCCGGCCCCACTGTACGTAGTGAAGCCAGGATAGCATCCACCTTCTCATGATGGTGAATGTAAATTATTGGAGTGAGAAAATGGATTGCTGCATATACAGAAAGAACGGCTCTCATTTCCCCTGGCTGTAGTAATTGCTCAGCCATATTATATGTAAAAGTATGAGCTCAGGGCAAATAAAAACTCTTTACTGCTTTTGCTTAAGAGATTCAAAAGTGAGATGGTAGAAGTCATTTAGCATGTGTATTTTATACACTTTTGTTAAAGGCTAAAATGTATTTGTATTTTTGGTCACTGCAAATTTGTCAATAAAGCAGATAACTAAACAAGGAATTCTAATGCATCTTAACACTTTCTCTTTCATGTTGCTACTGTTCCTGAATGTGTCATATTAATTTGAATGGGATCCTCAGACTGTTCAGTATTTCCACCTTTTTTTGCAACCACCTCTGCCATAGGAGAATTTTAACTGCAGTATGTAATTGTGTATTGCTTGTGTTCACAATTCATTGGTAGTGGAAGGATTAAAACTGAAAAAACAACACACATAAAGCAGGATAAATATATTTCATATTGCTCATTCATTCATTCAACTGTTCAGGGATTTAAAGTAAAAGGCAGAAAATATATATTCACTTGGAAACATTTCTGGCATATTAGAAGTTTAATAAAACCCTTTCCAGAATTAGCAAGTTATTGTTATTTTAAAATTTTCCCCATCTTCCCTTTTAAAAATGTTTTGTGCTGTTTTTGTTCATGCAACCTAAATTCAGTGGGATTTTAGGGAAGGTAAATGAAAGCAGGCTCTTTATAATAAAGTGTAAGTTGTATTGCCACCAGTCATACATCAACAGCTTGGAGACATTAGCAGAAAGTCTTGAGGTCAGCCTCAATATTAACTGATTTCTTGCACTGAATTGGTAAATATATATTCACAAATGCATAAATAATTTGTTGTATACAGGAACTCCCTTTTAAGTAATATTTAAAATGAAAATTTATATAAACGTTGGTAACATCTTTTAGCAAAAAAATAAGTTGTCGTGTAAACCATAAAAGGAAAAGAAGTCTGAATATCTTTCTGACTATAAAAAGGGAAGCAAATTAAGAAAAGGTACATATTATAGAATCATATTATAAAGAATTGTCCATTGTATTGTGATGAGAAATTTTTCACACTGTACTGTGAAAACATCTATAATGTATTTTCTACCTTAGGAAAAATTACAAAATGCATCAGTATTCCTGCATGTATTAGTAAACCATAAGTTTGAATATTTAGAACAAATATATTTATTTTTATTTACTTTTTGAATAGGATTTCATTACCTGAACAACTGCAGTTTTATTGAGGCCTTCCCATCTCTTATCTCAACATGTTGGTGCTTCTTGCTGCGATCTTTGTGCTTCATATTTCCACAGTCATTATTTTGCTGGTTGCTACCATCCATAATGTAAGTATGATTTTTTTTATATATAAAAAGTAAAAGTTGACACTTCATGTTGGAAAAAAGTCAAATGCTTAGGGTTTCAATATTAGATTTTGCTATTGGATCTAACAATGTAAACTTCTAAGAGTTAACTTATTTACTAGCTATCAGTGTCTGACCTGCTACATAACTGATAATTAATTAGTTGTGAATCAATGTAAATAGTCAGAAGATGGATTTTACCAGGCATTTAAAATTATATAGTAGATACAAAGCTCCTATCTTCAAGAACAATATTCTGCACAGTGAGCTTGGCTTTTTATTACATGTAGAAACCAGGTTATCATGTTTTGTGAAAGTCTGTTGACTATTGTGATACTGCTGTCTACGCCTATGAGGATGCACCATACAATATGTGGGCACTGTGTTTCCTCTTAGATTAGGTGAATATACTCAGAGGATTTGGAAGTTATTCTGTAATGTTCAAGTTTATTATGAGATGCTGCCTCATATGTAAACATGCATTCATAAAAGCAACAGCAAACATTCCTGGCGTTCAAAATGTTTCTCATCTGTGAAGTATCTGCAGGTTATCATTAAATTTACATTCTTATTAAGAAACATTTTATGCTTTCCATTTTTCCGTAACTCTTATACTAATTCCTAAGCTTATACACTGCAATTAGGAGCATGGTTGTGCAGTAGTTAATATTGGTATTTACCCGATTTGGGTTCAAATCTTAGTTTAAACTGTCTCAGCTTCATTTTTTCCTGTGGGTATTCTGGCTTTGCCTTCCATTCCCAAAGACCCAAAGACACGTTTGTTATGTTAATTTGCCCCCCTAAATTAACACTGTTTAATTGTGTGTACATGAGTGTGTCAGCAATTTGCCTGAATCTACCAGGATAGGGTATGTTTGATAATGGATGGATGCAGAAATACTTAACTGTTTTTATTCAAAGATTTTTTATTCAAAGATACCAAACATGTACCTTACTCGAGGTGCAGTGATAGCGCTGCTGCCTCGCAGTAAGGAGACCTGGGTTCGATTCACAGGTCCTCCCTGCATGGAGTTTGCATGTTCTCCATGTGTCTGTGTGGGTTTCCTCCTAGTGCTCTAGTTTCCTTCCACAGTCCAAAGATGTGCAAGTTAGGAGCACTGGCGATCCTAAATTGTGTGGTGGGTGTGTGTGTGCCCTGTGTTGGCTGGGATTGGCTCCAGCAGACCCCCGTGACCCTGTAGTTAGGATATAGCGGGTTGGATAATGGATGAAAATGAAGAGGCTAAATAAACATGTTTGCAAAGCCCTTTATGTTATGATTTATTTATTTATTTTCTGGGCTGAATGCGTTTTTGCCAGACTTCTGTTTAACCTTGCCTAATGTTTTAAATGTTATTGAATGTTATAGAATTATTATTTGCATGTTTACTATTAAAGGTTTTTTATTCATATTTAGTGTTTTGTAAATTATGTGACAATGAATTGAACTCTTTTTTTCAGCTTTAGTATTTTTAGTGCTTTTGATTTTGCTTTTCCATCTCATAAAACTTCTTTAAACTTTCATCAACTGACTTTTGGTCAGAACACTTAAAGCTGTTATTGAAACCACAGTTCTGAATAAAAAGTTAGAAAAACAGCAGATCAGACGCTCACATTTAACTAAAAATAAGCCCAAGCCTTTTTTAAAGTCTTTGGTGAGACCTAAGCCAGCATTTTTTACAGCCCTCCTGCAACTGGGTTTTACATACTGGTAGAGGTATTAGTGCTAAGTATTCAAAATGTTTGACTGGTGAGGCAGCATGCAGGTAGACCAAAGAACTCTGTACATGGCTGTCAAACAGGTTACGCTGATCCTGTAGATGCAACACAGAGAAAAAGGATAAAAAGTACCAATGATTCATATAAGGCTTCTGTATTTTTTACATCAATGTTATTATATTATACCCATCTTGGATATAACATTTGGAAAAATGTAATGTGTTACTTAAATAGTTAAGGTGTAAGACAACAGCCATGAAACTAGCTGATATGACTGAGAATAAGCATGTACAGTATATAAAATAAAATCTTTACTGTTTCCACTCCAAAGTGTTCATATTATGCATGTGTATTTTTTTCTTTCTTTGCGGTATCAGGCTTGGTGGGTCACAAATACATTAAGCACGGATATCTGGAAAACTTGTGGTGAAAATAACTGCTCAGACATAATCACCTCAGATGAAAGTAAGTGTATATTTTTAATTTCAAAAGTGAGAAAGAATGATGGACTAATATGATATAATAATAGGAAATGGTGAGCCTGCATAAAAGTATGTGAGTAGCAATTGGGAAAATGCTTTTCAAAAGTTAGCTTATGGAATTCCAGCATACATTATATGTCTGACAGAATAAAGACCATTTTGAGAACACAGCATTAAATTCTGCTTTAATGAAAATAGTAAAATTACATTTAGATTATAAAGCAGTATTATTATATAGCGGGCGGCATGGTGGCGCAGTGGGTAGCGCTGCTGCCTCGCAGTTAGGGGACCCAGGTTTGCTTCATGGGTCCTCTCTGCGTGGAGTTTGCATGTTCTCCCGATGTCTGCGTGGGTTTCCTCCGGGTACTCCGGTTTCCTCCCACAGTCCAAAGACATGCAGGCTAGGTTCATTGGCAATTCTAAATTGTACCTAGTGTGCGCTTGGTGAGTGTGTGTGTGTGTGCACACCCTGCGATGGGCTGGTGCCCTGCCCGGGGTTTGTTTCCTGCCTTGCGCCCTGTGTTGGCTGGGATTGGATCCAGCAGACCCCCGTGACCCTGTGGTTAGGATATAGCGGGTTGGATGATGGATGGATGCATTATTATATAGCTGTTTTATAGCTGTAAATTGTTTTAAGGGCATTTCAAATTTTTTCCTGTTCATAGTCTCAATTTTTCAGATTCCACTTGAGTGTTTTACACACAAACCTTCACAAAGGTATCCAGATAATGGGCTGCATGGTGGCGCAGTGGGTAGTGCTGCTGCCTCACTCTTAGGAGACCATAATACTCTGTCTATCATTCATTTGTTCATTTTCTGTCCCTACATTATTCAGACCTGGGTTCGCTTCCCGGGTCCTCCCTGCATGGAGTTTACATGTTCTCCCCGTGTCTGCATGAGTTTCCTCCGGGTGCTCTGGTTTCCGTCCAAAGACATGCATTGGAGGGCCTGAATTATCCCTAGTGTGTGTGCCATGCGGTGGGTATTGTTCCTGAGATTGGCTCCAGCAGACCCCTGTGTTAGGATATAGCAGATTGGATAATGACTGACTAACTATCCAGATACTGGCTGCAAAAATATGATCTGAATGATAATAAGAGATAAATCTGGTAAATTTACTCACAAAACTGACTTCTTCCCTATGACCCTAATAGTCACAGTCTGAGTGTTTGCTGCTGTCATCTGCTCATCTTCCTCTGTCACATGCAGGGTAAACTATTTGCTATTTTCACTTTGCTGCGCTCCAATGTCAAACATTTTCCCCACGATGATTCTGTTTTTTTAGGTTTCTATCATTCATATTGAAATGAGAAAGGATATACAGAGTAATGTACATAGTCAAGACGTGTTTGTGCATAAGATATATAAGAGTATGTACATACATGTAAACGATTTAACGCCATCAAAAAGCAATAAAGAGGTTCTTATTAAAGGGATATTTGTAACCTACTATATATGTATCTACTTTCCTAATAGCCAGTACCACAACAATAATAAAAAAGTACAGTTAAAGAAGAGCAGTATTTGTCTAACAGTGGTAGCACTGCTGCTTCACAATAAGGAGACCTAGGTTTGCGTCCTGGGTCCTCCTTGTGTGGAGTTTGCATGTTCTTCCTGTGCATGGTTGGGTTTCCTCACTGCTTCATTTTTCCTTCTCTAGCCAAAAGACATGCAGGATAGGTGAATTGGCAATGCTAAATTGACCCAAGTGTGTGGATATGTGTGTGTGTTTGCCTTGCGATGGACTGTCATCCTGTTCCCAGGGTTTGCTCCTGTCTTGTGTTCAATGCAGGCTGAGATAGGCTCCAGCACAACCCCTGACTCTGGCCTGGATTAAGTAGATTCGAAAATGACAATGACAATAAAAGAATGGGAAAGAAATAACAATTGCAAACCTTTTACACCATTTTTAGTTCATTTTTGAGTGTAACTTGATCTCAATTCATCCACAGCTTGATGTAGTCATTTTAGAATCATTCACATGGATTAAAAAATATATATTTTAAGCAGGGTAATTAGAAGTTACCTCTCTTCCCTCCAGTGATTATGTTAATCATGGTGTTATTTTAAATGTAGTGTAAATGAACACACTGCAGTGACCCGAGAGAGAGGCTGCTCATATCGTAGTACATGATTAGGTGACAGGAAAGTTCCTGGATAGTTCAGTGCACTGGCTTGCCATTCTTGAGTTCTCTGGAACTTCATCCATATGTTACTTGTCTTGCTCCTTTAGTGTCTGCATTCAGAAGTTGTTTCTTGTTTTCTATTGTTGTTTATTTATTAAACTGATCTTTCTGCTGTGAATTTCAATGCATTGTTTTATTAATTAAAATATGAATTTGTCTTTGGTAAGCACACTAATAGTGGATTTTATGAAAGATGCTATATAAAATAATAAAAGCAGACAGAAGTGACCAATTATGAATACTGGATCATTTTTTTGTTCTTCTCTATCACTGCAGTCTTTGGTTGTCATTTTAGACAGGACAGGAGCACCCCCTGCTGTTAAGTTTAAGGAATATCTAAAAAGGAAACAATTCTGTATATTTTAAACACATCTGTGAAAATAAGCTGAGCAGCACTCTACTTATATGCCAGAACTGAAAACTCTTTAGAAAGGGATTTGTTTAAAATAACTTATTGATTATTTATTCTCAGATATCTATATTAGCATACCATGATGTTTATTATTCCTAAATCTTCATACTTTAATGCCAATTCCTGTCCTCAGTAAAATCTTTAGCTTATTTAACATGTTGTAGTATTTTTTATACTTACATTTAGTGTTCAAGTTTAAAAATTGCTGCATTATAAAATTTACAGTGCAGCTTAACCTGGTTAGGAGTCTTTCATTTTCATTGACTTTTCATCTTCCCTAATTAACTCGTTTACAGTATTACATTTTTGCTTACTTATTTTCTAGTTGTCTGCTCAAATTGAAAATGAAATCTGCTCAGTGACAGCTATGTTTATTCTGCTTGTGCTTTAATATACAGTATGTGGATAACAAGATGGCTGCCTGAAAATGTTTAGTTCGAAAGAGTGAATCCACCTCCTGCTTAAAAAGGTTAATCACATTTGTTTTATAGTGAAAACAAACACTTTTGGGTATTTGTACCTTTACAGGCTAAAAGTGGAAACAGGAAAGCTCCACTCAGCCATGAAGGTACAGTAAATAGATACAGTTTACCACAATATAATCTTTTAGGCTACTTAGTGTTGTCAGCCTGCAGCTACAAGCTGTAATACCATAGCTCTTGTGTCTCCTTCTAAAACAGGCACTCTTTTGCTCGTTATTCCTTAATTAGCAAAAACCTGGTGAGAAAGAACTATGTTACTGTACTTTGTTTAACTTGCCCCAACTGAAATGTCTCCCTCTTTTTCTGTTGAATTTTAGGTTATCTGCAAGCTATCCAGGCCACAGCAGTTCTTTCGTGTATTTTTGCTATCATCGCCCTGTTTGTGTTCATCGCTCAGTTGTTTACCTTGGCCAAAGGACAGCGTTTCACATTTACTGGCATCTTTCAGATGCTTTCTTGTAAGTATCTGAATAGTCACTACATCAACAAATAGGGCCTTTATAAAAATAAATGTTCTGTTGTTAATAATATGTGTCATTATTGTAAAGCACAACATATGTGAAAAAAACGTAATGCACGTTTGTTTTTTTAAGAAATTCCATGCCAACAAGAAATACGTTCAATGAAGAATTTTTCAGTTTTAGATATTATGGCACACTGCATACACATTCTATATTTTCCAGAATCATTATTGGTTTTCAACCATCACAGACAAATACATCCCTATCCAGGCAGCTCTTCGCAAAATATTGTAACCTAACCCATCATGAGATGTCAGTGCATTGGATAGCATACATGTATAAGCATTTTAGTGGCACAGTTTAAATCTGCCAACTTGCATAAACTTTCCAGGGGTGTGGAACAGAAACTTACATCAACACCAGGAAAGCTGCAAACTCCACACACATTTTCACTGGGCGAGTGTACAAATCTTGAACCCTGTATTTGTGAGACACAAGCACAAATCACTAATAAACTATATTGCCCCAAGTGGCACTTGAGGTTCTTAATTTCATAATTTCGGTGCAATTTCATGTCTGTGTTTTAGTGTAGTACATTTGTAGCATGTATAGCATCTTCAGTTCAATGTCATCATGCAGGTACATTGTCTATTGCAAGTTCTTAGCAGCCATTTGCATACTGTTGCTCAAAACTGTAGTGATAATGCAAGGGATGAGGGGAAGGAAAATATTTTAGAGTACTTTATAGGCCATTCAACAGAAAATGTAAAGCAGCATTGAAGTGGCTCTAGTGGTTGATTAAAGTTATTCAGATGGTGTTAGTAAAGGTTTGCTGTAGCACTACTGAGAAAAGTTAACAATAAATTATTTCGGTATTCCAAACCCATCATAAAAGCTGTTAAAAAAAACTTGATTAAAAAGAAATTAGGTTATTTATTAATTGTTTAAAAGATCAAATTTGAAGTTTTCTTCTTCACAGATGTCAAAATGCTGAGTAAAATACTGACACTCGATAATATTGCTGCAGTTGTTCCCTCATACCATAAAAGCATTCACAAAATGTTTTTCCCAGCTTTAGCTTAAGCCATATGGGTAGCTATAATCACCTTCATCTATCTATACAATAAAAGGCAAAGCACTCACTGACTCACTGACTGACTGACTGACTCACTCACTCACTCATCACTAATTCTCCAACTTCCCGTGCAGGTAGAAGGCTGAAATTTGGCAGGCTCATTCCTTACAGCTTACTTACAAAAGTTGGGCAGGTTTCATTTAGAAATTCTACACGTAATGGTCATAACTGGAACCTATTTTTTCGTCCATATACTACAATAGACTTCTGCTCGATGCCGTGGGAGGCGGAGGCCGCTAGGTGCTCGCTAAGAAACAGTTTTAAAAATTTCGTGGTCCAAGCATGAAATTTCTTATAGTTTTTTAGACCCGTTTGTATGCCTGTCCACTTTTCACAAGAAAACTACTTAACGGATTTAGATCTTTTTTTTTCTATCATTTGTTTTAACATTCCGGTTGATTTTGCAACGTCTCTTATTTCACTAAGAATCATAGTTCACTTGCAGGAGCGATATATTCGTGCTTATCCGAGACAGAGGCTGCGGGCAGAGAGGAGGGGGAAGAGTGACATCAGGAGTAGAGAGCTGGGCTGGGCCCTCCTCACTGTCCTGTTTCACTAATATGCGGGTGAAGCTGCAGGGGATGGATAGTAGTCTATAAGCTGCCATCCAAACTAAGCAAATAATTGTCAGTTTCTTTTTTAAGCATTATTTTGCAGTAACTAAAAGCATTGCTTATATTAGGTAAAGAGAATAGTGCATGAATCAGACACAAAAAATAGTAGATTTGCTCATGAATTCTATGCCAGCTTTTCAGGTCTTCTGAAGTGAACAGGCTAACTTTTCTGCAGTTTTTTCAACTGTGTTGACCTGTAGTTTTAAGGTGAAGCGATATGATAGTTTCACAACAACCCTTATGGTGGCAGCTAACATTATCAAAAGGTTAACCTGCCTTCTGTTGTGCATTCATTAGTTCAAACAGTTCAGATGTTAATATGCATCCATGCCTCATGCTTACACACCTGGAATGCAATTAATCTTCTCAGGTTGATACCGTATCTTGAATTCATTGAGCAGTTGCCCAAGTGTAAACACAGCACAAAGAGTCATCTTTCTCAAATTGGCATTAAATGAGCTGCTAAGATGTATACACTGGTATCTGGGCAACTTTTTTTTTTTTTTGCTTGTTTAGCTTGAAAATTTGTCTTTGTTTTGCCCATTTATGGATACAGTCAGGCTACAGAATCTGACCTTAGATATCTTGCATCTACCAGTATTCAGTTGAAGAAATATTTACTCCATCAGTTGTGAATCTGTATGTTGGATTCCTCTCTTAACCTGAGAGTTCAATCAGCCTTAGTTATAAATTATTCTTATATTTTAAAATTTTATTTTAGGTGAATTACAGTAATATCTACAGTAAACATACACTTTACACTGTATGTAAAGGTGAAATTTAAAAGCATGGTAGAAATAATGTCAAGTATACTACATGCACAGGAAAATAACCAATTTTCCACACAATATTTCAACCCCAAAGGGATCCAGTGAGGTATTATAAAGCACAGCTATAAGGCCCTTCAACATTTGCTGAAATTATGTAGCTATTTCATTTGTTATTTGAAGTTAATGTTCAATTGGGCATGCTTCTTGTTTATGTTACCAACCGCCTGAGGCTGAATACCACTGATGATTCATTATCGTTGACACAAAAATGTTTACCTTCTTATAATTAACATGTTACCATGTAGTGCAAAAAAAGGCAAGAAAATCACTTTTTTTTTGATTATATCCTTCCTGACGTTATACATTTCAGCACTTATAAGACATAATATAAATGTAAACTTTTTCTGGAATTTTAATTATATCATTGTGATGCCCTTGACAGGCAAACCTTTCCTGAATTCCTGATTTTTTTCATTATAAAACTGTAGGTTTCAAGCTAATATTTTTTTCATACTTTATTTTATTTTTCCCTACTCTACTGAATGATTCTTGAAGTTATTCAAAAAGATGTAATATAGTTGCAAATGTTAAGTAGCCTACGGTAAAAATAGGAATGTGACATTTGCAAATATAGGCATTTTGTGGATTTGTTTAATTCATATGTTATATTATAAGGGCAACATCACAGCAATATTGTAACATGAGATTTGAAGTAACAATGGACAAATTTAACTAGTTAGTCCAGTAATCACTGAATTACCCAATATACAGTAAATACTAATAGGCTGCAGAAATAGTTTTAGATATTTTTGTAGGGACGTCATAGTACAGATAGTACATACTATGGTATATTCTTATCTATTCATATATTTTCTTAACTTTCTTATAGAATAATAAAGTACGCATCGATCCAGTCTTTCAAGCACATGTATCCATTTGTACCACTAACCTTCTTTTCTGTGTTTTTTTTTCAGCATATGAATAACATTTAGTTTTTTCTTTTAGAGATGCACACCTTTTGCTTCCCTTCTATACATTTATTTTCTTTGGTGTTTGGCAGCTTTTGGTATGTTGTGGGCAAAGTACCCAGAAAATGATATGCAGACATGTAAAGCATACAGGCGCCACACGCAGAGTGCTACACTAGGACTAAAATATACTGATAAGTTAGAGAAAAACATGAGCCGGTGTTAATTTTGTAACAGAACTTTCCTGATTTCTGCTATCAGAATTAAGTCATAAATGAGATTTCTGAAAGGGGCAAGGGCTCAGTATGACATAAAAACTGTACATATCACAGAAAAATTAGGATAAATGCCTTTTTGTGTTTGTGTGACATTTTTCAAATTTTATGGCTTAATGCAGAGAACATACTACCAAAATACTGTATCAATATGGGATAACATTACATTTAAAATAAACATCACTTGTTGAAGTCTTAGTGGCAAGTAAGCAGACGAAAACAAAAATCCAGCATGATGCTGGAGAAAAACACATTTCTATGGGTCTGCAGTTCCTAAACTTCGGGGTAACAGAAAATACAGATAATATTTGCTAATTCTGACTTCAAGTGCTGTGGGACAGATGAGAAAATTTAACTTGAAAGCCTTTTGAAATAACAGTACCAGTGGGACCATTTGCAAATACAGCATTACCCCAATTAGTGGAGTTGTGACATAATGTTTGATTTTCACCTAATTCAATAATGTGAAATTAAAAAATAATAACCTAGTCAGCCAGAACTAGCATTTTTGGGGTGGAGTTGTTTTGGGAGCAATGTGATGCACTGTTAATGTGTTTAGCTTGCTTTTCATTATTGGCAATTGCTTTGTGTACGGATCAAGTAGTAACTCAACAGTGACATTGCAGTTCTCCTAAAAAACTAACTGAATGTTTATGTGAACACAACAAAATGGTAAGTGGTAACTCTGAAAATTTCCATAGTACATAAGTGGAGCCTAAGTGTTTCATTATGCACTGTTGACATATGAAACAGTAGAAATAGGCCATCTGTAAGGCCAAAATGGTGCCTGATTTCTCTTCTGTTGTGAGATCATGTGTAACTGAACAATAATTATACATTAGACAGAACCAACCAAACTGAAAAAGATTCACTTTTTTGAGATTTGGCCCTATAAATAGTATTTTCTTATATATTCTTTTCTGTCAAGATCAAGAATAGGAGTTCATACAAAAATAAAATATTTCATGTTTCATACCTCACTTCACTTTTCTTTTTTTTTTTAGGTCTCTGCATCATGGTAGCAGCCTCCATTTACACTGATCAGTTTCATAAGCACGACGCTGGAACATACGGCTCATCTTACATCTTGGCGTGGATTGGTTTTTCATTTACCTTCATCAGTAGCATTGTTTACTTTGTTCTGCGCAAAAAGACAGAGTAAACTGCTGAAAGACCATGGGGATGAGGGTTAAACTGGGTGCTTTTTTTTGGAAACAGAAGGCGCATCCTCTCACCCTGAATCAAAACTTTACCTCACGTAAAATTGCTCGACATGGTGGCTGTTTGGGGTCCAGATTTGGAATTTTTGTATTTTAACAACACAGAGGGAATGTCTGAGCTGCAGTGACGATTCTCATTGGCTCTCAGATTAGTAGAGGAAGACGAGTACTCAAGAGTGAAAAAAATTATATCAGATATCCATTGTCATTTTCCTGAGGTTTAATTCACCATTTTGGTTTCATTCACTTTTATATATTCATAACAATCAACAATTAGATCCAAACACCAAAGTGAATACTCTTATGTTACCTTACTCACATATGCCATAATAAATCCCAAGCAGTGTCAGGTTTTCAGACATTTTCACCAACAATGAAGTACCTGTCATGCATTAGCCAGTTTGCTAAAGTAGCTAACAAAGCTAACAGTAACTAACTCATCTTTAGATGGCAACAGCTTTTCCAGTGCTCTTCATTCTCTGGACTCTTTCCTTAACATTGTTTTACTTGAATATTATTTTTCTAAAATGAGAAAAATCTATCATTTTTATTTTTAAAATACTGTTTATTTGAGACATCCCTGAAAGAGCATGTGTATATCATAATACAGTTAAGAAGCACAGGAAATAAATTTTAAGCAATCCCAAGATTTTCATTGGTGTTTATTTTTCGGAACGTACTGTGGATTACATGAGTTACCCCAGCATTCTGTAATCTTGATTTGTGATTATGTTTGCATTGGTATTACAAGTATTAAAAGAAAAATTGTGGACACAGTATACTATTAAGTATTGACCAATCCTAAAATGCTCCTTTCATATTGATTTGAAGAAAAAAATCTGTTTTGTGTTTTCTTGGGTTATAAAATGCCAAGGCACTAGTGCTATACAATGCGAAAAAACATATTTTTAGGAACTGAGCATACAGTCAATAACTGTGTATAGTGTATGTATATAAATATATATCAGATAAAAGACATTTTAGATCTATAGATAGATTGCCAAAATATGTACTAATTCAGAATATAATGAATGAAAATACAAAATTTAAATTTGGTCTCTGGAAAAATTTGGCATCTGGACCAAATGATTTTAGGTAATAACTCATCCTTGCTATTTATATACGAGTCATAAAACAGTCTTCTCTCGGTCATAAAACATTCTTGTTATTTGGTTATAAAGGAAATAAACATGATTTCAAACAAAGATGCAAATTATTCTAAGCAGTTTATTTTTTGAGTATCGTTTATCATAGTCATGAAGTCTTTGGTTTATTTTGTAGAACAAAAGCTAAATTTAAGACACTTAAATAAAAACAGCACATTTAACATAATAATGCGTATTGTTATAAGCAATCATATTTTCTTCTTCCTACTACCTCTAGCTCTGCATTTTAAGACTTTTGTATTACCATTATCCTAATGCTTCAAATGGCAGCTAAGTAAGTATGTTAAAGAACGCGTCTTCCCCACAGTGTGCTAAAAGCACACATTTGTAATATTTTCAAACTGAACAATGCTAACAAATTAACTGATTTTATGAGTAGAAAATAATCAAAGCAAGCAGCAGCTGAATAACAAGAAGAACCAAAAGAGTATAACAATCAGACAGTTTTGTGTTTCCAAATATGAGAATTCCTGTAAAACTACCATACTGTACTCTGATTTCATAATATAACTGACTGCACAAAATAAAAGAATTCCTGTTATGATGAGAAAACTCTTCTCATTATTTATCTTATGAAAATAAATACATCATTAAAAATGATCCGTTTATGTAGACTCACATGAATACTCATAGGAAGCAGCTTCAAATGCTTAATGCCAAAAAACAGAAAACATTTCTTTTTTTCCATTAACAAGCTATTTTTTTATTCTACCATGTAGTTGTGAACATTTATGTAAATAATGTGTATAACACTAATATGTCTGAAATTACATAAACTGAGAGAGAGTGACCAGTGCATTTCTGTGTGTGTGTATATATATATATATATATATATATACACACATATGATGAATACTTACAAAAATTACAATACACTAACAGTGTCAATAACCTGAAGCTAATTGACAAAGGTGAACAACTTAACTTAGCACCATACAAATAGGTTTGTCAGACTTAACATAAAGATGGATAAAGAAGTAATGTCAGAAGGGGAATGAAATGTTAATATAAACGCACAGGAAATTTTTGTTGAAACAAAATAAAATGACACAAATAGCCTAATCTACTAATTTATTTTATTACAGTATACCATGTTATTTACAGCCTACTTCCACTGCTTCATTCTGAAATTTAACACAATAATGAAATAATGGCATAAATTCTACTTATAGGTATTCCCTGAGGTTTTAGGATTTTTAGAAGAAGACTTTTTTGATGTTTTGATCTCTCCACTCTAAGTGTGATAGGATTTCTTTCATACTATTTCAACCATTATCTGAGTTTATAAATGTACTTTTAACTAACCCATTATTACTAAAACAGGAACATATTCCCCTTTGTATGTTTCTTGTGACAATATATCTGCCATCTTTTGCTCTTACCAATAAATTTATGTAAGCTATGCA
Organism: Polypterus bichir lapradei; assembly: GCA_026402145.1. Lineage (NCBI taxonomy): Eukaryota > Metazoa > Chordata > Cladistia > Polypteriformes > Polypteridae > Polypterus > Polypterus bichir. The sequence continues at coordinate 37,573,907 of JANRMT010049829.1, forward strand.
AGGCTTTTTCAACTATATGATGCAGTAACGCATATCCATGACCATATATTGTATGCAGTAAGTAACTGCCTTTAATCAGGCAGGACAACAAACATTTTGCAAGATCCATCATTCACGCTGAATTAGGGCCACTGACCGAGTTCAATTAGTATTTAAGTATTTGTAAACTACATTGTTTAATAGCTTTGGAATTGAGGACCTTTTGCTATAAGATCTTTGCAAAAGTATTCTTTTATGGAAGATCCTGAATTAATGACCAAACTAGTTAAAAATAAGCTCTTTAGATTTGATCGATTTAGACTTATCACCATCACTTCAAACTGATGTTTTGTGTAAGGTCGTATGTAATAAAATTTACTTTTGTTATTGTTTTTTGTGTGTAAATAGTTTTCGAAGTCTATAATTCAGTCTGTCTTTAACGCCCATAAATTACCCAAAATTACACTGCTGCGTTATATTTGCGTTTAGTTCTGGATATTGTTATTTCTTGTAATTTTGCTTTTACTGGTATAGCTTTTTGCCTAATATAGAACAATTTATGTTTATATGTATGTAAGAAACAACAGATAGGCTGATTCTTGACATTCCTTCATTGTACTGTATTTTCCCCTATGTTTCCAATTATATGCCGGTTCTTAACAAGACCCACTTAGGGCCAGTGTTTGTGGAGCCTAAATATGAGAGATGTACCTCTGTTTCTGTCTGCCCTACTGTTCTGTTCACAACATTTGGCCTCTGTTGTTATGATGTGAACAGGAAACTGTACCCAGAGGGGCGACGATGCCCACAATGAAAAATGATCCTTAAATAATGAAGTATTTCCAAAGGAAAACATAAAAGATCTAACAAGCAAGAAATTAATATGTTAAAGTTACATATTTCATTAAAAAAATTAGTAAATTCACTAACAAATGTAAGCAATGTGCCCAATTAATGTTATATTATTATAAAACATAAACCATTTTGGATTACCAAAATAGAGCTTACGGTTAGGGTTGAACAGCGAATACACAGCAATGAATGCAATTTGCCAAAAAGTATCAATTGGTTAATACAGATGTCAACATTAATTCTAAATTGCTTATAGTCTGTTGTACCAAAAATTCATTTTTTAATGGAAAAAAAATGCATACTTGTGATTTGCCTTTTAGCATGTCCAGTCTGTTATTTCTCTCATGAATTTTCAACTGTACATAATTTTGTTTGTTGTTATTTTTGTTACCTGGGCTGTAGGGACTTTTTTATTTGACTTTTCATTTAGGGTACTTGTATAAATTGTAATGAAATTTAATCAATAATGCTTTTTAGATGTTTGCAAAATTACTGAAAAATAAACATCTCATTGTATTGAAAAACAAACCTCTGTCTGTCCTGCAACCATCCTTTTAAACAAAGCTTACTAAAACCTTTCAGGCTTGAAATGCATTTGCAAAATTCTTACCAGTGTGCTTTATGCTGTAGGTAGTTTACCATAAAGTGTTTAAAGAAATGCATCTTTATTATAATGCCCACTGTGATGGCCTGGTACATTGTCCAGGGCTGTGTCCTGCCTTGTGACCAGTGCTGCCAGCACTGGCCCAGGCCACCGAAGCCTCTGAATTGGACTGAGCAGGTTTGGAAATGTTATGATATGTTATGTTATACTATGCTATCTTTATTATAAACTCTCAGAACAGATGGCTTTACTGTTTTTTTTCCCAGTGAGGCAGTAGTGCAGATTAAAACTGCCTCTTCAAGGTTTCAAGTTAATTTAATGTGAAGTAGTAAAAAAAGCCATTTTTTACCTAGACTTTCAAAATGCTATATATTCACTTCAGCACAGATTAATCCCACTGGTTATAAAATACAAATTCAGATGGGAAACTTGTAAAGGAACAACAGCCACAAAGTATATAGTAGACTAGAAAAATACCCGCGCTTCGCAGCGGCGAAGTACTGCCTTAAAATTTTTATTAAGAAGAAAATTAAACCTTTTTAAACTGAGGGAAAATATACAAATAGTTATTTGTTAAGGATCTCTTTGTATACCACATTGTGAGTTCAGCCCTCCGGTTGTAATATGACCAAGCTGTGCGCTGAGCTTACTCTTGAGCATGCAACGTACAGTTGGCCATGTGAACAGTAATCTTGTTTCAAATCTCACAGCTTGGATTGTTGCTGTCATAATCGGATTGAGTTTCATGGTTTGTTTCAATTACGACAGTATTTGTAGGACTTGTGTTGAAGAGACATTCGGTATCTGTCAAGCGTTGTAAGTATACAACTGGTTTCATCGATAACTTCACATCCAGCTTTTGAGAGTTTAAACATTCATAAACATCAAAGTGTCCACTACTGAAATTGTCACCTGTCAATCTAAGATGTTTAAGAGGCATTGGCGGTTGTCAAAAGGTGTAAAATATTTGGCCATTTCGGTACACTTGAAAGTGACAACCAGACAATTCACCAGCAGCCATCAACTCACATGCAGATGCATAGGTGAAGGGCTTAAGCATTTCACTCTTCTAGTGCTCCTGTGTAGTATAATTATCTCCTGTACCGTCATCAGTCCACACCTTGAACCTCTCCCAGTCATTCAATACATAAGACACAATGTTCCTCCGGATATCAAGAGTGAGCCTGATATGGCCGTGCAATATGTAACAAAGAGAATGGAAAAGGTAGGTGCCATCTCCGGGCATGGAAACCACTCGGTAAGTGACAGTTCTTTGATCGATGGTGATCACCTCGAAAGACATGTTAATGGGGGTACGGTTGGAATGATAAAGGAAATGGGTACCTGAATAATGTAAAGTAAGTCTAAAATAAATACACAATAACTATAATCGTAATAAATGAACAATAAAACAGCGGAGAAGCCGTGGATTAAATAAAAAGGCTGTAGTTATCAGCAGGGAGACGTGAATCCTGTGGCGAAGCAAGGAAGGGAATGTAGAGACTGGAGCGACGGACGGCCTTATATAGGTAGGCAGCCAACAACGTGGGAGGCGTTGGGAACGGGGATCCAACGCCGCCTCACACGGTGACTCAGCTGCAGGCTATGGACTTATATATGTACGTAAGTAGGATTCAGTTAGCGTTGGGAACCCGCGTACCAAATTTCTTGATGGTGGGCCCATAAGTAACAAAGACCGTTGAAAAGTTCAATATGGCGGCCGACAGTGGCATCATACCACCGAAATAAGTACCAAATTTCAGCCTTCTACCTACACGGGAAGTTGGAGAATTAGTGACGTTGGAAAGTTCAATATGGCGGCTGACAGTGGCGTCATACCACCGAAATAAGTACATACATTGGTTTCGGTTAGCGCAGGGAAGCCGCCTACCAAATTTCATGAAGATGGGGCCATGAATAAGAAAGTTCAACATGGCGGACGTTGTTGACCGTTATGACTGTTACGCATAGAATTTTGAAATGAAACCTGCTTAACTTTTGTAAGTAACCTGTAAGGAATGAGCCTGCCAAATTTCAGCCTTCTACCTACACGGGAAGTTGGAGAATTAGTGACATTGGAAACTTCAATATGGCGGCCAACAGTGGCATCATACCACTGAAATAAGTAAGTACATCGGTTTTGGTTAGCGCAGGGAAGCCACCTACCAAATTTCGTGAAGATGGGGTCAGCCTTCTATCTACATGGGAAGTTGGAAAATTAGTGACGTTGGAAAGTTCAATATGGCGGCCGACAGTGGCGTCATACCATCGAAATAAGTACGTACATCAGTTTCGGTTAGCGCAGGGAAGCCGCCTACCAAATTTCCTAAAGATGGGGCCATAAATAAGAAAGTTCAATATGGCGGACGTTGTCGACCGTTATCGACCGTTATGACCGTTACAACCGTTACGTGTAGAATTTTGAAATGAAACCTGCTTAACTTTTGTAAATAAGCTGTAAAGAATAAGCCTGCCAAATTTCAACCTTCTACCTACACGGGAAGTTGGAGAATTAGTGAGTGAGTGAGTGAGTGAGTGAGTGAGTCAGTGAGGGCTTTGCCTTTTATTAGTATAGATAAGAAATGAATAACCTACCTGCTGTTAGGTCATCAATGGAGTCCCTCAAGAATCTGTTCTAGAACCGTTACACTAATTTACAGTAACAACATACTTGTAGTAAACTTGTGATACTTGCATATAACACCTAAACTGCATACTGTATAGTATAGATTTCTACATATACATACAATATATGTACATGTCTGTGTAGAAACAAATGTGTTTTACAGATAGACCTGTGTATACTGTAAATATAATATGTATAGGTGCTATACAGTGTGTAAGCAAGAATTAGAGTAGTTAGAGCACAGTGAAATGTTTACTTGCAGGTTAAGCCAAAATGCATCATGTTGCCACTTCCCAGCACCAGGATCAGCAAGTATTACATGTCAAGTGTAGACCTTTCATTGAAACCTCTAGATTCTTTCCTTACCATTTCAATTTATTTTAGCTTATTTTGGTTAAATGTTTGTCAGTGAGTGCAGGCACTGAGGTAAACTGCAACTACAGACTGTACAAAATACTAATTACATAATGAATAGACAAAAAGACACAGACTTCGTGAAACACTCAGGAAGTAAAAACAGTTCCAAACTGATTAACATAAATGGAACCCAACCATGTCAGTACATTAGCATTATCATTGAATTATAACCAGTTGGCGACAGAGGAGTGAAAAAGAAAAACTCCTGTAAGCACATCATTAGAAAAGATACACCACTGGTTTCCACAGTCAGTTATAACAGACAAAGATACAATTATAGTCCTGAAGACCTACACCAACTGACCCCCCTAACCCCACTCAGCATTCAACAGTAAAGCAGGCAAGAGATAGTCTTGGCAACAGCAGGTCCAGCTCAGTGCCAGTCACACAAGGAGTTCCTCAGGGCTCTGTCCTTGGCCCTCTGCGCTTCTGTATCTATAAGCTTCCCCTTGGTCTTATCATTTGTAGCTTTGGACTGGGTTATCAATTTTATGCAGATGATACTCAACTCTATTTCAATGTTAAAAGTGAAACTTAATCAGGGCTTTCTCAGCTCACAAATTGCCTCAGTGAAATTAATCCTGGATGGAGCAGAACTCTTTAAAATTAAACTGCAACAAAATTGAACTCCAGCAAATTGGCACTAACTTAAAAAAATGAGCTCCTGTTCAGTCAATCCTCATGGTGATCTCTTCAGACCTTCTAATGCAAGGAATCTTCATTTCATTTTTTGATTCCTCCCTTTCTTACTTAACCCACATACACCACATAAAGAAACTTTCTTACTTCCATCATATTCGCGTTCGCTCTCTCCTCTCTCTTTTTAATGCTGAGAAACTTGTCCATGCTTCGGTCACATCCTGCATCGATTATTGTAGCTCCTTACTGCCTCTTCAAATCTTATATCACATCTGCATTTAATTCAAAACTCTGCTGCAAGAGTCCTTAAGTGAACTAGCAACAGCGAGCACATAACACCCATCCTGCTTCGCTTTCACTGTCTCCCTGTGTCTTACAGGATTAATATAAAATTCTATTAATAACTTACACAGCTTTAAATGGCCTTGCACCCGGCTACATCAGCGACCTTCTCCATCGCTATACTCCTGTTCACTCACTAAGGTCCTCTGATTCTGGCAATCTTGCAGTGCCCCACACTAACCTGCACCCTATGGCTGACAGGGCCTTTAGCTGGATTTGGAATGACTGCCTGAAATGAATGAAGTCAGCTGACTCCATTCATTCTTTTAAAAATGCAACTTAAAACTCATTTGTTCAGGAAGGCTTTTAACTTAACCTGACATTCTGCCCCTTCTTTCAGTTTGTGTGTTATATCACAAATTATATGAATGCTCAGGCATTTTGTTTATATTGCATTTAGTATTATATTCTTGTTTATTCTTTCTTTTATTCTATTTAATGGTTTTGTATATTCTGTATATCCTCTGGCTCTGAGACTAGGGATCTGCACTGGCAATTGGAAGGTTGTCAGTTCGAATCCCGTAAATGGCAGAAGTGATTCCACTCTGTCGGGCCCTGGAGCAAGGCCCTTAATCTGCAATTGCTCCATCATGGGTATGACGTTAATCTGCATCCAGCCCTGCAAATAGGCCCTCCAACCTGCAGGGGGCTGGTGGCAGGATTGGCACTCCAGCCACGATAAAAAACCTCACACTGTTCCATTCCATCTGATCTAGTGTGGTGCTGCGGTGTTGTCACCCATTGCAAGGCTGCACTCAGGTCCTAATCTGGGATCCTGAGGTGGTTTGTCATGTGGTGGGTGCAGCAACATGCTATATCAGCGCATGCTCCTAACCTCTATAACCTTTGTTTATTTGTTTATTGTTCTTTGCAGAAACTATTAGTATCATTTTGTTTTAAGCACCTTGAGAATTGGAAAGGTGCTATATAAATAAAATGTATTATTATTATTAATGTATTATTAAGCCTGTGCTGGACCATCTCATCTGGTGACAGAATTTGTCCATCATTTGATGACAAGGCTCCTAGTATCGCACATGTATTGGAAGTGCAGCAGTAGCAGAAACCGTAACAGCAGGACACATAATAGATAATAACCGTTCCAAATCATTGCATTTCTTATATTTTTATGCAAATTCCAATACTGTTATTGCCAGAAGAGATCCTACTCTGTTGGGCCCTTGAGCAAAGCCCTTAACCTGAAAATTGCTCTAGTTGCTGACCCTGTGCTCTGACCCCCAAAAATCATGTAAAAAGTCAATTTCTCCTTGGGGATCATCAACGTATACATCAAATGACTAATAAATGGTGATGCAGAGGACAGCTAATCGACGGCTGTAATCGGGGCATGATAAAAAATGAAAGAAGTGAGTCTTCAGCCTGGATTTAAAAGCTGAGACCAAAGGAGCATCTCTTATATATGGAAGCAGACTATTCTAAAGCTTTGGGGTCCTGTAACAAAAAACCCCAAAGCTTTTAGCGCCAAAGCTGTTACTGTGTTAATTCTTGGACTCTTTAACATCTTGAGGTCTTAGTACATGTTCTGGACTATAAGTAGTGATAGGTTCAGAAAGGTAAGCAGGGCTTTGGTCATTTAAAACGTTATGGGAAAAAAAGGATTTTGAAATCATCCCGAAGCTTAACTGGAAGCTAGTGTAACAGTACAAGAGCCACAATTTCATACTTTCTAGGTCTTAACAATTCTTGCAGCATCATTCTGAATGAACTGTAAGCTGCAGACAGAATAGTTTGAACAGCCAGTGAATTACTCAATGCAGTAGTCAATCCTATGAGAAGTAAATGTTTGAAATTATTTTTCAGTAACCAGAAACCAGCTTCATTTTCCAGTATTGTTATGGTGATAAAACAGGTTTTAAATGTTTTAAAATGTTTGCTTTAAAGGGTAGTGGTGTCAGAGATAACACCTTAGTTGCATGCTGATTTGGTAAAACTAATGTTTAGTCCAACTGAGTTAAAACCTGACAGAACTGTGTTGTGTTGTGCACCATTTCCTCTCTCTTGCTTTTTCTGGATTTGGGAAAAGGTAAAAATCAACCATCTACGTCATTTCATCTAAAAGAAAGGTACAGCTGGGTATCATCTTCATGCAAGTGAAAATACTGTTACCAAAAGTGATTTGTTCAAAAAGTTAACTGAACCTCTCGAAGGTGGCCAATTTTTTGCAGCAAATACAGCACTAATATAGGATTTAAACGGTTGTACCCACCCTATGCTCTTCCATGTCAATTTATTTTGGGTGTTTTGTGATGTTCTCTAGAGCAAAATATGTAACAGGACAGAAGCAGGAAAAGAACACACTACTGTACACGCCAGTGTGCCTAGGAGGGAATTGTCAAGAGTGGTGTCATTCGAGATTATCCCTTAGATATAGATGTTCCCAAGGGTGTCAGAATGAAAGTGGGGCTTAGAGGAAGGCTAGAAGAACTCTTCTGGACAAGCAGGTGGCACTTGAGAAAAGTGAAAGCCCTTTAGCCAAAAGAGAGTGCAAGCTTCTTGGAGTGGCCTCCTTCTTAAATCTCAGACAATGCCTGATAGCAGACCTTTGTGTCAGCAATAAATTAATAATCAATACTTCTCTAACATGGTACAATTCAGAATGAAGCTGTTCATTCATGGTGTATTTAAATAATGTAGTATACTTTATAGTCAAATACTATGAGCTAATGAGCAAAGATTTTGGGGACCTCAAAAAAATATGCTGACTTCATGGTTCTGAGATTTTATAGACCCACATCTAATATGGAAAGTCAGCTTTGAGCGGTGTGATGCCCCTGTGCGCCCAGTTGGGACTTCTTGTAGATCATGAGCAAGATGGACCAGTAGCAAAAGATGAAAAAAAGTGACGAGAGAGTGAACAGTGTTTATTTTAAACAACAATTAAGAATAAAGTGCCATAGTGAATAATCAATAGAACTGATGCTGTCCATCCTGCTTTCTCTGGTAAAGCACACCCCCCCAAAACCTATCTCTCACTTCGTCAGCCAATCTTCTCTTTTGTTCATTCCCCTCTCTGCACCTACCCACTCCAATACATATTTGCTTAACCTCAGTCGACACCTGTGAACTACTGCACCACATCCACCATAATTAAGTCAAGCGATCTAACACGTGAGTCACTTTTCAATGATGGCGCACGGAAAGCAATAAATAATGTAACTCATTAAAACACTGTGAAACAAACTGTCACGGGTGGACATAGAGAAGCAAGCTGAGAGAAGTCTCATAGACAGGTGGAAGACATTTTAGCATGTAAAAGAGTGAAAGACTGTTTAAGTATGAATAGGTAGGATTGAGGGAACAATCCTACCTATTCATACTTAACCACAACCAGTGGGATTACAAGTTTGTTTTATGACTTTAATACTTTTTCTATTGCTTATACTTATTGATCATTAAACAATCCCTTTTTTTGGATAGGTCTGAGCTGTTTGCTGCATGTTCTTCTATGCTGGCATGACCCTTGTTAGTGTTCTCAGTTACAGTGTGTGAATTAGGATACTGTATAGCGCCCGACCCAACACAGACTTACACTGAGGCACGTGTAAAACACAAGAAAACTTTTATTTTCTTCAGCTGGAGGGCACATCTTCCCCATAATCCCTCCAGTCACAACACAGTCCCAAAAGCACTTATAGTAGACTACACTCCCGTTTGGCACCACCATTCCTCCCTGGCAACCTCGTCCTCTTCCTTCCAAATCTGGCTCCTGAGTGGTGGTTGCTGGCCCTTTTTATAGCCCACCCGGAAGTGCTCCAGGTGCTTGATCACTTGTTTCTGATTGCACTTCCGAGCTGGGCTGTATAGTTGTCCAGGCTGGCTCAGGGACCCATGCAGCACCCTCTGGCAGCCACCCCATATCCCAACAGGGCTGTGGAGATCTCCATCTCCCATAAGCCCTGCGGGAAACTGAGGCACCATCGTCAGCCAGGGAGGCTGACACCAAGCGTCCCGGGGTAGGTACTGAGACACTCATGGTTGCTCCCCCGGGACATATGTAGAAGGGGTGTCCCAGCCCACCACAAGTGAAAATAGTCGGCATTGTGTATACAGTACATTTATGCATCCACATATTTTGCAATTCTTTCAAAGCAATTTGTAGGTACCTATTGGGTGATGTTTCAGTACATTAATAAAATTAACAGAATGTCTATCCCTGCAATATGATTGGAAGTCACAATCGAGTAAATCGTTTACCAAACACAGCAAACTGACATGGCTGTATAAATTATGGCGACAATCAGTTCTCTAATATCCTTTTCTGTCAGAAGTGGTGTCCTGGTATTTTAAGTCAGAAGACTTATTACCTGTTCGTTTTTGCTCCAGTTTGGTAAGTAGAGGTTAATTCTTTCTTTTAATTAAGTGTGCAATTTAATAAGACAGCTTGTGCTTTCTTTTAATGTATGCTGTCAAAAAATCTCCAAAATGTATATTTTGCTTTCCTGAGAAATCAAACAAATACTTGTGTAAATTTTGCAGACGGTCATGGATTAGTACCTCTCGATGACTAATTTTGCCTTGTTTGTTTTTTGTGCCAGCTTCCTTAAGTCAAACATGTCCAAGTACTCATTCTGCAGTCTTAGCTGTTGTTCTTGGAACACAATAAAAATTGTTGATTCTGGACCATGATTACAGTAGTTCTATAAAGTTTAAATTACTTACCAAGAGGAGGTGATGTCACAAAAAATGACATACCGCTTATTTATTTTATTGTATAGGAAATGTAGTAAAAGTAATAAGTGACCAGTCTGAAGTTTTTTAGAAGAAGGGATGCTAATAGAAATGCAGCTACTGTAAAAGTTCTAACTTTTTCTTAATATTAATCTTAAAATGTTTACAGTTCCTCACAACCACACGGTCTTTTGGCTTATATCACTGTTGGGCCTTATTCAGAGTTTCTTGAATTTGTTTCAGAAACAATAGACAAGCCAAAAAATCCAGTGGTGTTGTCGGAGAGAGCAGCAAATGGAGTACCTTTGTCAACTTATTCATAGTTGGCTGCTGAGAAATAATAGAAAAAGTAAGAAGCATGTAATAAAATAATAAAATGCAAGCAAAGTGAAGGGTCTTTAAAACTTTCAAACTAAAGCCCACACTTACTGGAGGATTTCTAAGACCACAGACATGGAGCAGAGACAACTGTCATTTAATAAAATAACATGTTCAGCCAACAGAAGGAATTAGCTTCCAATTAGGAAACTGACAGAATAAAATATGATCATTTCTGATATAGCTAAAACTGACACGTTGATACTGTAGGTCAGAACTCCTGCAATGCATTATGCACTATGCTATGAATTCAATTGATCACTGTGTGAAGACTGCCTACATTTGTTATGTCGATGTACATTTTATATGAGCATGGTAGGAGTGAATCCGGGAGTGTGCACCCCTCTAATGCAATAAGCAAGTTTGTGTTTACTTCAGAGCTCTAGGGTCCCAGTCTAATCAGTTTGCAGGGTCACACTGTGTAAATGTAGGTTTTCCTTTGCCCTAATATGCTAACTGTGGCTATGTACATGACCATGTCCAGCACTTATTATGTGGGTACTGATTTTGCACCCCTATATTGGAAGAAGTAAGTTAGAGATGCATAGGGCTGTTGATCTGAACTCAATTCCACAAATTAATTCATTGTTTGTGACAAGTAGGAGTGTTCTCTTTGTATTCTTGTTAATTTTCTCTGTAACTATTATGATGGTTTCTTCCCTGCACCCAGTGTGGCTTCAAACCCAAATATCCTATTTAGGAATAAGCAAGTTGATAATGTACTTGTATCTTACATCTTTAGGATCATTGGTTCATTTTCACAGCTAGTCACAATTTGTAAAGAGTTTGCATGTGCTCATCATGTTGGCATATATTTCATTAAGGTTGTCCCTTTTCCAAAACATTAACTTGTTAGATTGACAGCGTGTCTAACATGTCTGAGCCTATAAGTGTGCCCAGCAGCTGGTCAAGCTATGAGGGATGATTTGTTCCAAAATTAAGGGCAACACATAAAGCAAGGCATTAGCATGTATAACCCTAGGAACCCACAGCATCATAATAACCAAACTAAACAATAGCCCCACAGAACACATTGTAGTTTGTGACTCGATACAAAGACAACAGCAGTAAAAACTAATTTGGAGAGGCTATAACTTTTTTTTTATATCCCAACAGAGTTAAGGGATTGAAGCTCAGGTTTACTCTAGAAACAGAGAGTGTTGCCTTCTGGGTGCACAGGTGGGAGACCTCCCTGGAAGAGTTGATAGGGCTCTTATCCAGAGTGGGAGTGGGTCCAGTTGTCATTGTCTATGTTGGAACAAATAACATACATAAGGGCAGCCTATCAGTTCTGCAATTCAAATTGAAAGAGATGGGCGCCTGGCTGAGGAGCAGAACTGGCAAGGTAATCTTTTCCAAAGTTCTACCTGTGCCATGCACCAGTCCAGGTAAGATTGACAAGATTAGAAGGTTTAATGCTTGGCTCATATCTTGGCATAGGATAAAAAGGTATAGGTTTGATGGGGCATTTGGCCTCATTTTAGAACAAACTGGATCAGTTCCACCACAATGGATTACATCCAAACTGGAGGGGCACCAATGTGTTGAGGAGGCAGAGGCATATGAGTAAGTTAGTTAAGGATTGTTTAAACTAGGGAATGGTGGTGGTTGGGATTTAGAGAGCATGGACAGGCCGGGTTTAGAATTGTAATTGAAGAGACTAAAAACAGTGTTAAAATAAGTATGCATAGTAATGTAAATTCTAACCCAAAGTTTAAGTGCAAAAGTAATATAAGTAACACATTAAAAATAGCTTGCCTTAATGCGAGACATATCAAAAATAAAATGAGTCAGTTTCAGCTGTATGCAAATCATATTACAGCAATAACGGAAACCTGGATAAATATCAAAGATGGGGATGAGCAAACTTAGATGCATACACGTTTTTTAAGAGGGATAGACAAAACAGAAAAGGAGGTGGGGTTGCTGTTTATGTCAAACTGAACTTAAAAGCAAGTTTTCTTCAGTTGGATGACGAATCCTATCTTAGTGAGAACATCCAGATTCATCCTGAAAACATTAGGGAATGAAGCCGTATTTCAGGAGTATGCCGTAGATCCCCCCAATACAGATAGTAATTTCAATATGTATATTTTTAATAAAATTAAAAAGGCAAGTTTACAGGGGAATATTATAGTCATGGGGAATTTATCTAAATGTACATTAACTGGGCTAGACTTGCAAATAATGGAGTACAAGAGCAGGAGTTTATAGATGTAATCAGTGACTGTTTTTAAACACAGTATGTTAAAAAACCAATGCAAAGAAAGCCTGTGTAGATTTAGTATTTTAAAATAATCTGTTTAGGATTGAAGATGTAGAGGTAATTGAACTGCTAGGTCATGTGACCATTGCAATTGTCAGTACTTTGGAAAAGCACAAATTCAAACACAAAAACTGTTAAGTTTAACTTTGGTTGGGAACATTTTGAGCAGATGCAGCAAAATCTTAAAGGGAAGAACTGGGATAAGAGTTTAAGTGTGGAGACATATGAGAAGCAGTGGAACAGGTTTAAAAATGTTTTTATATAACACAGAATAGGTACATCCCAAAATATAGAACTAGTAGGAAACTTAAGCAAAATCCACAGTTGGTTAATAAAGAATTGAAAAGAAGCTGCAAATATAAAAACAGCTGTATAAGGTGTAACTCTAATGCGAATCATAGCACATATGAGAGCATGAGGGTCACCATTAAGAAGGATATTAGGGAAGCTGAAAGGCAATTAGAGAAGAATATAGCAGATGAGGTGAAAGATGACCCAATGAGCTTCTTTCAGTATTTAGTAGTAAAGAAGAGTTGAGGAGGTGAAGTGTATCTGGAATAGTAAAGAGAAACTAAAATACAGACAGTGAAATAGAAGATGTTGTAAACTTGCATTTTTCTGAGGTCTGCACATGTGAGGAAGTGGTAATCTCCCAGCAGTAACAGGGACTACTAAACAGGTACCGAGTAATCTGGAAATTGTAGAGGGAGAAATACTGCTCAAATGAAATAGCATGAAATCAAACAAACTACTAGGACCAGATATCATTTATTCTCAAGCTCTTAAAAAGGTTAGTGAGTACATATATAAACCCTCAGATGAGCGAGGTGGTGTTTTACTAATATGCTGGAATTCTATTAAGGATGCAGGATAAGGATACGATCAAAGTGGAGTATATGATATTTATCTTGACTTTCCTAAAGCCTTTATATTAAGTTACCACATGAGAGGTTGGGCATCAAAATAAAGAAGTGTGAGTTTAGGGTGTAGTGTGTATGGGTGTAAAAGTGGCTCAGATGTAGGAAGTAGAAGTTGATGGTGCAAGGAATTTTATCAGAAAATGGTGTCCCTCAGGAATCAGTGCTAGAACCGCTGCCATTTTTAAAATACTGTATATATAAGTGATTTGGATAGGAACATAAATGACAAGTTGATTAAATTTGCAGATGATACCAAGCAATATGGATTTCCAGATAGTCTACAATCCACTGAATCATTGCAGAAGAACTTTGAAAGCATAAAGGACTAAGCAGATTTGTTTTTAGATGAAATTTAATGTAAGTAAATGTAAAGTATTACACATGGGAAGTAAAAATATTAGGTTTGAATACAAAATATGATGTCTAAAAATTGAAAGCACACCTTATAAGAAGTATTTAGGAGTCACAGTGGACTCATCACTATCAACTTCCAGATGTGTACGGCACATTGTGTAGAGTACAAGTCAAACAAGGTTATGCTAAAGCTTTATAACACACTGGTGAGGACTCATCTGGAGTTCTGTGTACAAGTTTGGTCTGCAGACTGCTAAAAAGACATAGCAGCTCCAGAAAAAGACCAGGGAAGAGCAACTAGGCTGGTTCCAGGACTGCAGGGGATGAGTTATGAGGAAAGGTTCAAAGAGCTAAGCTTTTTCAGTTTAAGCAAGAAGAGATTTTGTGAGACATGAATGAAGTGTTTAAAATTATGAAGGGAATTAGTACAGTGGAACGAGACTGTCATTTTATAATAAGCTCCTCAAGAACATAGGGACAGAGTTGGTAACTTGCTGAGATTATATTTCTCACAAATATTAGGATGTTTTTCTTCTCACAGAGAACTATAGATACATTGAATAATCTATGAAGTAGCATGGTAGACAGTAGGAATTTATGGACGTTTAAAAGGATAGGACAGACATCTTTGTTGGGCTAAAAGGCCTGTTATTGTTTAGATCGTTCTAATGTCCTAATCAGTCTGCAAGCCTATGCTTCACTTCTTGTGATGATAATGCAATATTATTAAAAAATACCAGTTAGCATTTTTCTGTAATAATCCATGCCCTGCACATATGTCAGTAATTTCTATTCCAATGCAATGTTATGAGACAGTCAAATTATTAACAACATGTTTCATTTCCTCACACAAGACAAAACACACTTACATTTATTAGTTTTCCCCTTGCAGCTCCAGCTTTACTCTTAAATAGAATTATAGACGTGTCAATTGATGCAAAAAGATCAGTAATAAAAATGGTCAGCCTTCTGTTTTCATCTAATGTAAGTGAAGAGATTTCATACTAAAAAATCATATTGTCTTAGTCTCATAACAACAATGAAAATAAAACTTTTTTCATGTGATATATATTGTGACCCAAAGGTGGGGCCTAGAGCCCCAGACTCCAGACACAAGTACACAAACATAGACAAGGGTACAAATGTAAAATATTGTAGCGACCTGAGGTCGAGTCTTGAAGTTTTTTTTTTT
>JANRMT010049829.1:37625485-37661888 GCA_026402145.1 Polypterus bichir lapradei
AGCAGTCACAAAAATCACGTAGTTAACGGAAGGAGTTGAAACTCGCACTGAGCTATGGGAGGGTACTGATACACGTGCTCTATCAAGGACAACAGCGCAGCGTTGCCAGATTGCTTGCAGTGTTGCCAGTCTCATTACTTTTCTGCCACACCTCGTATTTGTTGTATGTTGAATTATTCCAGTCCATATTCCAACTATTCATAATGAACCAGCAGAAAGAGATACAGCTGTTACCATTTTATTCTGAAAATTCACTCTGTAGACAATCGACAACTTCACTTTAATGCAGTAACTTACGTTGTATGTGTAGAATTTCACAAAAAAGCTGAAATTACTTACAGTAAAGGAAAATGTGGGCAATGCAGCAAGTTCCCCATTGGGCCTCCATACAATTTATTTCTTCATTTGATTGTGCTTTTTGGCATGTGTAGCTTGACTACCACTGGTGGCTACCGCTGATCATTCGCAGTTTCTCAGTTTGGGATTCAAACCTATCCACTTTATAGTATTTTCACCTTCTCTCTGTACCCCTGTTAGTTTCCTCCAGGTTCTCTGTTTTACCTCTACTTCCCAAAGTTTGACTGGTAATTGGCATGCTTTATGTGAGTAAGGGTATAAGAGATGAGAGTTCAGTGCCATATGCTAGTATTTGGTCCCTGTAAAAACTGAAAGAGAAACTAATGGCAAGTGTAGCTGTGTATAAGAAGGCACTTAACATCAGGAAAAAATAATGTTACCCTGTTATTAGCTTGTCATTGTCTTGTATGAAGAAAATGCAGTCTGTCAGGTCCATTTGAAAACAAATTTGACCTGTTAATGATTGAAATTATTATTTAAAGATTTAAGTTTACAAGTATCAAGAAATCTAATGTTATACTCCTCTTACAAATCTGTGTTAAAATTTTGAACATGAAAGAATACAGTCAGAGAATGGTGGCACTGTGGTGTATTAGTTAGGACTGCTACCTCACATATTCAGGATCCTGGGTTTGAAAGCCATGCGTGGTTACTGTCTGTGTAGAATCTGCACATTTTCTTTTGCCTGCATGTTTTTTCGTGTAAGAGGTGCTTGTTCTGTTAATTGATAATTGTGAATTGGTCTAATGTAAGTAAGTGTTCATGAGTGGCCTCTGCAATGGTTTGGTTCCTTTTTTGTGCCTGATGCTGGCAGTATAGGCTTCTGTCCCAACCCCTCATTTCCTGACTTGGATAAGCTGAGTTAAGGATGCTGTACTATGTTAGGTTAGAGTAGCTGAAACGAAGTACAAGATGAAGAATACATGTTTTTAATAACTAAAAAATAATGTGATATTTAGTTAAATGTCTTAAATTTTTGTTGATTTTGCTTTAAGTAGGTCATTATTACATAACATTTCTCTCCAATTTGCTGTTTTATTTAGCTACACCTAGCCTGACATAAAGAGTAATTTTATGAGATATTTTTCTATGCATATCTTTAATAATCTTGAGACCAGCTGATCTACAGGGTATGTATATAAAATGCTAAGGGCTGCCTGTCTGTCTGTCATTCAAAAACTCATGCACCCCTGGGCTTTGGGGCTTGATCAGCTTATGCCTGTGATACGTTTGACATCACCGCGGCCGTGACTGTGGAATTCAGCATTGGGTTCTTGTCATGGCAGGCAGAAATGCGGCCATGCTCCAGACAGAAAGCAGCAACGTAGATATGTAACAGTGACAGACAGGAAAAACATGGCAGTGTGGCCACAAACAACTCAGTGAAGCACATTGCACTGGCACTGATTAACAAAGTGACATGGCTGAAAGAACAATGGTGATGAAAATCTCTCTAATGGAAATGTGCAGTGATCAACACAGTGCCATGACACAACAAAATAGCGGTGACAAACAACTCTGTAATAGGAAAGTGACGTTCTCAAAACAGTGACATGGCAGAACGAAATGCAGCACAAGATAAGAGGTCTGCATGTTTCCTAGCTTGTTATAAAATTACTGCATCCAATATTAATATTAAATAACATAAAATTTTCTAACCCACTTATCTAAGTCATGGTGGCAGGAGGCCCAGAGCCTATCCTGGCAACGCCGGGTGCCAAGCTTGGAACCAAGGCCTAGTCACACACTTACAGCTAATTCTTTTAATTGCCTGTAAATCTAATTTGTACATCTTAGATGATGTGGAAGGAAATCCCACACAGACAAACCTGGATCTTAAGGTAGCAGCATCTACCACCACAGCCCCATGTCACATAGTTGCTGAAGTTTTAAATGAAAATCATCATGCCCCACAAAGTAACCATTTCTATTTTCCTGTACCTGCAGAATTATGATTTTGATGTAATAACTTGGAACCTAAGTAACCCAATTTATTCTACCTGTAGGTGTAACTTATTAAAACCATAGCTTATTTTCTTCTGAATGTCTCTAAGACATTTCTGAAGTAGATACCATATGTTAAAGGAGAAAGACCCCAGCAGTACTGGGAACAGAAGTGATAATCTTTATTTTAAAATTGTCAGACTTCTGCTACAAGAATGGAAGTGGCCAAGCTCCTTAAAGATGCTACAGTAGCTGGCTCTCTACAGGCAAGTTAATTACTTCATTGAAGCAAAGAGCCCTGTGTCTCATGGTGAGGGAGGAGACGGCTTTTCCAATTACAAAAGGGGAAAAAAAAGACACTTTTAATTAATTACCACCAAACCTCACATGGTGACATGAGAGGAATTAATTTCCCTGCATCTGGGGAAAAGCTCACATGACAGCCTGAGAAATGGGTAAATGTTTGCAAAGCTAATTCTTATTATTAGTCATCTCAGTTCAAGAGTGCTTGCTATGGTATCCTGTAAGCCAATGCTAGCACAGCCCTCCCCCTGTACGATGAACGAGCTAAGGAATGAAAGAATAAAATTAAATTCACTTGATTAGAATTCATGGCTGTATTAAACCTACATGGAGGATGGATGAATTACGCCAGCTTTTGAGTCTTCTATAAAAAAGAAGTAAACTCCCAAGGCTCTTAATTTATTTTCTTTTATTGCAGTTTCTAAACCCTACCAATATGGAAAGGTGGAGCTACATAGTGTAAATTGGACAAACCAGAGACGAAAAGATTCATTTTGATTTATTTTAGGCAAACAGATGATACAAAGATGAATTAGTGGATTGATAGATAAAACTAGTTTTCCTTATTTTTGTTTATTTTTTCCTGTGGAATATATTTACAAAATGTCTTCAAAAATAAACATAACTCTAAGCTGTGATTATTGTTTGGAAAAGTAATATTAATCGAACTTCCTTCCCAAAAGTCGCTTTCAAGTGCCCTTGATTGTGATAGACAACCATGAGATCTTTCCTTTGCTTTTCATGCAAATTTCAAATGCCAGCCCATGCTGGTGGACATCTTTTATAATAATGGTATGAAGATATCAAGCATCATATTGCCTCACATGAATAGCTACATTGAAAAACAATGCACAAAATGGTGCCGTCCATTGAAAAACATCAAACAAAATTGCAACGATACGACATCATGAAAATAGCAATAAAAATTCTTAGCTCTTGTGAAGTGTTGGGACACCAGTTAGGTTGCCCCATTTATTCTTGTAGCATACAAAGTAAATAGGTACTTGATGGAGCTAAAATAAACAAATGTCGTATATACTCACAGATAAGTTCTCCCGCGGATAAGTTGGGACTTGATTTTACCGTATAATTTTATAATGTTGGTCGTATAAGTCAAATGCAGAAAACTTAAGCTATTGGTCCAAGAGATTATGATATGTTAAAGCTCACCTGAGAGAGTAACCACCGAGCACACTTCCTTTTTTACTCTATGTATTGTGCCTACGTGACCACACGGTAATACCCGAACTATTCCAAAGCGACGTTTGCACTGTTTTGAGTTTTTTGTATCTCACACCCTCATACACCTTTATCGTAAGAGCATCCCTTATCTACGATGGAGCGGTCGATCAGAAGAAAATATGAAGCTAGTTTTCAATTAAACGTTGAAGTAGTGAAAGAAAATGGTAACTGCACTGCTGCAACAAAATTTGATGCGTCTGAGACACTGATGTGAGATTGGAGGAAACAAGAAGATGTAAAAAAAAAAAATGTAAGTGTTGCATTTTTGAACGGGCATATAAATCAGGGTCTGATTTTATGATTAATTTTTCGGGTTTGAAGACCCGACTTATACGTGAGTATATACGGTATTGCCTCTGTGGTTACAACAGTCAAAAATAGTCTGGGGAGCTCCAGCCTCCTCAGAGGTTTGGATCCAAATGAGATGCAGACATCTGGGGGTATCTCCCTTTTATACTGGTCACGTCTGAAGGGGTGTGGTTTGTTATTCTCAGGGGGCGTCTTCTCTGGGCTGAAGAAGAAGAAGGAGACAAGTCTGTTAGTGGCAGTTCTCCTTTCACCCCGGTTCTTAAAATGTCCCTCAGATGTACACATATGACAATTGTCAATACTGTAACATAAATAACAAAAAAATCAAATAAATAAAACAAATCAGGATATTCTCAAACATGGAGCTGAGGAAAATAGGATCTAATTAAAGAATAGTTTACCCAAAATTTATGTAGACTTCAGGATGGGGTCTAGTGTTAATCTCTGACCCCATTCTTTTGCCTCCAGTTTGCCACTCACCTTGCCTATCAGTATCTGCTGTTTAACAGAACTAATCACTGGAGTTGATCAGTGAATTTTGCCAAAGCGTTATTTGTAGCGAATTTTCTGCATTCGTTTTCACCCTTGTTAGTCAAATTATTTACTGATAATACATCCAGTTTAGGATAACTTTTTTTTTCAACATTCCATAATGCTTGGCAAAGCCAGCGCAACATAATTGGAGCTGTAACAACCAACATTGGATGAAACTGCCCTCCGGGGAATATAATGTTGATCATTTGCTTGTGTATCTCTCACTATGTTCTTTCTTCTTTGATTTTACAGAAGCATGGTCGTACGGTCGTGAAGAGCACACAATCCTGCTCACAGTTAGCATTGCTAGTGTACTGTCTGACACACTGCATATCTGAACACTGGGAGAAACTACAACATGCAGACTTCATGGAAACCAAAGGTGCTAACACAGCGACGATAGCATCAGTATTCATACCAGTTTTTTACATTTTCCCTAAAAGCAAATGCTATAAAATGTAAAACCATAAAGGCACATTAATACTGCCTATAGTACATGAACTCAATTTAAGGAGATTAACAGATAAATAAATAGTGCAGATTCACAAATTTTATTTTTATGAAACATATGCAGCATAAATAACAAGTTATTTCTGCTTGTCGCCAAATGTGCAGGTCAATCTTCAAGTTCCACCTCAATATAAGAGAAGGAGGCGCATACCCTATGCATGCATAATTAGCCACATGGAGAATGAAAATAAACCTTGAAAGAGCTTTACGCCACCCCCTGTTCCCCAAACACAGGACACTCAATGAAACCAAGTTAAAGTTCAAGTTTATTGTCATGTGCACAGTAAGGAAACTTGTTTCCCTGTACAATGAAATTCTTTCTTTGCTGTCCACACTAAATGACAAAACCAACATATAAAGATAACCATAAATAATAAGTAGCAGATAGATAATAAATAACAGAGGCAGCATAAAGTATAAAAACAGAACAGAAGTATAAAGTGTAATTGTGCAGGTAGGTGTGTGATGGCCAAGTCCAATACAGTTGTGTAAGGTAGATAGAATGAGGTGGCCCATGGTTATAAACTCCAGTCAGTTATTCAGGAGTCTAATGGCCTTGGGAAAGAAAGAGTTCTTTAGCCTGGAAGTCCTGCATTTCATATTTCTATACCTCCTGCCTGAGAGTAGAAGTGTGAACAGTTCGTGCTAGGGGTGCGTGGGGTCCCTGAGGATCGAGGCAGTTCTCCTGCGGAATCTGCAGTTGTAGATGCTCTGCAGAGAGGGCAGTGGGGTCCTGGTGACCTTCTCAGCAGTCTTTACCACTCTCTGCAGGCGTTAGCGGTCCATAGCAGTAGTGTTGCCGTACCACACGGTGATGCAGCTGGTCAAGATGCTCTCAACAATGCAGCTGTAAAGGTTGCCTAGGATTTTAGTTGAGATACAAAACTTCCTCAGCCTCCTCAGAAAGTACAGCCTCTGTTGAGCCCAATTGACCAATTGTGTGGTGTTAAGCGTCCAAGTGAGGTCCTCACTGATGTATGTAGATGCCCAGGTATTTAATACTGCTCACCCTTTCCACTTCAAGCCCTCGAATGAACAGTGGCCAGTAAGGTCTCCTCTCCTTCCTCATGTCCACTATCATCTCCTTCGTCTTGTCTGTGTCGAGGGTGAGGTTGCTGTCCTCACACCATGATGCCAGACTGTCCACTTCCCTCCTGTAGGCTGCCTCATCCCCACCAGTGATGCATTCAATCACTGCGGTGTCATCTGTGAACTACAGGATGATGTTTTCTTTGTGGGAGACGACACAGTCATGGGTGAACAGGGCGTAGAGAATGGGGCTGAGGATACATCCCTGTGGGGTGCCTGTGTTTGTGCTAATGGTGGCTGAAATCTTATTACCAAACCTGACAGACTGGGGCCTGCCAGTCAGAATGTCTAGGAGCCAGTCACAGAGGGTGGGGTGCAGGCCAATTGCAGAGAGATTATAGGTGAGTTTATGGGAGATAAAAGTGTTAAAGGCAGAGCTGTAGTCAACAAAGAGCATCATGATGTAGGAGTCTAAGTTCTCCAGATGGGAGAGGAAATAATGTAGTGCAGCCGCGGTGGACCTGTCGGGCCGGTAGGCATACTGCAGGGAGTCCAGAGCGCCCGGTATGCTGCTCTGAATGTGGGCCAGCACTACTCTCTCAAAGCAATTCATGATGATTGGAGTGAGTGCTACTGGCCTGTAATCATCCAGGCAGGTGGGTGGGCTTTTTTAGCAAGGGGGACGATGATTGTAGTCTTAAAGCAGGATGGAACGATGCGCTGACTGAGGGAAAGGTTGAAGGTGGAGCACAGAACATCAGCCAGCTCATTGGCACATGCTTTGAGAGCCCACCCAGGGATGTTGTCTGGTCCAGCTGCCTTACGGGGGTTGATCTTCCTTAGTGCTTTGTGTACCTGACCTGAAGAGACTGTTGGAGGAGGAGAGGGGGGTTGTGTGGTCCAGGTGTGTGTGCCTCCACTCTGTGCTGTTGCTGGATGTCTCAAAGCAGGTGTAGAAAATGTTGAGATCACCGGCAGACTGTCTGTGGAGCTGATTGTGCTGGTGGTGGTCCAGTAGAGTGATGTGCTGTAGGCCCTGCCACATACGTCCAGAGTCAGCAGTAGAATGGAAGCCCTCCAGCTTCTATCTGTACTGCCTCTTGGCTGCTGTGATGGCTTTTCTTAGTCCGTACTTTGCAGCTTTGTACTCCGTCTCAGTGCCTGATCTAAATGTAAGAGAGCGGGCACACAGCATGTGGTGTACCTGACTGTTTATCCAGGGCTTCTGGTTGGGGAACTTCCTGACTGGTATTGTGGGCACAATGTTGTCAATACAGGTGCTAATGTACCCAGTCACGTACTTAGCATAGTCCTGTATGCTGATAGAAGAGTCCTCTAGAGTGGCTGCAACCCTAAACACATCCCAGTCTGTCTGAGCAAAACAGTCCTGCAGGGTGCTCCCAGTCTTTGGGGTCCAAAGTTTAACTTGCTTAATGATAGGGTTTGTTTGTTTCAGCCTTTGTCTGTAGGCTGGGTACAAGAAAAGAGTGACATGGTCTGATTCTCCGAAGTGGGGGCGGGGTGCAGCCCTGTATGCACCATGTATATTGCTGTAAACCTGATCCAGTGTGTTCTTCTCACGGGTGGGAATGTTCACGTGTTGGTGGTATTTGGGAAGTACAGTCCATAAATTGCACTGATTAAAGTCGCCAGGTGCAATAAAAACAGAAATGGGATGAGCCGTCTCTAAGGCGCTGATGACATCATGAAGTTTGCCGAGCGCTGCTGCGGAGTTAGCTCACGGTAGGATGTAAACAGTGGCCAGAAACACAGCAGTGAATTCCCTAGATAATAGGGTCGGCATTTCAGCAGTAAAAACCTCTCCATCTTGTGAGCAGTGCTTATAAACAGTCCGTACATCTCCACACCACGAGTTGTTAATAAACACACACACACACACCCCTTTAGCCTAAATAATAATAATGAAAAAGATTTCTTACTATTTACAAGATGTTTTTATGTTTTTCATAGAAGAAAAAGTGCAAAGCATCAGCACAGACAATTTGGGGATCCTTCAGCGCAACTTCAAAAAATAGAACGAGCCAGAGGTTTCAATCATGACAAATCACTTTGAATTTTCTGCCTTTAACTCTGTTAGGGCTGATTTTTTTCCTTTTCTCCCAGGGTTATTTTTCCAAAAAACTCAGTTTTATGAAAAGGACTAAAAGCAATACTTTCTCACATGCTCTTAGTGTTATATATTTATATTATTGAATCAATTCAATGTATTTTATATAATATACTGTACATCCCAATGATAATTTAATTACATGGTATTGTGGAAGAAAAATTAGACTTAGGGGTCACAGTCACTGAGAGGTACTGTATAGTTTGAAAACAACAAACAGTTTTGTTTGTATACAGATGACACACCACTATGTTAATCAAATTAATTATGGTTATGTAATTGGGTTATTAATTAATTGCTTCAATGCGTTATAACATGAAGAAATGATAAAGTTTTGTCTTTAAATACAGAAGCAACAGACATTCTACTAATTATTGGGAAGAGTGCAGACAACCACATGATACTCAGAGGGCCTAAGGATTATTTTTGCCAAATCAGAACTCAATTTACAGAATGTTATTTTCGACACTGATTTTGAAACACTCATCACTGGGCTATCCAAAACTCGTCTTTTACAAAATCGAAAAAATATGCAAGTCAAGGCACAATCGATATGCAGAATAAAGGAAAGTTAATTAACATGACATAACATTCTTAAAATCTTGTTACTACAGTTCAGGGTAATGTGAGGCTGGAGGGTAACCCAGAAGCTTTGGACATAATGTAGAAACTAAGTGTAGACAGAATTAATACAATTATTTTGATTTAATTGATTACTGTAATGCTTTTTTCATAGTGTAACAAAGGCGCTATATAGGCGCCTGACCCGACATAGAAAGACACGGAGGCATGTATAAAAACACAAAGAGTTTATTTTTCTCTTCAACTGTGGGACACATCTTCCCCGTGCCACACAGTCCAAACACAGTCCCAAAGCACACACTGAAACCACAACTCACTTTTCTTCCTCTACCACCACTCCTCCTCAAGCTTCGTCTCCTTCCTCCCAACTCTGGCTCCTCGAGTGGTGGTGGCTGGGCCCTTTTACAGCCCACCCAGAAGCGTTCCAGGTGATTAACCACCTGGTCCTAATTACACTTCTGGGTGGGGCTGAAGACTCATCCAGCTGGGCTTTGAGAAGCAGACAGCACCCCCTAGCGGCCACCCCGGGCCCCAACCAAGCTGTGGAGGACTCCATCTCCCATGGAGCCCTCCGGGTGGTTGGGGAATCACCGTTGGCCAGGGAGGCTGCCACCAAGCATTCTGGGGGAGGTATTGGACTGCCCACGGCGGCTCTCCCGGAACATACGCAGCAGGGGCGTCCCTGCCGGGCATGGGACCCGGCTGTCCTTCACAATACAGTAGTTAAATATTTTTTCCCCGTCAGCAATGAATTGAATATGCTGTCCCACAGTATGAAGTGCATACTTGTAACTTGTGTCCTTAGGTCTTTACAATTTCTTTCAGGTGATTTTCAGGTTGATTACAATATCATTGTTATAACATATATACAGGGTGGTCCAGATCTAATTATGCAGATCCAGATTGTCTGGATGACTTTGTTTTATGCGGGGACGATTCCAGTTCGGCGTGAAGACGATTCTTCATGTCGTCAGTTCGCACACTTCTCGATGGTCCGGGATTTTTTGGGTGATTTTCAATGTAATAAACTTAATAAGTTATAGCGTAATGAAAATTGCATAATTAGATCTGGAACACACTATGTATTGCATTGTTTGCCCCCAGGGCTAAATCTGACTTAATACAGAAGCTCAATTAAATAAATACATATTATTATACTATGCAAAACAACAAACTCCTAATATTATGTCAGGCAATTGCACTGGCCATCACAGATTTGTGAAGAATGTCACTACCCACATTAAAGGAACACAATTTCCTAAGGAAAAAGAGTCTGCTCTGCCTTTTCTTATGTAGTTCCTTTGTGTTCTAAGATCAGTCCAGTATATCAATGATATGGACCCCCAAGTACTTCTCGGGGTGCATGACTTCCTGAATAGTGACCATAGAGGATCTTCGGTGCGGCGAAAGTTAATAACCAATTCCTCGCTCATACTGAGGTTAAATTACAGGCAATTCCTTTTCCACCAAGAAACTTACATAAACAAATACAGTATATATCTGAGCTATAATTAATATTTGTTTCCTTAACGTAACAAAATTTATTACTATGATTACTCTAGAGTGTACACTGTGATCACCATATTCAGATCCTCTGAAAGTGTCAGGGATAAATAAAAGCACTCAAAGAGGTAGTGCCTTTAACTATGTGGTCTCCAAGTTTCTGTACCTGGTAATCAGTCCTCAGATTGGAGATGCTCATTTCCTCTTTATAAAGAACTGCTTCAATTCACTGATTATTTTTAGTCACCTTGCACAGATTGATCATTTGAAACCACTCAATCCACTCATCGTTCATTCTCTGTGTTCACTTATAAAAAATGCTCAA
This sequence comes from Polypterus bichir lapradei, assembly GCA_026402145.1. NCBI lineage: Eukaryota > Metazoa > Chordata > Cladistia > Polypteriformes > Polypteridae > Polypterus > Polypterus bichir. Next base: position 37,636,252 of record JANRMT010049829.1, read on the forward strand.
GGAAGATTGTAGCCTATCCTGCACCATTATGCACAAGATAGAAACCAACACAAGAGAAAACACAATTTAAGTGAAGGGTACACATACTAAAAAATATGCTCTGTATATAAACCAAATATTGCATATTGTAATAGGAATAGGAAACTAACAAATATTGTCATAGTGTATGAATACAAATACTGTACAGTTGTGCCAGTTAACTATAGGCTAGTAAGTGTAGCATGCATTGAATATCTGAAGCAATTAGTAAATAAGGTTGAGAAAAAAAATGCTTTATTTTAGAACACAGTTTCATGTGGCAAACAATATTTGACATGACTGTGAACAACTAATAAGCTTTGCAATGCTAAGCAATTTATCTCATACTTGCAGGATCATTCGTTATTTAAGAAGAGTTTCCTGAAACCTTTTGTAACTGAAGCAGTACTTAGTCTCGTTTGTAAATTAATCAGTAAACCAACACACTTGTTATGTTTAACATTGCTCTTCAGTTGGACTTTTGTCTGAAATTCTGTCATAGAAGGACGGATGTTGCCTTAAGTAGAACACAAAAAACTATTATTATTATTATTATTATTATTATTAATAATAATAATAATAATAATAATAATAATAATAGGTCAATTTTGTGATATAAATAAATAGTAATGTTTAGAAAATGGATGGATGGATAATGTAGGCTATAGATTATTGTAAAAGACGCCCTTTGAAGCTTTAAGATCTGTGGACAATTAGAGTGCCTAGTGAGTTTAATTACAGGGTGGGCCATTTATATGGATACACCTTAATAAAATGGGAATGGTTGGTGGTATTAACTTCCTGTTTGTGGCACATTAGTATATGTGAGGGGGGAAACTTTTCAAGATGGGTGGTGGCCATGGTGGCCATTTTGAAGTCGGCCATTTTGGATCGAACTTTTGTTTTTTCAATAGGAAGAGGGTCATGTGACACATCAAACGTATTGGGAATTTCACAAGAAAAACAATGGTGTGCTTGGTTTTAACGTAACTTTATTCTTTCATGAGTTATTTACAAGTTTCTGACCACTTATAAAGTGTGTTCAATGTGCTGCCCATTGTGTTTGTGTTAACAAACAAAACCACCGCTATTGGTCTGACACTAACCCACATTGGATAGATCCCTCCAAGACTGTTGGAACAAAAAAAATGATGGTATGGTGTGGTATATGGGGTACAAAGATAGTGGGGCCATTCTTCATCAATGGAAACCTCAAGGCCACTGGATATGCGAAATTGCTACATGATGATGTGTTTCCCTCTTTATGCACTGAAGCTGGCACATTCCCTGAGTTTTTCCAGCAAGATGGTGCACCACCACATTATGAGTGTCAGGTCCGAGCATTCCTAGATGAACAGTTTCCTGGAAAGTGGATTGGTCGTCGTGGGCCAGTTGAATGGCCCCAAGGTCTCCCGATCTGACCCCCTTAGACTTTTATCTTTGGGGTCATCTGAAGGCAATTGTCTATGCTGTGAAGATACGAGATGTGCAGCACCTGAAACTACGGATACTGGAAGCCTGTGCTAGCATTTCTCCTGCGGTGTTGCTATCACAATCCAACACAATGGGCAGCACATTGAACACATTTTATAAGTGGTCAGAAACTTGTAAATAACTCATGAAAGTATAAAGTTACGTTAAAACCAAGCACACCATTGTTTTTCTTGTGAAATTCCCAATACGTTTGATGTGTCACATGACCCTCTTCCTATTGAAAAAACAAAAGTTGGATCCAAAATGGCCGACTTCAAAATGGCCACCATGGTCACCACCCATCTTGAAAAGTTTCCCCCCTCACATATACTAATGTGCCACAAACAGGAAGTTAATATCACCAACCATTCCCATTTTATTAAGGTGTATCCATATAAATGGCCCACCCTGTAGTTACACACATTGTTTGACAAAATAATATGTTAATAGATCATCATTTTGTGTAAGTTTTTTTATCTTCATCAGTGCTCTAACACACACATTTGTTTAAGAAACAACTTCAGGGTTCCTCCCAGGGTTGGGGATTGGTGCTGTCTCTTAATGCCTCTCCTCTTCCTCCACCTCCAAACCAGACAATTGACGACCGGAAGACCTCTGATATCACTTCTACTGTAGTCTCTGGTCACCTTAGCGTGCCTCTTTCTGCCACGTACTTTATAAACACTTCCACCGTTATCTTACTTCAGTCTGCATTAAGACTCCCGTCTTAAAAGTTGTCTCCTCTGCAACTCTCAAACTTTTTTTGTGCAAAATCATTCAATACTATGGGGATCACCATTCGGTGACCCAAAACTTTACAATCTCTTTTATGATCTCCACTCTGAGAGGCATGTTTTAGATAAATAGATAGATAGTGCGGAAAGCATACCCCCGGACACTGACAGACCGACACCAGAATGTCCAAAGCACACTTCTTTTATTTACTTTTACAGCACCACAATGCCTTCATTCACCAACTCTCTTCCTTTCTTTTCCTTTTCTCTTCTTCTTCTTTCTCTCTCTTCTTTTGACCTCCTGTCCCCTCCTCACAAGCTTCGTCTCCTTCCTCCCAACTCCGGCTCCTCTACTGGAGACAGACGGCCCCTTTTATTATGACCCGGATGAGCCCCAGGTGCTCCCCCTGACGTCACTTCCTGGTGTGGCGGAAGTGTCAGGAGAGCACCTGGAAGCACTCCGAGTGCCCCTGGAATTACTTCCGGCAGCACTTCCTGGTGTGGTGGAAGTGCTGCCATCCAGGATTCCCCAATTGTCCGGGCGCCCCCTGGTGGTGGCCACGTCCTTCCATAATGGTGAGCGTCCCAGCTCCTTTCCCGTGGCCCCCAAACAGACTCGGGTGGCTGCCCTCTCGTGGCGGAGAAGTATCGTCCAACTCGGGGACTGTCCAGGCGCCCTGGCCGGGCAGTGTCCCCGCTCATCTGTGACAATAGATAGATAGATAGATACTTTATTAACCCCAAGGGGAAATTCACATAATCCAGCAGCAGTATACTGATACAAAAAAAAAAAAAACAATATTAAATTAAAGAGTAATAAAAATGCATGTAAAAACAGACAATAACTTTGAATAATGTTAGCGTTTACCCTCCCGGGTAGAATTGAAGAGTCGCATAGTGTGGGGGAGGAATGATCTCCTTAGTCTGTCAGTGGAGCAGGACAGTGACAGCAGTCTGTCACTGAAGCTACTCCTCTGCCTGGAGATGACACTGTTCAGTGGATGCAGTGGATTCTCCATGATTGACAGGAGTTTGCTCAGCGCACATCACTCTGCCACAGATGTTAAACTGTCCAGCTTCATTCCTACAATACAGCCTGCCTTCCTAACAAGTTTGTCCAGGTATGAGGCGTCCTTCATCTTTATGCTGCCTCCCCAGCACACCACTGCGTAGAAGAGGGCACTTGCCACAACCATCTGGTAGAACACCTGCAGCATCTTATTGCAGATGTTGAAGGACATCAACCTTCTAAGGAAGTATAGTTGGCTCTGTCCTTTCTTACACAGTGCATCAGTATTGGCAGTCCAGTCCAATTTATCATCCAGCTGCACTCCCAGGTATTTATAGGTTTGTACCCTCTGCACACAGTCTCCTCTGTTGATCATGGGGTCCACCACCAGTTCCTTGGTCTTGCTGGTGTTCAGGTGTAAGTGGTTTGAGTTGCACCATTTAACAAAGTCTTTGATTAGCTTCCTCTACTCCTCCTCCTGTCCACTCCTAATGCAGCCCACAATAGCAGTGTCATCAGCGAACTTTTGCACGTGTCAGGACTCCGAGTCGTATTAGTAGTCTGATGTATATAGGCTGAATTTGTTTTCATCAATTGCTAGGTCAACAATTGCTGGATCCAAAGTCAAAGTGTAGTCGTGTTTCTCGAGGATCTTATTATCCCTCTACTCGTCCACTGTGTTATCCTTATCCTCCATTGGTCACTTTCTCTTCTCCCAAACCCCTAGTCTTGAAAGTGGAATGGAGAAATTGTTCCACTCAAACAATGCAGGAACCGCTCCCTTCTTCAACAGTATCTGCCTGACTCGCCAAAAATCCTCTTTTTGAAAATGCTGACTACAAACTTGGGTGTGGGGACTAACCAATTTCTGCATCAGAGGGAAACGTATGGAAATTAAGTACCTTGTTGCACTGCACTTACTGGAAGCTCGAAATTAAGGTACATAACAACGTTCAACTCTTGAGCTATCTGTATGCTAAAACTTAAACTTCTTTTTCTCTGACATTTCACCAGTATTGAAAGTAACTGAGCTGGCCAAGATTTCACTAGAAGTACAGTATGTCAGCACTACCCTGTGCATACAGCAAATTTTGTTTCCCATTTTTATATCCTTTTGAGAAATTTCTTTTGTTTCATTAATTTAAGTGTTGCACATTTTATTTCTTTAATTTTTAATTATTATTTTGAACTTTTCCTTCTTAATTTGAATTCTTCATGTAAAACAATAAATTCATTAAATTTAAATTATTATTGATTCTGTAAAAATGATATTGCTTTGGCATCCCCTTTTGGGAATACTCGCAACATGAAGGAAAGACAAGGGGATGCTTAAAGCAAGAGCACTCTCAAAATAAAATAAAAAATTGGGCTTTGCTTGTTGTAAACTTTAGACTGAGCCTTAGAATTTTATTATGGCCAATATTTTATTCTGGGTGATTTAGCTATTGAATTTCAGTGCTGCACTTTCAGGTCACTCCTTTGATAGTCCCTTAAAAAAAGTAAGATAGTTCTTGGTTGCTTTATATTCTGTGTATCTATTTGCATTATTATAATTGTCAACCATTCTTACATAAGGAAAGAGCCATTTAGGTCTAACTTTATACAAATTCTTATTTCTGAAGATGTTACCAAATCCTAAGTGGAACTCATAAATGGCCTCAAGAACAAAAATGGGCAATGGCCAGTACAGGCCTGTTAAACATGACACATGTTCCTGGGTTGGACTGAAATTAATAGTGGTCCCAGAAATTCAAAGCGAGTCCCTCGGTCACGCTCGAACCTCAGACACAGCATGTCTTACAAATGTGTACTACCTGCCAGATACTGTTTAGTCTGAGTTCTTTAACTTTGCATTTGGAGGTGGACAAGCCCTCCTAAGGAAGCTAAGGGAACATAATACGGCCAGTAACATTATCATGTCTTCTCAGTGGGACCAGCAAAGAATTAGAATGCTATACAGAAGATGAATATCAAGTTGAGATAAACAAGAATACCTTAATTTTTCATTATACATAAAAACATCTATGATTCAACTGTTGAAAGCTGTCTGTGGAGCATGGGGGCTAATGTTACATGTTTTAATGTGCAGAGTCACACAATGAGCCAGACATGGTGGTAGGAAGACGAGTATTGTCACATGTCCATGTCTGACCAGATGTGGAGTTGACAAAGCCTTTTCCACATAACTAAAACATCCATCGAACCACCAGTTCACAAACTTGCACAATCCAATTCAAAAGACCGAACACTAAGACAAAAAAATCAAATTAGAGGGTGGAATAGTATTTTAAAACAGAAGAACAGCTGATGAGTGGATATGACATTCAACCTCTTATAGATTCAATAGATAGTAAGTAACAGTGAGGTCTGTAAATTTATTGTCATCTGACAGAAGTCAATATTATCTCTGGGTCATTGTGAGTTCAGAGTATTCATCAAGCTTCATTACAGATGGGAGATGAACCAAAAAAGAGCAATCTACTTAAAAATGAGCTGACCTTTCACCTCACCATGGGGTGTATATATTTTCATCATCCTAAAGCTCTAAATGATGGACATCTGGAAGTTTCTGTCGGGTTTGTCTGTTAGACTTTGACTCATGTGTTAAACAAACCCTCGGGGGGATTATGCTTCGTTCTGACATTCAGTGTATTGATCTTGTGGGATGTTTAAACTACACATGGGGAATTGTCAGACAGTAAAGGACCTGATATGAGCACTCACTGTTCATCGCAACCACCTTTAGTTAAGGTGCAGATCAAATACATTGGGCTATAAAATGCACTGAAAGATACATTGCTGTTCTTTCCTCTAGAATATAAAGTATAACTTAGTAGAAGGGATGACGCAAAAGTATATTTAAAGGAATTAAATCAAATTATTGTGACAACTGTTTTGGCATTTGACTTGAGTTTTATTAACGTATATATTTCTTGCTTGGTTACCACATTAACCCCTCTACTCAACCACTTCCACATCAAGAAATTCCCACCGGCTGCCTACTCACAGTTAAACATGCTCAAGTGTTATAGCAGAAAATGTAAAGTTCCCCCTTCACATCATACACATGTGAATGTATGCACAAAATAGTTGGAAGGTTATTATTAATATTTCTAAGAATTACTTTGAAGAAAGCAAAATGCCTCTCAGTGGCTCAGTGGAATGTAAGGCTCACCTAACACAGGCATCTTCTTTTCTTGATGATCCTGATATGAATCCACAACTGATGGGCAGGAGTATTGTCCACAAGTCTAGTTGACACTGGCCAGGACTGCAGACTTGTAAGGTGACATGCCTTGACCAGTCATGCGGGAGTTTATTTAGCTTCAATGAAATGGTCCTACTGCAGTGGGCTGGTGCCCTGCCCGGGGTTTGTTTCCTGCCTTGTGCCCTGTGTTGGCTGGGATTGGCTCCAGTAGACCCCCATGACCCTGTAGTTAGGATATAGTGGGTTGGATAATGGAAGGATGGATGGAAATGGTCCTAGAGAATATGAAAAATATTGTTATTGTTTCAAGGTAAAATAACCATTGTCCTTCAAAATAAGTACAAAAAGTTAAAAATATGCAGCACTTTTGAATTGTTACTTTGTTTCTTTATACCAGCTGATTCATAAATGTATGGGAACATTTTAATTCTTATGAGAACGTGGAATAAAAAAGCAAACATTTTTCAAAAGCTTGATCCAGTCTGAATGCACTTCATGTATGTGTACTACTCTAAAATTCCATTTTGTATTTAGCAATATTTTAGCACAAAATGCACATTATGAATGTTGTGAGCACTTGACTGGATAAATGAAATATGGATTGTGAGACATTTAATATTTTTTTCTGGTGATCAACAGTACAGAGTAATGGGGATTGTGGAAGAGAGGTGAAAAAGAGAGTGCAGGCAGGGTGGAATGGGTGGAGAAGAGTGTCAGGAGTGATTTGTGACAGACGGATATCAGCAAGAGTGAAAGGGAAGGTCTAACGGACAGTAGTGAGACCAGCTATGTTATATGGGTTGGAGACGGTGGCACTGACCAGAAAGAACGAGACAGAGCTGGAGGTGTCAGAGTTAAACATGTTAAGATTTGTACAAGGATTTATAGAATTAGAAATGAGTACATTAGAGGGTCGGCTCAATTTGGATGGTTGGGAGACAAAGTCAGAGAGGTGAGATTGTGTTGGTTTGGACATGTGCAGAGGAGAGATGCTGGGTATATTGGGAGAAGGATGCTAAGGATAGAGCTGCCAGGGAAGAGGAAAAGAGGAAGGCCTAAGCGAAGGTTTATGGATGTGATGAGAGAGGACATGCAGGTAGTGAGTGTGAAAGAGCAAGATGCAGAGGACAGAAAGATGTGGAAGAAGATGATCTGCTGTGGCAAACCCTAACGGAGCAGTTGAAAGAAGAAGAAGGAGTTCAGTTCTGGCCCCACACCAACCCCCATTGAAGTCTATTGTATCATAAATTTTACAATGCCCATTCTCTATGAAAATAAAAAAATAAAACAACACAGGCTAAATAATGTATAACAAAACATCATTTTTAGGTGGAGTATTCCTGCAAGGTCTTATTTAATGGTGATATATTTGAACTTTTGCTTGTGAAATGCTTTCAATTTGGATTCTTCCCCAGTACAGTTTGAAGCCAAAGAAGAAGCGTACAGTATGCTAGTGCTCCACTTGTGTAATATATATATATACAGTATATATAGGTTCTCCTGGTCTGCATGGGGTTTTTATATCTGGGGACTTTTCAGTTTGCATTCCTAAAGACGTGTGCTAGATTAATTGATGACTCTAAATTGGCCCCAGTGTCACAGCGTGTGGGTGTGAAAAGCTTTTACAGGAAATATTTGAACAAAAATATGTAATTTGCAGAAGAAAAAATCTTAACATCTCTCCCAAGCACAAGTTAGATAAACACAAATGCTTACCGTCTGCTGAAATATTACAGGCTCTGACACAATCCACCAGAAATAGCAGGTGGGAAATTATTTGCCTCATATCTATCCATAGTAGGCGAGCAACCCACTTAATCAAACTTGACAAAATTCCATACAATTACAATATTTAGAAAATCATGTTGTTTTTTACTTGCACTGGTATGCAAAGTGTAAATGGTTTGAATGCAGCACAATCAGTGATAGCATTTTCTGTAAAAGTTGCAGATGCCTCCCGAAAATACAAACTGGCCGGTAAGATAAGACATCTCAGGCTTCATCACCAAGTGCTGTCACTTTTGACTCCATTTAAAGGTATGCGTCAACATTCTCTCATCCTTATGTGATGTTGTGAGGGTCTTACAAAAAAAGCCCTGGGTTTAGTAAAGTGACGGCTTAGCCCCTATTCATATCGCATGGTGTGGCGCAGGACTTACTGCATTGAATCTTTTTTAATCATTGAAAGACACGGTTTCAACAATATTGCAATTACACTTTGCCATTTTCACTTTTACTTTTTTCATGTTTTAAATGGTGAAAATGTTTTATATTCCTAATTGAGCCAAGAATGAATGAATTATTTTTTTTTGTCTGGAAGCAAAAAAAAGAGTCTTGATCTAAAATCACATTACCAGCATCATTGGTCACCAAAGTGGAGCAAAACCATTCATGTTCAGCATATGCTCAAAAGAATGAAGGAATCGGAAATGGTGCCTAGAAATTTCCATTCATTTTACATCCACCAGTTCTGTGTACCGGCATCTGCTGCTGACTGATGCAGAACCTGGGCCTAAGAATAACTCAGTCGTCCAAGTGATACTGAAGTTTTTGTTAATAATCTCACCTAGAGTTTTTCTACACATGGGATCTTGACTTGGTGGAGTGATGAAGGGATAATGACAGAGGTATGGCTAGACATACTTTTAAAACTTCTAGGTTGGTACATTTACATTTATTTGCTTGGCAGACGCTGCTATCCAAAGTGACTTCCAAAAGAGGTAACACAATCGAGTAACATTAGGCTAGAGCCTGTTTCTTCAGCTAGTGTAGTAGGACAAGTAACAAAAGTTGATTGCCACAAGTGAAAAGATGTCAAAAATAAATTTACAAACATAGATTAACAATCGATACAGCAATTAAACTTAATGTAATAACAAATCAACCAACAGCATGAAAGATCACAGAGCAAAATTTTTTTTTTTTTTTTTGCTGTCTACCATTTGCTTGCTAGCAACTCAGTCTCATTTCTTTAATTGTTTAATCTTCACCAGTGTAGTTTTGGTGGATAAACAAATCCATCTTTCATTGTATTTGTTGCTATAGTTCCGCTAACCTGAAAGTGTGAGAGCGACATTAATTGAAACTGTTTGTGAGGAATAACCATATTAGTAAAAGTAAATAACACATAATGAGAGTAATAAGAAGATAAATGCTTGTGTAAGCACTGAAGGGATTGACAGAATTAGTTCTTACTGAGTAGTCATAGAAAAAGACTTTTATCTAACATCCCTCAAAGAATTGATACAAAAACAGGAAAGTATTCTACTAAATGCAAAAACCATGAAAACATGGACCACAGGAGTCCTATTTCCATCTCTTCCTCTAAAGCCAAAATAGAGAAGTAAAGTAAAAGGCTTCACAAAGCAGACAGGCCCCCTACTACTCTATAGGCATGTGTATCTGTGGTACTACACCACTTCTAAACTTTACATACATTTCATAAATCCCCATTACTTATACTAATATGAGAGACCTCTATGAAAATCTGTATATAGCTATACCAATACCTCTTAAAGAGAAGTGTGTCTCTTTTTTATGTACAAGATTGTTTTTAGACTTAGTAGGGCTTACCTATGTTCATAACCTATATCAAATTTTATATCGACTGATTTAAAAAATAAGGTAACAACATTAATTGAACTCCACTTGTTCCAACAGTATTTGATGAAACTCATTCAGCATTCAAACTATATTGCACACTTTATACATTGCCAATTATTCCCATTCTTGGATTTTGGGATGAAGTTTTTATTAAATAATTTGTGACGTGTGAGTCACTTTCTTGCACCCCAAAAACAAAGCTGACTCTCAGTCCTTTAGCAAAATCAGCTTTATTCAACTTGAAACAGGGACAGCAGGGCTATTTATTACAGCAGGATCTACCACTCTCCTATATACAGACACAGCAAATGGGCATAGACAGGGCCAGGGTAGTGGCCAGGTTATACTATTCCCTGCATTTATAATGTCTCTTGAATCACCCAATTGTGACAGGCAATCTCGATCGGCTTGTAGTTGTTGTGTAGTAGTTTTGCGGCGCTCTGATGTTGCACTGCAAACCTGTGGTTGCCTCAGCAATGGACAAGCAGCCCCCCACACACGCAGCAGGCACGTTTGGGGGGGTTGTCTTTTTGTTTTGGGGGGGGGGGGGGGTGTCCTAAAAGATTTCAGAAACCTCATAAAATACAAACCATCCATCCATCCATCCGTCCATCCATCCATTATTCAACCCGCTACATCCTAACTACAGGGTCACGGGGGTCTGCTGGAGCCAATACAATACAATACAATACAGTTTATTTTTGTATAGCCCAAAATCACACAGGAAGTGCCGCAATGGGCTTTAACAGGCCCTGCCTCTTGACAGCCCCCCAGCCTTGACTCTCTGAGAAGACAAGGAAAAACTCCCAAAAAAACCTTGTAGGGAAAAATGGAAGAAACCTTGGGAAAGGCAGTTCAAAGAGAGACCCCTTTCCAGGTAGGTTGGGCGTGCAGTGGGTGTCAAAAGAAGGGGGTCAATACAATACAATACACAGAACAAATCCTTAATACAGCATAATAATACAAATTTTAGAAGCACGGAGCAGAATTTAACTATAGATGATATCCCATAATAAGATTTGGATATTTTTAGAGTCCTGGAGACCTCATCCATCAAGCTGCCTCCCCATTTGGCCATTCCACGGCTGAAACGTTGCTCGGCCAGCCAATCCGATGAAAGGACCCCTTTTTCCCATGATTCCTGTGATCCTCCATCAGGGATGACTTTACCATAGGCAGGCAACAACTTGGCAGGTGGGCCATGGCACCAATTGCCACATTTGAGTACCTAGAACAGAAACAGAATAGGTGAGGGTTAGTAACAAATTATAACAATCATGTTACTTATGTTTTAGTGTTAATGACTAACAACAGAGATGCAGTATGTACAGTTAATCAGCAGCTCTAGTCAGAATATGCTAAACTGAAGTAGTGAGTCTTCAGCCGAGATTTAAAGGCTGAGACTGAGGGGGCATCTCTTATAGAAGCAGGAAGACCATTCCACAATTTAGGGGCCCTGTAACTAAAGGCTCGACCTCCCACTGTTATTTTATTAATCCTTGGAATCATAAGCAGACCGGCATCTTGAGATCTTAATGTGCTCTCAGGTCCCAGCCAACACAAGGCGCAAGGCAGGAAACAAACCCTGGGCAGGGTGCCAGCCCACCACAGGGTGCACGCACACACACACACATACACACACACACACCCCAAGCACACACTAGGGACTTAAGATCGCCAATGCACCTAACCTACATGTTTTTGGGCTGTGGGAGGAAACCAGAGTACCTGGAGGAAACCCATGCAGACACAAGGAGAAAATAACATTGCATACAATCAAGTCGAAGTTATACAACAAATGGCGTCACAGTCAAACTATAAAAAACAAAAAAAAAAAACGAAAAACATCAGAAAGTTAAAAAATAAAGCCGGAACAAAAAGAGACAAAACTTAAACCTTTAAAACATGCTAAAATGATAACACCCACCCAAAACCCACCTCACAGCCACATATAGCTAGACAGCAACCCAAAAGGGAATGACAAAACCAAACTATATAGTCGTATTTGTTCAAAATTCAGTTTTCAGTTGTTGCCATTTGGAAATACAGCAATTAATGACATATCAAAGCACAACATTCCATGTTGGTACCTGGACATGACATTTATGGAAGATGCCTTTTATCAGGTAAGAAAGGGCAGCTTAATGAGATATGGTGGACTTGTTTTAAGAAGAAACTAGACTTTATTCTTTATGAAACCACTGATATTTAAAACACATGTTATGGAAAACGAATGCCAACAGTTCATACACATGAACAGCATGTTAACAGCTGAAACGTGCAGCACATATTACAGTACATCAGGTCAAAAATCATTTTGGAGGCAAAACACAAATAGCCAAAAATGTAAGCAAACATTTTTAAAAAGGTTTGTTTTGCTGTCACTGGTCCTAGTGAAAGTTACAATAAACCCATAACAATTATGAATCAGCTGGTATAAATATAAAAAAATAAGACTATAATAAGTGCGACTGAGTTGGTAATGTTTTAGTATAAAAGAGATTAAACAAAGTTTAGCATATGGCATAAAAATACCTAGCAAATTCTGATATTAGACTGACGAAAGGAACTAAATGGAAGACATACTTTAAATCTTACAAGACCTTTAAGTATATCTGAACTTACTTGGTCAGATATGAATTCCTAAGTAAAATAACCATTGCTTACACTTGTGTGACTTTTATTATTCTTTATAGTTTTTACTGGAGAAACAGATTTTGCTGTTTATTTTATGCTTCATGCTTTTTTACCATTAATATTAAAGTTATGCAATCCTTGTGTTTATGAGATGCTACGTTTTCAAACAGAGATATCCTTCAGTTGAATAAAGAAAGTATTTCTTGTTATTCTTGATAGCTTAGCTTTTTAAACCAAAGAGAGAAGTTAATTTCAATTTTGTTAGGACTGAGTTCCTGAATCTTTTTTTTTCTTTTTGTAATTCTATTTTCTTTCTTGTATATTTCTAAATGGGTGTTTCCGTTAAGATATAATTATTAGTGATTGAGTAGCATGCCATTGTAATGTTCTGTTTTTTGAAAAAAAAAAATATATATGCAGTATATACACATATATTTATATATGTATATATTAGCCATCCCCCACGGCTCCACCTGCACAGTAGTGAAACAGGACAGTGAGGAGGGCCCTGCCCGGCACCCTACTCCTGACATCATGCTTCCTCCTTCCATCACCCTGCCGACTCTGTCTCAGATTAGCGCAATTATATCACTCCTGCAACTGAACTATGATTTTTAGCACGATGAGAGAAGTCGCAAAATCAACTGGAATGTTCAGGCAAATTATAGAAAAAAACCCAATCTAAATCCATTAAGTAGTTCTCTCGTTCGCTATCTAAGCAGATGTAAGATACGCCCCGAGGCTGGCGTGTGAGTGAGGAGGGCGCTGCCCCCCTCCCCTCTGTCTGCTGAGTGTCTCTCACATTCATGTAAATAAATCGGTACTGCAAGCGAACTATGATACATAGTGCAAATACGTTAAGTAGTTCTTAGCGCTGCCGCCTCGCAGTTAGGAGACCCAGGTTCGCTTCCCGGGTCTTCCCTGCATGGAGTTTGCATGTTCTCCCCGTGTCTGCGTGAGTTTCCTCTGGATACTCTGGTTTCCTCCCACAGTCCAAAGACATGTATGTTAGGTGCATTGGCGATTCTAAATTGTCCCTAGTGTGTGCTTGGTGTGTGCATGTGTGTGTGCCCTGCGGTGGGCTGGCGCCCTGCCCGGGGTTTGTTTCCTGCCTTGCACCCTGTGTTGGCTGGGATTGGCTCCAGTGGACCCCAGTGACCCTGTAGTTAGGATATAGCAGGTTGGATAATGGATGGATGGATATATATATAGAGGGGACCAAAAAATGTATGCTCACTTTAACAAAAGAAAACCCTTTATTAAAGTTGTGATATTAAATTTATACAGATATCAAGGGGTGAATTTCTTTTGACTTCTACATTTACAGCTGATGCTCAAAATGTTTACCAACTCTTGTCTCACATGTACAATGTATGGTAGACTTTTGTGGTCACTGTGTAAACTGTTCTAACAGCATAGCTGAGGAAGAAGGATTTGTTGCTGTACAAGGCCACCTGGATCTTCCCTTCTGCATATCATACATGGTACCATGAGTTTCAAACTCATCACGAATATGTGCAATTGTTAGGCATGTTAATGACTCAGTTGCAAACTGACATCTCCATTGTCACTGAATTGTGCCTTCAACTGTTGAAGTGTGTATACATCTTTTTTGGCGCCTCTGTATTTATATACTATACAGTACAATAATGTCCCCTGTAGCTCCGTCCACGTAGTAGTAAAACAGGACAGTGAGGAGGGCCCCATCTGACTTCCTACTCCTGACATCACGCTTCCTCCTCCCCTTGGGCCTGCAGCCTCTGTCATGGATTAGCGCAAATGTATTGCTCCTGCAAGTGAATTATGATTCTTAGCGTAATGAGGGAAGTCACAAAATCAACCAGAATGTTCAAGCAAATTATAGAAAAAAACCTGATCTAAATCCATTAAGTAGTTCTCTCATTCGCTAGCTAAGCAGTGTAAGGTATGCCCAGAAGCCCCGGCGTTCTCCCCTCGTCCTGCTGCATGTCTCTAGGATCCGCATAAATAAATCGGTACCGCAAGTGAACTATTATTCATAGCGCAGTGAGAGAAGTCGCAAAATCAACTGGAATGTTCAAGCAAATTATATAAAAAAATCAGATCTAAATCTGTTAAGTACTGGGTAGTTGTTTTATGAAAAGTGGACAGACAGTCAGACAGATGTTGGATTTTATATATATAGAGATATACTGTAGAAAGAAAGAAAGAAAGAAAGATTGAGTTCCTTTTTGAGTTTTCATATGTTTTTCTGTATTGATTGTGATCTTCAAATTCATTTTGGAGTTTTTTTGTATTACTGAGTTTGAGTCTGGCATCCATTTGTGGTGATTCATTTTTTTTTTGTTAAATATTTTTTGAGAATTTTATCAGCCATTTTGGTTTTCATATTTACTGCCATTTTGGAATTCCTGACATTATGGCAAAGGCATCCGTGGTTAAGGATGTATCCACTGAGGTTGTGATGGGTTAAAAGGTCCTCCTGGAGTTCACTTCTGGATTGTTTTACCTAAGTGCTCTTTTCAAACTCTTTTTGCACTTGTTTGTTTGACTATGAATTTTGCTTCTCACATTGGCTCATACTTCTTGACTCTTTTCTGGCTTTTGTCTTTTCTCCTGGTCACTATTCAGTTTGATTGTAGACATAACAGAAAAATAGTAAGAAAGTACACACTCACAGATTTAAAAAGTTTCTTGTATACAGCAAAAAGAATTTCAATGGAGTGTCTAGGAATTCCGTAAAGATCTGAAATATTAATATGTGTTTTCTGACCTTCTTTTATGGCTGCTGTGAGGGTATATGCCAATGCTTATTGCCAGGCCCAATGCATGATGTCAAGACATTGTGGACACCTTCCATCCTCGGCATCAATGGGGGATAGTCAGAAGGAAAAAAAGTAAAAAGAAAAGTAAAAATCATGTTGCCCCTGAAGTAATGATATTCCATAAAGTGGTGTGAATAGTATGGGAATAGGTGAACAAGGGAGATGCAGTGTGGGTGTGAAACTCTGTCAACCATTTCTTTTACAAAACATATATATTAAAAACACACAGCATATCTTCAAGAGAACAAGAAATTATTTCATCCTTATTTATGTGCTCTTCTGGTAGTAAACTAAGACCCCGACTGGAAATGGGTGCCACTGCCATTTTTCTTCAAAGCTACCTTAATGAAGGCAGGAAAGCTGAAAAAGAAAATAAATACGTTTACTTTCAGAATGACTTGTCATAAATGAAAATAAATGGCAATCAGTGTGTACATGGACTGAAATGGCTGGTAAAGCTGACTCTTATGTCAAAAAGGTTATGCTCAGTGGTTTAATGAAGATAAAACAGCTTCCATCTAAAAAACATTTTTGAAATAATGCAAGAATGATCCTTCAAATTGGATTAACATTCATCCATCTATTTGTCTCATGTATGGAATGTCACAGCAATCCTGGCTGAAAATGAAAAGGAGCAGAGACTGGATTGGATTCTTTGCCAGTACACACTAGGCATTATGCAAGAGTATAGCAGAACATCAGAGACATCAATTACTTAAGCAGATATTCTCATACACGATTTTCAAGATCTTGTGGTCCCAGCCTATTCTGGTAGCACAAGATAGCAATCAGGTCAAGGATGGATGGTACTCCATGGGTAGACTGCAATGGAGTATGGGAAAAATTAGAATCCTAATTTTCAAACAAAGAGACATGATGATAGATCAATAAAGACTGCATACCTGCTAGTAGCATCACTTGGCCTAAAATCCTATGAAGCACTGCACATTACACAACACTACTGTGATGTGACCTAAAATCATTTGTGATTTAAAGTAAAGTGGGAGATTTTATATTTCAATTTCACTTTTATTTATATTTCGGCACATACACAATTGTTACTTTTAATGTGCCATTCATTAAAAAAATGTTAATGTGAAAGCTTATAGACAAGGCTGCTATCTTGAGTGAGTGAGAATCTGGGGCACAATTGCCTAAACTACCTGGAGTTCCCTAAGGTTTCTTTCATTTTTCAGTTTTTCAAGGCCTGAGAATAAATTCCTGGGTTTGCCATATTTTATGTTATTGAATATTTTATATGATTTTCCCTTGCCTCCTTGTGAGTGGTAAGAGGGCACCCAAACTGTGTTTACTCCTTCTCTTCCTTGTTCTTTCATAAAGAGAGGGTGGAATACGGCATGATTCCTACATGAAATGTGCCAGCACTACAGCTTAGTACCCAATGGCCAGCCTTGACACTTTTTCACTCTGGTCCGTGGCCCAGTCCTTGCCAACGCTGTAAGCTCCAGTGTGAAGAGACCCATGGGCTGTGCTGCTGCTGCTCTACACCATCCGTGCCACTTGCAGAACAGCATGTACACTCGACCAGCTGTCAGTGCAGAACAGCAGAGGCGTTCAGAACGGAGGGGCTGTGGTGTCTGTGTAGGAGTGTGTCAGTCAGAATTTATTTACACTTTACAGCAATGCCGTCATTAGCTCCAGGGTGGCAAGGACATACTCAGCAACACGCCATTTTTGCACCCTTACACTGCAGCTTGTGGCTTCTGAAATACACACTTCTAAGTGGCAGATGAGTGCATCTGAGGGCATTGGTGAAATCTGACATTTTGGGATCAACATGCTTAGTATGTGCTTTTACATATAGCCCATACATGCAATCCTGTTTATTCTAATAAGACATGGTGGAACAAGGGCTGACCAAGCAGCACTGGATGCAAGGCGAGAAAACAACCCTAGAGAAGAAACCACTCCATCGCAGTGCCCACACCCACACTCACACTGGGGCCAAGTCAGTGCTACTAATTCACCTGAACTGCACATCTTTGAAAATGCAGGAGAAAACAAAGCAACCTGAGAAAAACATATGCAGAGGAAAACATGTACACTCTACATGTTCCTGATATTGGCTTCAAAAACATAGGATGCTGGATGAATGAGGCAACCCCAGAATATGTTTTTAAAAATATAGTTAAGTATATCTTATACTATAGTCCATCATTTAACACATTTAAATCACCCTAAGATTATCATCAAGCTCAGGGTCCTATATCTAAACACTTCCCTCTGCAGTTTGGTGTTTAACTTCTTGAAAGGAAGACTCTAGATGGTTTGAGTAGGTGGCCACTCTTCATCATTCCTCACCCTCCATACTGGGGCTCCACAGGGCTGTGTTCCAAGTGCTCTGCTATTCTCCCTCTATATGAAAGGCTACGTGGTTGCACAGGACTAACATCATTGTCAGATTTGCTGATGACACAGCTGTGGTGGGCCTGATCTTCTACATATTCACTATCGAACGTATCCTGCAGGATTACCGCCTGGTTTGAAAGCAGTATGCAGCAAGACCACAAGGCTCTGCAAAGAGAGGTGTAATGAACTGAATGCCTCACGGGGGTGTACTCTAACTTCCAGCACATATACACCAAGCAATGTCAAACCAGGGCAAAGGAAATGATCAGAGATAACAGCTATCCCAAGAGCAGCCTCTTCTCTGTACAGCATTAAGGGAAACACTACCACTGCCTGGAGACCATTTCAGAGAGACTGAGGAGGATCTTCTGTCCGCAGTTCATCTGCATCCTAAATGAGTGCCTAGAGCTACTTGATGTACTATTGTTAATTCCTCATATATTAAATTATTTTTTATTTATGCTGTCATTGCACATATTCAGTTTTATTGATATGTATAGGATAGCATTTATTGTTTATTTTTTTATTTTCTTTATTATTATATTTTTTTTTATTTTCTTCTTAATAAATACACAGTCTATTAGTTGAACAACAAAGCATTTCACTACATATTGTACTGTGCGTATAACTGTATGTGATAAATAAAATTTGATTTGAGATATGTAGTTCATCATTCCATAATGAGTAACATAACGTCTAACACTATGGCCTCATAGCACCAAGGACCTGGTTTCAAGTTTCAGTGGAGACATTGCTTGTGTGTTAGTAACATGTTGCATTAAACTTCAGTTTCATCCCAAAGTTGTGTAATACTGTTAACTTGGTCCTTGTGAGTGAGTGTTCCCTATAATGGTTTTGCGTTCCATCAAGTTTGTCTCATGCCTTATACCTGAGGGTTCTGTGATTGGATTTGGACCCTTGTCATCCGGTAGCCGAGAAAACCTAAGCTGAAAATGGATAGAGGACTATTTCCATAAATGTGAGAGGGGAACTAAGTTGGTCGCTTAATCAGAATGACATAATGAATCAGTGTCGGAGACTGAACTGCCACCATGTAGCTCCTACCTCATAAGGAGCTTCATTTTTTGCCAGTGCCTTTTATTACAATTAACTCCTTGCTTAGGCGGACTAATGACTTACTTGATTACAGTCTCTCTTTTGCTAATTATTTTAAGCCATCAGAAAGACAAAAGATGCATTCAGGCACAAAACAGTGCCTTAGTGGAACAGTAACCTCTGACCTCCATGTCAAATGTCATTTGTTAGATTTCCCCAACTGCCTCAGCCTAGTAACAGCATAATTTTGTTTATTGCCATGTTTCTCATTGCATGTTTTCTTCCCCAAGGCTTTTGTACCCCTGCTGACGTATAAAATGCAACTGTTATTGCAGGAGAGTGACATGTTCAGTGACTCCCCACAGCTGCGTATTATGCTAAAGTGGTTGGCCTTCCAGCAGCACATCGGTAGATGAAAGGCTGAAGCTTTGATGGATGACTCCATGTGGAGAGCTGAAAGCTGGAAGCTTCACAGTATATGAGTGGTTTCTTTATAACATGTACACTGAAGACAGTTACACTAAACTTAGAAATGTCCCTTTTAAACTGATTTAAAGATTAGCATTGTGGCTCTGAAAGCTCACAAAATTACAACTTTACTTAAGATTTTTTGCTCTGGGCCTGCTTCCCTTCATATTTTATAAAAGCACAATTGTTTTATTCAGAGGCTGCAGGCTTGGATCCCAGGTCTTTAGGAGTTCTGATTTTTTCCCACATCCCCAAAATGTTTGTGTTGTGTGATTGTGTAAATTGGCCCAATTTAAGAGTATGTGGATAGATATGTGAGGATACCCTGCAATGGGCTGACACCCCATCCAAGTCTGTTTACAACCTTTAGGTTCTTCTGCCCTCCCACACCCATGATACTGAACTGGATTAGCAAATACAGAAAATTGGTGGTTTGAGGTTTTAAGAGCTGTATATACCACTTTGGACCACATTTATGCACCAGAGATCATAAATAAGCTAATATATATTTACGAAGATATATTTAGATGTTTCCATCAACAGGAGAGCACGGAACAAACCGAAATTATGTAGAAGACCTTTATGAAAAAGACAATCACACTGGCAGAATAAGATTTCTTGCACATGCTGATTAAAGGGGGATGCTGAGAATTTTGAGCCCTGCTTGTGTGTTAGGTGCCCTGGAACGACTATAAGCACTGGCATCAGTAAAATCAAAAAGGAGATTGAATTCAGTCTAGTTTTCTCCCAGTAAAATGCAATTGCAGTTTTTTTTACATTACTGATTACACAATGAATATACATAGAGACATCGATTTGCTTAAACACACAGTGAGACAAACCAGTTCCAAACTGGCTAACAAGCAGTTAATGGAACTTAACAATATCTGTCCATTACTATTATCATTGAATTAAGACTAGTTGAAAAGAGAAGTACATTCAAACCTACAGTCAGCAGCATCCATTGAGAAAAATAAACCTCTGGGGGTCCACGATAAGTTATAACACACAAAGTTCGACACAGGCACAGTCCCGGACACCGCAGCCAACTGGCCACCTACCCTCTCCTTGGCATTCTACAATATTAGCCTGTGCTGAGTGGTCTAATATGCTGACAGAATAATTTTATTCTTGGATTCTAATGCTCCCAGTATCTCTGGTGTCATTCTTATGGGCCAGAAAACATATTATATATTGTAATGCTTATATTTTTGTACAAATGACTAAGAAAGAGAGACGCAATATGCACACAACTATTCAGCAGCTCTAACAAGGGTATACTGGAGTAAAGTAGTGATTCGTCACTGTAAGGAGCATCTCTTTTATAAACAGCCAGGTCATTCCACTGCTTTGGGGTCATGAAATTAAAAGCTTGAGTTCCCTCTATTATTTTGTTAGGAGGACATGTGCTTTCTTTAAATAAATGCACCATTTTGTATACTTTCATATACCCAGGGTTCCTTGTCATTATTCTGTGTCTCTTATTCTGTATAATGTATAAATTGCTATATATATAAAATCCATCGTCTGTCAGCTTTTCACGAGAGAACTACTTAACGGATTAAGATCGGGTTTTTTTCCTATAATTTGCTTGAACATTACGGGTGATTTTGTGACTTTTCTCATCACGCTAAGTATCATAGTTTGCTTGCAGGAGCGATATATTTGTGCTAATCCTAGACAGAGGCTGCAGGCCAAGAGGAGGGGGAAGTGTGATGTCAGGAGTAGGGAGCTGAGAGGGGCCCTCCTAACTCATAACTCATAATTACTAGCAGGGTTATGGTTATCCAGTAAAGTGCCTTTTGTCAGGTTTAAGTGCTTTTCACTAAATAAGGCAGGGTTTGAGAAGGGTGTTCCTCCCTGATGTCACCAACTGACATGGAGGAAACTACCAACTCTACTGCCAACGATTATGCAATATCCCTGTATAATGAGGCATTACCAGGTCCAGCATACCAGCCAGACAAAATTAAACCAACGCCATCTTGCAATACTCCTTCCCAGCCAAATAACATGTCTGACAGGCAGTAGTAGTTTAATAGATCAATCCATAATTGAAAATGATCATTCTTCCACAAACATGATCTTTGTGAGCAGCAGTGACTGATTACTTAAATTGCCAAACAAGATTGCATTCATTAGCTTGGACATTTGTTTCCTAATATATCAGTAATTCAGAGGAATAAATCAGACTGTTAATCTTTAAGCAACCTTATCTCTAAATTTGTCACTATGTTGTCTTATTGCTATTAGTTAGAGTTTGCTACTCCATGGGCTTTTGTTCAGTTCCTTTCCCTACCTTGGTCTGTGTAGAATATGCATGCCAGCCCCAAAGTAACAGTCCAAATTTAAAATATTTAAATTTAAAACAGGAGGTAAAAATAATGTTTCATCTCAATTAAACAAACCCTGCTTTATATTGAGTTATTTGACCCTGAGTTGTCAAATCAAAGTCCTTCAGTCGGCCATCATAATCACAATAACCAAAACGGAGTCATCAATATTACAATTACCAGTTTTAATTATTTTGCACTTCAACCATCTGAACAATGCTCTTTTATAATATTTAATACAGCCATTTATAATTTAATCCCACATCTACTTCCAATTCCCCACCTTGTCCATAATCCCAAAAGACTTTTTGTAAAAGACATTGGATGTTTGACCAGTCCTTTTTTTTTGCGGATCGCAGTTTCTGAACAGGTTTGGAATAATTCCATCTGGATGGCAGGTAGGAGATAATTGTATGATTTTGGCTCAGCTATGCCTACTCAATTACTTTTCTTTTTTATTGTCAAAGATAAGAACATATCACTGCAAAAAGGAAGTAAACGAAAGACTGAAACAGAATATAGCAGGTCTGGTTATTCTGATTAGTGTGGCTTATTCAAAATTGGCTTTAAGGTGTTAATTCTGGTTGGGAAAAAAAAACAAAAAAAAACTTTACCTTAATTCTGAGGTAGCATTAGTTGTACCTCCTGCTTTACTTATAGTTTAAATTGAGAGTGTTATGCTATGTCTGCTTGAATTTGTCCCCTGGTTGTCCTGTTTCCTTTTATATTTCAAATATGCACATCTTATTTTGGATGTTATCACTAAATTCGCCTTGTATGCAAGAGTGTAAGTGCGTGTATGAATATTTCCAGAAAAGTTACTGGTTGCTTATCCTGTGCCTGATGCTCTTGGCAGAGCTCAGAATAATATTAGATGGGTTCACATAATTGATGGGTGGATTGTGGAAATTTACGGCAAGCTGCCAATGACATGACAAGCCTGCAACACCTGGGCTTAAAAAGGTACACAAAACAGTACTGCAATCAAAAATGCATAATTCTAATATAATAAAAATAATTAAACCAACAAATTATAATGTAAACAATCCAAATCTTGAGAATGTGTGAGAAAGTTCAATAATCAATCAGTAAAAAACAAGAGCCAAAGGAGAGGGAGAAGGTCTGATGTGATCACATATTCCAATATACAGTGCAGAATGCCGAGGCCTACACCAGCACTATTGGATACAAAGCAGAGACCAACCATCACTTCAACTTCCCATACTATTCATGCTCATTCATAACAAGACAACTTAAAAATGCCAATCTACCTTACCTGCATATCTTTCTGATGTGGAATTGAACAACCATTTCACACAAATGGTGACTGGGCTGGGAAATGAGCCAAGGTGCTTGGAGCTCTAAGGCAACAATATTACATACTCCATCTTCATTCAAGAAATTAATTCAGATTATGCAAAATGCATTAAAAATGCAAGAAGTAAAAACAAAGTAAGGCACGTGAATAAAAGATGAGTAATTTGGCAACATTTTGAAGCTGTACTAAGAAGCCTTCTTGAATATTATAACAGCGCTTCTTAGCCATATTCTTACTGCAACCTCACTTTGACAGGTTGTCCACCACCTCATTCATCAGATTATCAGTTAGGGGCCCAATTGGTGATTTTAATATCAACACTGGAAAAACTTAATTTCAATAACAAATTATTTTATATAGCATCCTACAAACAGTGGAGTTTTTATTCAGTGGAATGAGCTCAAGAACTTGCATGCTTCCTCATTTGCTGCATAAATGTATTTCTGGAAATATATTTTCAATAATTTTAATGGCAATGCTGTGCATTGTCCTTGCCATATGATTATTTTTATGAATATTAAAACAAGTCTCGAGTATTATATATTCAGATTACCCAACACCCATTTTCACACATGATTACAGTATAATGGCAAACAGTCATTCACCCTGAATTTGGCTTTTCATTTTTATTTGAAAGAATGCACTCAAATCTCCCTTCCAATACGCTGTCAGATATTGATGGCATTACAGGTGGCACTCACATTTTCTACTGCAAACTGCAGAAATCATCAGGCACAGGATGAGCAGGAGTGGAGTTTGGTTTGGGTTTGGTGAACATCTTAATGATTTATACTTCAATGTTCTTATGAGATTTATCTCAAGCAACTAGCAATACAGCATTTCCATTTTAAAATGAAAAGGATCATTTGCAACAAGGATTTAATAACAACACTTAACTATTTGCAGCTTGGCTACACCTATTCTGAAATTGCTTTTCAACATCCCCAGAATAAGAGCCACTGTATGACAGTATTTAAGACAAAACTAGGACTCGTGTGAATTAAACTCATGTCCAGTAACACTGTAATAAAGGGTGAGCCAAAAAGAAGTATGACATTTCAAATGTTTATTCTACAAAAACATTGCAAGATGAAATAAATTTCACTACGACACAAGAAAGGGTATACAAAATGGATTTTTTTTCACTGTGTTTGGTGTCCATCATTAGCAATGCACTCTTCAAGACGATTTCTGAACGCTCGCATGACTTGTTCAGCCATTTCAAGGTGAATAATGGTGATTTCGTGGCCAGGGCTTCAAGGTTTTAAGGCCGGTTGTGCTCAACTTGAGGTAGCCCCACAAGAAGAAATCAAACGGAACAAGATCAGGCAAATGTAAAGGCCACCCGACATCGGCACGCAGGGAGATATGCTTCCCCGAAAACAACTCCCGCAAAACTGACATGGATCTCCACGCTGTTTGAGCTGTTGCTTCATCCAGTTGAAACCAGGCATCAATTTCTTCCAGTTGGAGCCACAAAAAGTTCTCTAGTATTTCAGTGTAATATTCTGAAGTGATGGTGACCGTTGCTGAAACCTCCTCAAAAAAGTAAGGACCTGCAATGCCAAATTCTACAACAGTGCTTCACACTGTAACACACTCACTGTGCAGAGATCTCTGATGAAGTTCATGAGGGTTGGTTTCAGCCCAATAGCGAAACTTTTGCTTATTTAAGCAGTCATTCAAATGGAAATGTGCCTCATCACTGCACATGAGGATGGCATCTCGATGAACAGTTTTAAGAATGTTCACACACAACTCTCTACGACTCTCTCAGTCCCATTCAGTGATTTCCTGCACTACCATCACTTTGTATGGTTGGAAATTAAGGTGCACATGCAAAAATCCTCCTCAAAGATGTGTTGAAAATGCCTAAGGCAAAAGCATGTTTGCATGCTGAACGTCTAGGGGACTGCAAAATTGATGCCCTTACAGCTTGGATGTTTTCAGGCATTCGTAGAGTCTGAGGACGGCCTGGAGATTTTCTGTTCAATGTTGTTCCCATCTGTCTAAATGTATCCATCCAATGAAGAAACGTCTTCTGATTTGGGACATCACTGTTAGGAGGAATGCTGAAGTGCATTCAGAAAGCACGTTGCATAGTGATGATGGATTCGTTGTTTTTGAAGAACGCTTCAACAGCGAAAACTCTGGACCAAGGCATGTTGCTGACTGAAAACTACAAGGGATCGCCAATCAAAGGACCCCCACCCCTACCCACTTCGGCTACCACTACCTCGCGCAATGAGGTACTTTATTTTGGCTCACCCTGTAGTAACTAACATCAGGAACTATATTGCCAAAGACATGGTCAAATATACTCAAAGTAGTGTAGATGACCAGGCACAGTTTAACTCAGCTGTGGGTAGAAAATAAAACTGCTACAAATTTCAGGTTTGGAATAAAAATGTTTTTCTGTAACAGAAATGGACTTAGCAAAATCTTTTTTCTAGCCCTGCAATGGACTGGTATCTCAGGATAGGCTTTTTCCACCCCTCTGGGTGCTGCTCAGAAAATGGCTGAATGAAAGAGTTCTCTGTGGCATAAATAACTACATACATACATACATACATACATACATACATACATACATACATACATACATA
>JANRMT010049829.1:37661898-37683049 GCA_026402145.1 Polypterus bichir lapradei
ATACATACATACATACATACATACATACATACATACATACATACATAAATAAATAAATAAATAAATAAATAAGCACTATTGAATGCAAGTACTAAATATGTGATTCTTCCTGGAAATGATATTGTTGAGTTTCTGCTGTAACTTTTCCTGAGATCATTTAATCTACTGCTACATTCTGCAATGTGTAAAAGCCCCTGCATTTTCAGTCCTTGGCCCTGACTGTGTGTGTGTGCTTCTACAGAAGAGCTTGGAAAGTTCATATAGAGACACCTGTCTGCTGTGAAATGTCTGTTTGGAAGAGACCTTGATGATGCAGAATGACTACCTTGTGTCTTGTTGCTATGCTCACTTTTGCTCTGGTGTAAGATGACACCTACTGTCACCTCACCTTTTAAGACTGGTAATCCCTTGCCCAGTTTTATTTTTCTACACAACAGTTTCTATTTCAGTTAATCGGTTTTGTTCAACCAACACATGTCACTGTCCATTAGTGCCTGCTTGTTACATTTGCTTAATCAAGCACTGGATTTACATATAAAGATTTCCTGTATTTATAACCAGAAAGTGCTCTAGTACTATATTTCTTTCATTCAAATATATGATTATCATTGCTTAATTTTTTTTTTTTTTTTGCAAAATAAAATCTTGGAACTCATTAACATTTCCTTTTCTATTAAAACACTAATCCAGAAGGTGTAAAATAACCACCTAAGACAAAAATCTAACCTGCCTAAGACTTATTGCATAGTACTGTATTTATATATAAATGCTAGTGCTGGGAAATGATTACAATTTTTAATTTCGATTAATTGCATGACTGTCTGCAATTAATTGCAATTAATCACAGAAAATCACATTGTTACGCGCAAAATTCAATAATGAACTCAAAAGCAGTGTATTGCGAGCATTGGGTTTGCAAACACTTTAGACAAATAGGGTGCTTTTCTAGTATTCCCTTTACATAGTAGCAGTTAAAATATTTCTTGTAAATCTCAACTTAAACATTAATGTAATCAAATCAAGTATAAAACCAAAGCAATTTGCCACTGCCAGGACATTAATGTTTTATCTAGTTTGTTATAGAAAAACAAGTTACTCTCAGAGTCCAGAGCCACAATCATAACATTATGACAAGCACCTTCCAAGCAACAGCAAGTTAACATTTCTAAATCTGTTTTCTTTTTTATCTGAACAGATACCAGCAGAAACTTTTTCTTTTATCAGGGAGCAGCATAAACAGTCTATGTTCTGTAGCGATTCTTTAAGGGCTGAATATTTTTTCCAAAAAACTTGGTTTTCTAAAAAGCACACAAAGCAATGGATTCACACATAAATCAAAGTAAAAAGTCTGTTGCTACCTGTTTGCAGTTTGCGGTGGCTCAATGGCTAGCAGGTGGGCTGACTGCCTGGCTGTCTTTGTTAGACAGGCGTGTGGGGGTGGCAGTTGCAGTGACACCCAATATGCTTTGTACCTCCTGTCATCGTAAGTGTCCATCCTCCCAGGCGAACTTGCCATAGGTGCATCAGCTACACAAACGTGTTCAGCACCACGATCAGATGGGGATCGATCAGCTGATGCCAGTACCTCACTTTCGTTTTTGATCTACGTCTCCATATCACTTGCATCAAAATCGGAGTCTGACAAATCAGAGTCCAATTCAGCGATAATACAGGAAAAGTCATCCACAGATTATTTTGCATCGAGCATTCACTTTGGTATCTCTCCACATGCCATTTTAGAAGCTGTTTACTCTTCACTACTCATGTACGCGCAGGGAATTGAAGTCAAAACAAAAACAAAGCTAACTTTCCTTCTAGCAAAAGCGTATCGAAAAGTGCTGTAACAAGAAGATCACTGATCTCTATTGATCACTAACAAAATAATAATAATAATAATAATAATAATAATAATAATAATAATAATAATAACAAAAACTGCGTTAATGCACAATAAAGTAATTGTCGGAGTTAATTAATTGATGCGTTAAAGTGATAATAACTTGTTAACTTTCCCAGCCTTGATAAATACATATATGTATATATTTTGTATAGTCTAATAGGTTTAGCATACCTCATTTGACATAAATATACATCCATCCAACTAGTTTTTAAAACCACTTTGTTTATGATAGGTTTTCAGCGGATATCAGTTTAAGACAGCGACAGTCCCCAATCATACTGGGTCAATTTAGTGACACCATTTTACTTTATACCCCAGTCTTCAGATACCTTATATACATCGGATTATCCCTAATTACATATCCTGTTGAAGGTCTAGGAGATCGCAAAGAACAAACATTTACTCATATACTGTAGTTCACATAGACAGATGACCAAAAATTATCTAGAAGGTACACCAGATGCAGGATTAACATTTGAGGAGTGCTTGCTTTTTATTTGGTTGCAATACTAGCTGATGCCACCAGGGGACAGCACAATGTAAAAGTATTGGCAGATAATTTCTGTGTTTGCCCTAAATCACATAATTTTGCACCCAGCAATAAAAAATAATAAGCAAAGAACACCAAGGAGATGCTAGAAAATGTATTCAAAGAATGGCAAAAGCCGAAGGGTGTGCAGGGGGAATTCGGAATGATCAGACGATATGATTAATTATGAAAAACTCGGCAGTCCCAGTAAACACAAGGAATCTTCACTACCAGGGACTAGAAAGTTATTTTATATGTGCCAAGAGTACGCTTCTTACATGTTTTGTATGATGCACACAGACTATAAAGCTGTTGACAATTGATGAAGTGCCCTGCAACGACTGCATATTTTCAGAAATTGTACTCACAGATAAAAAAAAACCCAAGTTCATCCAATGAACTCCTGCTGTATTTCTCTAATTTATTATATTATATTTTGTGTGGAGGGAGGGGGTGCTTCCATTTGTTATCCACTGCATTGCATGTGTCTTGAGCTGTGCACAGTGACATTAATCTTTTTGAATCTAAGTGGCCTTTTTACTGCAGGCAGTCTATTGCATCTGATTTGGCAGCTATCCTTGAGCTCATCCGTTTTTGCTGTTCTTTGGCTAATTTGACTTATGTGACCAGTGCTTGACTGCCTCTCAGCAGGATGAATCCGGACTTTACCCACAAAGTCAGTAGATAATCTCATCACAACTTGGAACATACTGATCATTGTTCATCTCTCCCTTCAAGTATGATGGAATAGCATTTCAGTCATATATTTGTATAACTTTATAACCTAAGAGCAGACTTCCCTTTAATAGACAGCAAGTCCTTATAGACAACACAACCTTTTATCCTAAATGCAGTCTTAGTCAGACTGTACTCACTGCATTTGACAAACACTTCCTTAAAAACTCCAAAGGCTCAAAGAATATCTAATCAGGTATGGATACAGGATTAGATTTAAACTTCTAAAATGACTGCTCTTGATCAGGCCACTATCTTCTATTTTTGGACTGTAACTTAATGAAAGTCTTTTGACTATCCATACCTTTTTCCTGACTTGCTTCCTTTGCATACTACATAGGGATGAGAAGTTACACATTTCTGATAGAACAGGTCTGTTTTTCATAAAGCTGTTTGCATAGAAACATTCAGGCAAATCTGTCAAATTAAGACCCTAAATAGCAGAGGTTTGCTTCATTTCATTTAATTCCTCATTGCTAAGTTTGTATCAAAACAGAGAGGTTTGTTGGCAGAAAGAATTAAATAAACAAAGAAAAGCAGTCACAGCTCACCTGCTGACTGGTGGCTGATTTGAAATGAAAATCAGCTGAGCTCCCCAGGGTTAGAGACTCAAACAGAATCTCTTGTCAATAATGGCAGCCTATAGGCATTATCCTGAAATTGAGTTCTGTAACAGAGCTGAGAGATGAAAATATGGTGGTCTTTCTTCTTTGCTCTACTCTCACTTCCACTTCTTTTGGAAGTAATCGACCACCAGACGTCAGTAGGTTGCCTTAAGTCACCAAGTGGATGGAATTCAGATAGACCAGAGGATAATTCTTCCTGTTAATTAAATGTACTTTACATTTAGATGACGAATTCAGACTCAACTTAAAAGAACTTTTAAAAAGTGCATTACCATTGTAAAGAACGTCCTCCTTAGCTGGCCAGAAGGACAAAATAACATTGAATTTGGGGGAGGCTCCATTTCAAGGCTGCATGCTCCCCCGATCTTCTAGATGGTAGCACCCCTGGAGTTCAGTACCCATTCGGAGACCCACAGGGAATGCTGGGATTTGTAGTCCAACAATGCAACCCTGTTGGGGTCCGTGGGTGCCACTAGGGAGTGCGGCAGGGAATTATACTTTCCATTGTTTGGGGACGTGTGGCTTGGAAGTAGTTCAAATGGGTGAAGCCCTGGCACAGGAAGTACTCCAGAGTCTTCGTTTAAAGAAACCACACTGCCTCGTCCAAAAGAGGACACAGGCAACCCTCGCTTAGGAGGAGTAGCAGTAGAGAGGAGCAAAGAATTGTGCATTTAATTACTATTTGGAGGTATTTGTTTAAAAATCAAACCCTTTGTTTTGTACTCAGGACTTGTCTGAGCATTCCTGCTGGGGGTTTGATTATTTCTGGCACCCCCTGTTGACCACACCATTAATGCATTGGCTTGTTCATCAAGTTTTATCCAATCCATAGCCACCCCTTTGTCCTCCCTTGTTTGACAGGCTTAGATCCCTCTTCATAGTAAGCACCATTTAAGTAACTCATTGTGGAAGTCTTCTCATTTTAGATGCAGGAAGCAAACTGGCAGACTTTTGAGTTGAACTCTTGTATTTGGTTCAGTGGAAACCAGCTGACTGCAATGTCAGTCCATATCCTTGCAGCAAACTTTGTATTCCAAGCAACCTACTGGGAAGTTTCTTTTACCTTAATGGTAGTGTAGTGGCCTACCAGGGAGTATTCCAGTCTTCCACTGAAAAGAAAGACAAGAGCATAACCTGAGTCATATGGGGGTCCTCTCCCATTCCTTTAAGGACGTTAGGGTGCTCCCACCACTTGCTTCCTGTGAAGGAGGGGAAAACCGTGATAGTTGATATTTATACTAATTTATCTTAATAGAGCTTCTACAAAACAAAACACAGACCATTAGAAAGGATGATGAAAGAATGTAGGCAAACTAACAAAAAAATAAGCCAAAAGGAGACTCTGATTATCTCACTAGGCCTTATTAAAGAGGTCAGGGTCTTCAACTTGCACTGTTTGTAATATTTTGCCAAATACACAAAATTCTTCTCCACTCATCTCTCAGACACCTTTAATAGTTTTTCCATGCCAATAGTACCTCCATGCCAATCACAGTGCATTCAGAAATTACGGAGACCCCTTAATTTTTTTCACATATCGTCATGTTGCAGACTTGTGCTAAAATCATTTCAGTTAATTTTTTCCCTCATCAATAAGTACTTAGTATCTCAGAATGGCAAAAAACAGTATTTAAAAAATGTTTCTTTTTTTTTAAATCTTCAGACCCTGTGCTATGACACCTGAAATTTGGTTCAGGTGCATCCCATTCTTTTCTTTATCATTGAGAAGTTTCTACACCTGAACATGATTAGAAAAGGCACACTCCTGTCCCACAATTAACATTCTGCATCAGAACAAAAACCAAGCCATGACGTCAAGGGAACTTCTTGCAGAGCTTAGAGACAGGATTGTGTCGAGGCAAAGATCTGGGAAAGGCTACAAAAAATTAAGCAACATTGAAGTTTCCCAAGAGCACAGTGGCCTGCATAATTCTTAAATGGAAGAAATTTGGAACAACTATGACTCTTCCTAGAGCAGGCAGCACAACCAGTGGGTGTGAAGGACCTTGGTAACAGAGGTGAACAAGAATCTGATGATCACTCCAGAGAACCTGCTTGAAGATGGGAGAAACTTCCAGTAAGAGCACCATCACTGCAATACTCAAATAATCTGGGGCCTCATGTATAAACGGTGCGTACGCACAGAAATGTTGCATAAGAACTTTTCCACGTTCAAATCGCGATGTATAAAACCTACACTTGGCGTAAAGCCACGCACTTTTCCACTGTACCTCATACCTTCTTGTACGCAAGTTATCCGCTCGGTTTTGCAGACTGGTGGCACCCAGCGTCAAAGCAATGCTACTGTTCCTGTGTGGTTACACCTTATTTTCCTGACGCGGCTATATAAATACACTGAAACTAACCGCATATTGTTTATTAGTGTAACGCATCTGATTGTAATTAAACTTGTAACAATATAATGGTCCAGGGAACAGCCATAGTATTCCAATTACCATAACTGCTTTAGCGTTGTTACTCTCACTGCACCTTCTTCTTCTTCTTCTTCTTTCAGCTCCTCCCGTTAGGAGTTGCCACAGCAGATCATCTTTTTCCATATTACTCTCACTGCACCACTCGTATAAATACTCGAGTATTTATATCACTGTATCTGAGTGTGAATCACAGCAGCAGCTGATCGGAAAGAGAATTATCTGTATACAGCTTCAAGGACACGCTGTCTCAGCCACAGCAAAACGTTTCAAAGACTTTCCTGTACGGACCTCGCGGTTCAGAAACAGTTTCATCCCAAGAACTTTAAATGCACTTAATCAATTGCTCCTTGTAGAACTGTTTGTACTTATAAGTACAATCACCCCACTGTAAACTTGCACTACAGTTATAATATTGCACAACCTGAGCCACTTTATAAAACGCATATTTACATATGATGACGATACCATTTTTAAGGTAAAATGCGGCAAAATATGTTTATTATATAATACAGATAAAACTTTAACTTCATTTAAGTAATCTATATTCTTCACTAGTAGTGTCGTGAAGGATAGAATAATTAAACATGTACTATGAGGATATTTCAATGTTCCTTAAACGTTTTGAAGAATCGGTGCTCTAAGCTTACAGATGGCTTAACTTCTATTACAGAGCTGATAGTGTGGTGATTGGTATTTTTGGGGAAAGAAAAGCAAGGACTTCAGTGGCGGCTATGCCAATATATATTGAATATAAGACAGAAAGAGAAAATAGCAACACAGCTAAAAACGCAGCAACAAATTTTGGCAAAAGTTAAATGCTTGTGTCATGAGCACGAGGCGGCTATGCAGTGTCTGCAACGGACGTGGCCATCCACCATGCATAAGCTACCTTACTGACATTGGCGGGCAAAGGAGTCACCGATTCTTCCTCTGCCCAGTGCCACCACAAGCCTCAAGCCGCCCCTGAGTACTGCTGCAATAAATTATTTCATCGAAGGTCGCACACAATCACTGCGCTGTGAAACTCATGTTTAATAACGTGCTTTAACTCCTATCATCATAAAAATGATATCATGTATACATCTCAGTATTTTAGTTATTCAGAGAGCTGTAATATCACGAATGTAATGGATTCTGTGTCCAATTGGAGGAAGAGAGCTGGTTTAAGAAGCAAGTAGTGATTCACACACATAGAGCACATAGAAGATCAAATACAAAACAAAGCATTTAACGTGCTACTTTAATTACGATGTGATTTGAGAAACTGGTTAATTAAACGATTTTAAGATGAAGTTTATGATGTTCTACTTTAATGACAAAATAAAGTACGTGATTAAAGTGGAAATGTTGAGATTGAAGTTGACATTTCGTGCTTTTTCCCCACTGTGTGCCTTTTTTTCTCTGTACCCTAATAAGCTTTCATATGACACTCAGTTAGTGGGCTACAACTCGCCTTTTCACAGCGACTTTGATATGTGACTTCTTTTTTATTTCCGGCACTGTGCGATTTTGTGAACATGAGCTTTCAAGTTTCTCCAACACGCTATGTGACTCGATCAACTTCCTTTTGTTGATTATACCACGGTTTATTTGAACAAATAATATGTTTTTCCTTTGCCTCCACTTGGTATTCGCTGAAATTCTTATATTTTCCCCCGTGCTTTTCCCATTGTCTTTTCACAGAAGGCTGAGCTTAAGGGCAATTTATATTCATTTGCATATTCAAAGAGGCGTAATTCTGGGAGGAGTTGGGGCGTTACATAAAGCGCGTGCACGAGCGTTACTTTTCACGGTGATCGGGATTTATGTAGCGGAAGAACGTGGAAGTTGGAGTACGCACAGATTCCTGCATCTGGATTTTTCTGTGCGTAAGCACATTTCGGCTTTTGTGCTTACGCCATGTTATAGTGCGAATTCTACGCACGGCGTTATACATGAGGACCCTGGACTTTTTGGCAGAGTGGCCAGGTGACACATAAAAGACAGCTTGGAGTTTGCAAAAAGGTACAGAAAGGGGATGAAACCAAGAAAGAACTGTTTGGCCTCAATTCCAAGCACCACATTTGGAGAACATCAGGCACTGATCGTCCTCTGTGCAATACCATTCCAAAGGTGAAGCATTGTAGTGGCAACATCATGCTGTTGGGTTGCTTCTTAGCAACACTGAATAGTCAAGGCTAAGGGAAAGCTGAATGGAAAAATGTACTGTGATATCCTTAAAGAAAACCTACTCCAAAGTTCCCTGTACCTCAAACTGGGCTGAAAGTTTGCCTTCCAACAGACCGATTATCATATGTGCAATGCTAAAACAACACAGGGTCATCTCTATGAATATTCTTTAGTTTCCCAGCCAGAGCCCAGACTTGAATCAAATTGAAAATATCTCAGCAGAACTAGAAATAACTGTCCACTGACGATCTCTGTTCAACCTGACAGAGCTTGACAGGCTATGCAGAGAAGAATGGTAGAAAATCCATAAATCCAGATGTGCAAACTTTGTCACATCATACCCAAGAAGACTCTACGCTGTTTTCACTGGCAAAGGTGTTTCAATGAAGCACTGAGGGAAGGGTTTGAATACTTCAGTCACTGTAATATTTCAGTTTTTTATTGTTTAATTAATTTGCAAAAACGTCCATTTTCGCTTTGACATTCCTGGATACTGAATAGTGTCTGATGAGGGAAAATGAATTTAAGTTATTTTAGCATCAGGCTGCAATAAAAAGTATACAAGTCTGAATGCTTTCTGAAGGCACTGTATCAAAGCTTTCATACTTATGTATTAGTATGTGACATTTGTGCTGGAGGCGAATCAATATCTGGTTTCCATACTTGAATGCTGTACTTTCAGCAAGTAGACATCAGAAGTCTGTAAGTTGTGGTCGAAAGGACAACAAAATCCACAAATAAATGTTGGGGTGCTAACCTAGTCATTCCTGTTTAATCCAACTAAGAGAAATAAACATAAATGACCACTGTGAGTGCAGATGTTACTGAAAAGTCCAAAATGAAAAGAGAAGCCACCAGGCATGACAATTCTGTTGCTTGTAGTCACCAGATAGGAGCTCCATCCTGCAGTGCATTTTGTTCAAAGTGGAATGCCTCTTTCCAGTAGCTGCAGGATTTATAGGTGGAGGATTGGAAGGGGTGGAGTCAATTGCCCTCATTGGGTGTCTTTTCTGTATTGCAGAGGAAAAGACTGGCACCAGTGCCTCCTCAAATGATCCCGAAGAGTGATCCACAGGTGCGAATGTGTGACAAGTATACATTTCATTACTGAACTGAACAGAAGATCTGGCTTGCTATACAGGATATCTGCATTCCATGTTTCTTGACTGAACTCGATATATTCCAGTCTTTATTTTCAGTCTATTCCTCCCCCTTCTGCTCCTCAGGTAGAAGGGTAGAATGAATTTGAAATTCAATCAATTTTGTATTATCATTTTAATCATTTGTTATCTGGTTCATTGGCTTGGGTATGGTGCTAAGGAAAGCTCTTGGGTGCCCTTTAAGGATCTACATGTCACAAAACTGTTACATTCTTTTCATCATAGGTTTCCTAGTAATCCAGACAGGAATGTCTAAAATCCTTGCATTAATATTAGGGCTCTGATTTGGAAACCTTTTGTAAGCAAAATACATTTTTCCTACAGGTGGGGTATTGTCTTTATTTGGTTTTGAGATTCAGAGAACTCGATTCTGTTATTGTTTTCATTGGAATTCTTTATTGTAGAAATCTTTCTTATTCTAATTGTGTTTCTGTTTATTAAGTGTGGCATCATTTTATCACCTATTTGCCAGTATGTCACATCCTGTTGCTTAAACCACAAACTGTGGATGCTGTGTATTGTGATGTTGCCTGCGTGATGTTTTTTATAAACCAGCACTCCGTGTTAGGATGTACTGAAGATTGTGGCTATTTACTAAAAATGAGTTGCTGTGTACTTAACTTTAGATTTCCTTGGTATTATGACTTCTAAGTAGGTTCTGCGTTTCCGCAACTACATTTTTGTCTTGTGTTTTGGTTTCTACAATTAATCTGTTGTCGTTCTGCTTTTACCTTTCGGCAGTTATTGATGTTATCTCCCAGTTTCTCTGTTCCTGCCCTTGTGGCCTGCCATTCTTCCTTTAATTGTGGCAGTACAGACCCCTCTTAGTGCTTTGTTCTCCTTTGTAAGGTTTCAGTAATATTTTGAGATTTATTATTTTCACTTTTAACTTTTGAGTTATACTTTTGTTTTTCAGACTTTGAGATTGGATTTTGTTTTTTTGTCAAATAATATAGGGTTTATTTTTACAGTCTTATTTGAATTACCTTTATTTTGCTTAATTTATATTAATTAAGATATTCCCTCTGAGTTTCTGTTGTGAGTAGTTCTTTGTTTATTTCCTTGCCATTAATATTTTAAGTGTTAATCTTTGAGATATTTTGTAATTTCATGATTTGATTAATTCTGTAATTACATTAAATAATTTTACCTTAAAGTTTGGTGGCTTTGCTGAGTTGAGAGCTTTTTTTCAGTTTTACCTTTCTACTTTGGGCTATTCACAAAAAAATAAAGAGGAAAAGTCCTTATCTGCACAAAAGATATATAAACATTGTAATGCTGCTAAATAATTAACTCAGGTTAACTGAAATATGACTAGACAATTCATCTTTTTATTAATTTAAGGTCCAGATTCTTTTCTTATCATTTTGTCCAGTATACCCTCTTGAGACTGACCACTATTTCATTAGTGGTATAAATCATCTGACTGGTCACTTACTATTGCTAAAAGGCCACTTGCCTAATAAATTGATGATAATATTGTAACTGAAGAGCAAGAGTTTTTTGTTTGTTTTTCATGTCTCTTGAGATCTCATTAGATGGCTCGGGGAATGAGAAGGGAGTTCTAAAGTGGGATTGTGGTTGTATCACTTGCATACTGGGGGATGAAGATTTGTGAAACCGTGGTTATTTGAGGGTTTATTAATGATATATTTATGTGCTCGCCATTTTAGTGGCACAGTAGATTATAATGCTGTCCAAGGCCATATTAACCCAGTGAGCTACAAAGGCTAAAGCACTTCTGCCATTTGGAGGACCCTGAGCATGATTGCAAATATAATGTTGCTATGATTATACTGTATTTTAAATGTATTATGAAAAGCATATTGGAAAGGATTGATAGAAGTTAGTCTTTTCTGTTTCAAATTGTTCTCAGTCCTTTAAATTTGTGCCCGTGCCATGTCAATTAATGAACCTTAACCTGTTTCAACAATATCAGCATTAACTTTATATCTCATAATCTGAATCAAAAGTATGAAAATGGGTCACACCACTACAAGCTAAACAGCCAGAAGGAAACAAAAGGAGATAAACAGCCAAATGGTGGGACATACTGAATAAGATCAGTCACTTAGAGAATCAACAGTAGGTCTCCAGGCAGACATCTGAAATAAGAATAATGAATGTGAAGGTTATCTGTGTGTCCAGTTCATTAGACACAGACCTTGGGAGACTGGGACAGGCGTTTCTATCTGTTAGAACTGATAGGTTGTTTATAATTGAATTAAATAAAATTAAGAGTAAATTAAATTGAACTGTCACTGATGGCTGGATTAGGATAAATTAAGTTAACCAAAGTGAGTCACATCAAATTATGATGAATAAATCTGAGTTAAGCCACCACAGAACACACAAAGATTAAGGTAAAAGACTTGAATATGAAGATTACATAAGTCAAAGTGCATTAGCGGTGAACCAGTTAAATCTATGGCATCCTGGGTCCAGGATATTAGGTTTAGGTCACAGTCGGAATAGAGGTTAAATGTTCTGTTCATTTCTGCATGGATTTTAATATGGGTGCTTAGTTTTTTTTTCTGTTATCCCAAAGATGCATGTTTTAGATTAACTGCTGACTCTAAACTGGTCCTGAATGGGTGAATATGGGTTTTTGTGTGAGTGCTGTATGCCATGGACTTCCTGTCTACCTTGAGTTAGTCCCACCTTGTGACTAATGGTGCCTATTTAAGATCCTTAAAACCATACAACAATAAAAAAAAGGTTTAAACCAGTTCAGACAGCGCATGGGTGAACAAATTAAAATAAGGGATGTATGGTAGTGCAGGGGATAGCATTGATGCTTTGCACCTCCAGTTACATGAAGTCGGTTCCAAGCCCAGTCACTGAATATGTGGACTTTACATGTTTTTTTCTACATTCATATGGTGTCTTTCAAGTTTATTTATTTGCTCATTCTGGTGTTAGTGTGTGTAACTGTACCCTGATGGAATAACCTCCCCACCAGGAGAAAGAAAAAACTTCAGCTATCTGTGAGCTTCAAATGGACAATTTAAACTTGTGAAGTAGTAGAGTTAAATAAAATCATTTAAGGTTATGTCCTACCTATCACGTTTTCTTTAAAAATGGTGTTTATAAACCAAAACTATCTATAAGAGCCAAATCCTTTAAGTTAACATTACTGCTAAATTTAACTTAATTTGCTTAGTTTTGAACTTGAATATAATGTAGCCCATAATATAGATAATGAAAGACCCAGTTAAACCCCTATAAGTTTAAGGTAATAGCCTGTTCTTAAAGTTAGCCTTGCGTGACAATAGTATAGTGCTTGCATTAATAATAATAATAATAATAATAATAATAATAATAATAATAATAATAATAGTACATGATATTTGTATTGGGCGGCACGGTGGCGCAGTGGTAGCGCTGCTGCCTCGCAGTTAGGAGACCTGGGTTCGCTTCCCGGGTCCTCCCTGCGTGGAGTTTGCATGTTCTCCCCGTGTCTGCGTGGGTTTCCTCCGGGCGCTCCGGTTTCCTCCCACAGTCCAAAGACATGCAGGTTAGGTGGATTGGTGATTCTAAATTGGCCTTGGTGTGTGGGTGTGTTTGTGTGTGTCCTGCGGTGGGTTGGCACCCTGCCCGGGATTGGTTCCTGCCTTGTGCCCTGTGTTGGCTGGGATTGGCTCCAGCAGACCCCCGTGACCCTGTTTGGATAATGGATGGATATTTGTATTGCACCTTTCCCATGCTCAAATTTGAAGTAAGAAAACTAGAATGAAACATTAACTTTTAGACGGATAGGCATTAATGTTTGCTGATTACATTGTGATCTGTAGTGAGATTAAGGAGCAGGTTGAAGAGACCCTGGAGATGTGGAGATTTGCTCTAGATAGGAGAGGAATGAAGATCAGTAGAAACAAGACAGAATACATATGTGTGAATGAGAGAATGGTCAATGGAATGGTGAGGATGCAGGGTGTAGAGTTGGAGAAGGTGGATACCTGAAATCAACAGTACAGAGTAACAGGGATATTGTGAAGTACAAATTCTGTCAATTTTGTTCTGTATTTTTATTATATTTTGCTCAAGACAAAAAACAGATGAACTAAACTCAGGACACATCAAAGCATATCCTCTTCTCAGTTGTACCTCACTTTTTAAACAGCTGTTCAAGCAAAAGAGGAAGATATGACAATGCCTCAGCCTATCAAATACTTTATAACCTGAAAAAGGATGGACATCTGGGACAACAAGTACCTAAATTGGTTAGCCCGGGAAAGGAAGACATGCCAGTAGGTATTAAGCAACTTTAAAAAAGTTTTATTGTTTGGGAAAACAGACAGTGAATTAATTCATCATATTGACAGCCAGCCAATTAGAATATCTAACAATCACATCTTGCAAAACAACCTGGTAGAATTTTATAATAAATATGCCTCGTCTGATGAGTGACACGGGAGGGAGGAAGAAGAAGAGACAAAGACGCCAAGAGAAGAGAACAGAGTGACGTCAGAAAAGGCTGTTTCCATCTGATCGTCAGAAAACTATATAATGAATAACTATGAGTGCTAGATTACAAGCCGCCTGCGACATTCATCCTTGTCATCTTTACTTTTTCATAAGTTTTTCTAAAGACTATATATATCCAGACTTTACTATCAGTCCTATTTTCTATTATTCTTTGTTCCACTGGTATTATTATTATTCCTCTAAAAAATATCATGCTGCTTTTAACTTTCTATGCTTTGCCTTAATTTCTAGAGTGAATGAAGTAATAAGGTAGAATTCTCTGAGCACCTGGGGCAGCCAGAGATTTGCCATTACCTCTGTGCTGCGAGGTTTATTAAGGGCTGAGGGTGAGAGCTCCACCCAAAATTAGGGAACAGTACTTAAACTAAGGCACTCTTGGCTGATAAATGTATGTGTATATCTATGTATGTGAGTGATAATCTTAAAGTGCAACAGTAGATCAACCCGGTAGTGAATCTGATGAGTACACTTACCCCTAGGTAAAGGGTAAGTAGAGGGAAATATCATGATAATACAAGGGATTGTGGAAGAGAAGTGAAAAAGAGAGTGCAGACAGGGTGGAATGGAGTGATTTGTGACAGACATGTATCAGAGTGAAAGAAAAGGTCTACAGGAAAGTATTGAGACCAGCTATGTTATAAAGGTTGGAGATGGTGCAACTGACCAAAAAAACATGAGACAAGAGCTGGAGGTGGCAGAGTTAAAGATTTTAAGATTTACACTGGGTGTGACGAGGATGGATGGGATTAGAAATGAGTACATTAGAGGGTCAGCTCATCTTGGACATTCTGGAGACAAAGTAAGAGAGGCAATTTTGCATTGGTTTGGACATGTGCAGAGGAGAGATGCTGGGTATATTGGGAGAAGGATGTTAAGGATAGAGCTGCCAGGCAAGAGGAAAAGAGGAAGGCCTAAGATGAGGTCTATGGATGTAGAGAGAGAGGAGAAGCAGGTGGTGGGTGTAATGGAGCAGGATGCAGATGACAGGAGGATATGGTAAAAAATGATCCTCTGTGGTGACCCCTAACAAGAGTAGCTGAAAGAGAAAAAAAGTTGTCTGGCTGTTATGAATGTTATGTATGTAGGTGAAACATAAAAAATGTAACCTCGATACTTATTATAGTCAATAAGGAAAATCCTTGAAGTAGTGATAACATCACCAGCCAATGAATTTATCACAACTTTGGGTAAATGGCAATGGGTAAATTATTTGCATTTACACATATAAGCAGCTTTAAAAACAAAACAAAAAAACCCAAAATTTACATGCATACATGTAAGCAATGCAAAAAGTGCCATTAAAGCAACTATGTCTGTTATGTTAGAATATGTTTTTCTTTCATAAAGGGTGACCAGTCAGGGAATAAGATGTTGAAATGAGCAGGAACCAATCAGGGAAGGGCCATGTAATAAGCACAAACAAATCAGATTGAGATTAGAGCCTGTGTTTTCCCTGTCCACTTTACAATGCTGAGGATGTATTTTCAGAAGTATACAGCTCTGGAGAACACTTCCAAAAGTCTTTGTTTCGGGGGATGAAAACGCTGAGGTAGCAAGGATGAAAGATGAAAAAGCAGACTAATGCCTGCAATTTAAACAAAAATGTAGTAGAGTTGACGGGGTCTAAGATTCTCTGTGATAGATCAAACTAAGATTAAACTAAGGGATAAGGAGAGTTAGCTTGCTGATTGCCTGAAATGCAGAGCACAGATGGCATTGTGTTCTTCGGCTATGCTGTGTCTGTTTTGAGTGCTTACTTGAGAGTTGTTGTGTACATATTTTTTGTTTAATTAATACATTTCTCTTTAGTCATAGGTATTGTGATGGATGGCTGGCATTTCAGTCTGAACAGGATGTCCCTCAACAGAAAGAAGGATGAAGAGCAAGCTTTTCAGGGCACTGCATTCCCTGGGATGCTAGGTGGCAGCTCACCTGGACGGCAATGGTTCCCCGGATTCCCTCAAAGCATCCTGGGACGTGGAGTCCGTTTCCTCAGCCCTGTTGGGTGCCGTGGATGCCACCGGAGCAGCTCACAAAGATTACTATTACTATTACGACAACCCGGAAGTACTTTGGAGTCACGAGGATGGAAGCCCGCAGTACTTCCAGGCTACATAAGGAAGGATGATGTGGCATTGACCCGGAAGAAGAGATGGAGTACTTCCAGGTCATGGACTATATAAAGGACTAGGCATGAGGTTGGGAGGTTGGGTGACTAAGCTGCTGGGAGTGGAGGATTGATTTATTGTATTGATTATTATTTTTATTGTATTATTATTGGAGATTTGCGGAGTGTGTGGTGCTTTGTGTACTGTATAAGAAGAAAATATTAAAGAATTCTTCTGGGTGCTTTTAAACATGTGTCCTGGACGTCTGTCTGGTGGGTTTAACGGGGCAACAGCACATCTAGCGTCCACAGTATATAAGGCCAATCAGAGATTTTTTAGTTTTTTCCTCATCTGAGCAAATTTTTGTTTCATCTGTGTAAAAGCAAAGCTTATATACAGTATGAGTGATGAATGATCAGGCCACACAATTTTCAGAGCAATGCTTACCCAGCAGACTGAAGCTTAAAAAATATTGCATGAGTTTAATACATAGTTGAAAGATGTGCTTGTTGTGTGATAAAGAAAGACTAGAACAGCATAAAAGATTATTAGGGGGGGATACAAGTACATGGCAGGCTGTTTTTCAGCAAACTTGTGGGCTAAAAGTTTAGAATAACCCTAATCAGTAAAACTGGGTGGATGACTAAAGACACTGGAAAGTTTAGTCTATACTCAATAAATACACCTACACAAAGAGGTTCTTATACAAAATGGGGGTATGGACTTCAAAAGCGTAATGCACTGCAGAAAGAGGTGGAAGAGTGTAGCAGGACAACCAAGGTTCAAATGCTGGAACAGGATGATAGGGAGCTGAGTTGACTTGAGAAGGATTGCTTCAGCAGTTTAGGCAGTAGTGGGGTAGAAATTGCCTGGCCAGAACAAGTAGTCAGTTGCCAGCATTTGGTCAGTGGACACCATCTTTTTAGGAGCATGGTAGACCAGTTTTTTTGGCTGCATCAAGGTGCTGAGGGTCTCAGAGAATCAGCAGGTGTTCAGTCCAGCTATTTTAGGCTTCTAGGAGCTTACTGTAGCTTCACTGCTGTAGTTGGCTTAAGATATCATGACAAGTTGTATTAGGTGAATGTCACCTCTGCAAAAGTCCAATTTATTTATGTCAACTTACTTAGGGGTGGGTATTTCCCAGTTTGTATCTCTAAACTTGAATCCATGCAGATCTCCTCACCCAGAAAACAGAGGTAACAGTTTTCTTTTAATTCTTTTCATTTGGTCAGGCAGTTTTCTTTTATTAATAGTCTCATCTATAATTGGAATAAAGGACTTCATAAAAGTCTAGTCTTTTGGGGAAAGTTAATTTAAGTCA
This sequence comes from Polypterus bichir lapradei, assembly GCA_026402145.1. NCBI lineage: Eukaryota > Metazoa > Chordata > Cladistia > Polypteriformes > Polypteridae > Polypterus > Polypterus bichir. The sequence goes on from JANRMT010049829.1 coordinate 37,679,370, forward strand.
CTCATTTCTCTTGGGCCTTTTTCTCATAGTCCTGGATATCTTCTTTATATTCTGGAAGGTAAGGTTGTTTCTTGGAAATAATCACCATGAGATGTCCCAGATCATTTCTTTATACTTGTACTTATGTCAAAGAAAAAAATATAATCATACCAGCGCTGGACTAAATAGATGTTTCTGTTGCTCAAACATTCTGGAAACCAGGCTTGTTTTTATATACATTTTCATAGGAGTTTTCAAACATTCTTCCATTGTTTGTGATATAAAAGTAATAGCTAATCAGTAGATTTATATACAATATTGATAAAGTGAAAAAAACAATGGTAATGGAAATAATAGTTCTTTTCCTACCTCAGAAGAGAGAGTTACACGCCCCCTTTCCACTTATATGAGGCTAGAGGAGACGAAGACAAATCTATTGGGTGAGGGGTGGATTTGGGGGTGAGTCATAAATCATGACAGTTGTCTGCCAAAGAGGCAGGTTTTAAGAGTCATAAATCATAACAGGTGTCTCCCTCCAATGGGGGGCAGGGTTTAAGGGTCATAAATCATCATTTTGGGTGGGGCTTACAGTCCATAAATAACCCTTTTGACAATTCAGTCTTCTTCTTCTACTACTGTGAACCCTGTGAAGGACATGTATCCTTCCCCAGGTTGCCATCTGCCTTAAAACTAGTGCTCCTGTACAACAATCTCTGAACTCAGTAAACTGGATTTAATCATAAATGAATTGATAATGTTCATGAATTTAAAAAGAAAACAATCTGACAATGAATTAAATACAATATTACACCAGCAAACAACATAGGAAAATTCCTAAAACAGTGGAACTTTTTAAAACCAAATACTGTAGGTGAAACGGAGTAGGATAGCATCTCAGCTGGGTTGTGTTTTGTGCGGGCTGTGACCCTTTTCTTATGCCTGTGGGAGCTTTTTTCCTTCTACACTTGTTTCCTTCTAAAGACGTTCATGGTAATTTGACCTTTTGACTCTAAATTGCCTTGTCGTGAGTGGGTATGCCCTGGGATAGAATGGCATCCTTTACACGGTTCTTCTCTACTCAAACTGTACTTAGCTATGGATGAATAAGAAATTATGGGGAAAACCTAACTTTAGGAGATGGGAATGAGAACAATATAATAAAATACACTTTACCTGGAAAAAAAAAGAAATGATAGATATTGTGAAAGACGGATACACAATGAAGGTTTGGGACAGCCACCCGTATAGTTTCCCTGGCTACAAAAGGCTTACATTCACGTACAATGTGTACAGGTTAGAGTCCAAAACAGAACTGCCCAAGTATGGAGGATGGAGGGTTTTTAGGGCAGTTCAAGGGAAGTGATGTCATTGGGGCAGAACTGGAAGTAACGTCCTCGGGGCTGGGACAGGAAGTAATGTCCTCGAACTATAATCGGACACAGGCAGAATTGCTCGTGTTTGATCTGTGGATAGAAAAGAGAGAGGTTTAGTGCAACCCGCCGCCCCCTGGCCTGGTGTGGAATTGGCGTCTTCTGGTCCCTTTGGTTGACTCCCAAATGCACGTGTGTGACAACATATACATTCAACAAAGTATTTACTAACTTGAATTTTAATAAATAACTATATACCTCATGTCATACGTCCTTATCCTCGCCTTCATTTAAGTTACAGCCAGTTCTTCCTTCTGACATATCATAGTCAAAGTGAACTTTATTGTCATCTCAACCATATACAAGTATACAGATAGACGAAATTGTGAAGCTCAGGGTCTACAGTGTAACAATATGATGTGCAAATAATAAATTAAAAATAGAATTACATTTTTTTGGTCTCGTCCATTGTGAGAGATGGACGTCTGAAGCGGAGCTCCACTAGCAGCGGTGTTATTTTTCATATTATAGTATATGCAAGCATATATAAACTTGGCCAACAAGAAAGGGGGTCCGAAAGAACCAAAAACTAAAACTACATCCAAACTAAGATCGGCACTCCAAGTTTAAGATACAGCCTTTCAGAAACTGACCTGGATCAGATGGGCGAAAGCCCAGACTCCTCGGGACCACGGTCTGCCACATCGTCTTTGGCTGAGAGCGAAATGGGGAGCGAATGTACAAGCGTGAGTGAAGCAGGTCTCGACAGCTCGCCGATTGGAGAAGATCAGCTGAAACTGGAAAAGGCCTTGCAGTCCACAGCTTCAACTACTCCACGTGAACCGGGAACAGTGGGAACACCGGCTACAATAGAGCCTGCCGCCTCACCTACGGTGCACAAAAGCAGAATTGATCTGTCTGAGCTGAAGGTGATGATTGCTGAGCTCATGCAAGAGATAAAAAAAGATATAAAGAAAAGCGAGAAGGCAAATGAGAAGCTGCGGCAGCAGGATAATAAAATCTTTAGAGATATGCTGGGTAAAATTGAAGAGCACATTCAGGAAACCTCGTTTAAAATGAGCACACTTGCTGATCAACTGGAGGATGTCAAGGAGACATTCATGACTCGGATTGAAGCAGCCGAAAATCTAGCTGCTAGTGCTGAAGAAAAAGCAACAGCTGCCAGCTCCGAATGCAAAAAACTCGGAGACAGATTTGCTGCTTTGGAAGATGGAAGCGGAAGGAATAATATCAGAATTTAAGAACTGCCTGAGAATCGAGAAAGTCCAAACCCAGTGAAATTTGCAGCCGAGCTGTTTTCTAAAATAATTGGAGAGGACTTTAAAGCAGATTCAGAGATAGCAGTGGCTTATCACGTACGCGGATCAAATACCATTAGACCTAGATCTTTTATTATTCGCTTTGAGAGGTTATCATTTAAGCTAGAGGTGATGGCACTCCTCAGACACAAGCAAGAGATTACATATGAAAATAACCACATTCGTATCTTCCCTGATTTCTCTCCAGCAACAGCTACTAAACGCGTAGCTTTCTACAACATTAAACAGCGATTACGGCAAGACAATATCAAATACAGTCTCTTGTATCCTGCCAAACTGAAAGTGGAATTGCATGGTCAATTCTATGTCTTCGCCAACAAGGAAGAAGCAGAAAAGGAATGAAGAAAGCAGATCCCGGCACTATTCTGAAACATAATAGTGAGTCATGATATGGCAAGGATAAATAACCTACTGTCTGATCTATTTGTTAAGATTTGTTAAGATACAGGTGTTTATCATTATATATACTCATTATTACTCAGATGCTATCTGTTTATGTTTTAATTACAGTTATAGACGTTTGTGGTTAAGTACTTTTTTTTTTCTTATTTAAATTATTTTTTCTCTATCCTAAACAAGACTGTTCAACACCATACCCTTGGTTTATTGTTATTGCTATTATTGCATTAAAAGTTATCAAGCTTATTCTGGACCACTTTCTAACACCATTCCCCGGGTTTATTATCCGGGTTTATTATCTTAATACATTAAGATTGCTGAAGATTATATATATATATATTTTAAGTTCATAGTTTGTTAATGATTAAATTTTAGGCATATAGTATTTAGACTGTATTGGTAATAGATATCTCTATTTTTTAATCCTAAAACGCCACTGCGTGAGGGCTTGTTTTGCTTTGGATGTGCTCTGTCTCTGGGTATGTCAGAGGACCGGGACTGTGTGAAGTGGGGTCTAGCCTCACGTGGGGAGGCAAAAATGGAGGGTGGGAGGTTAAGGGGGGAGAGAAAGAGATCAGGCTATATCTACAGT
>JANRMT010049829.1:37690658-37714848 GCA_026402145.1 Polypterus bichir lapradei
GATAGATAGATAGATAGATAGATAGATAGATAGATAGATAGATAGATAGATAGATAGATAGATAGATAATCTTGATGAAATCCTATTCACCTAAATTCATCCAAGTTCCTCCCAAGTACGTAATACCATTGCAGGCCAACAGGGGGTGCTGTCACTACCTATGTCATATTCCCTTGTCTTCACAAGGCAGAGAAACTGCCTAGTGAGGGCAATTAACCCCGACCCTTCCAGTCCCATAACTTTAAAAACCCATTAGAGACGTGCTGTTTTTGTGGAGGAATCACTAATAGTGTTACCTCCCCCTTAAAAGCATCTGCTTATGCTTAGGACACTGGGAATTACAGCCAGCTGCCGATTGAGCTGCTTGCCTGTATTCATTCAGACTAAATGATTAAAAATAGTGGCAAGGTCTGTAGATAGATAAATAGATAGATACTTTATTAATCCCAAGGGGAAATTCAAATAATCCAGCAGCAGTATACTGTTACACAAAAAAAAAAAAAAAGAGTAATAAAAATGCATGTAAAAACAGACAATAACTTTAAATAATGTTAGCAACATTTGATTTAATTTCATACAACTAAATACTGGTTCACTAAAAATCTTTGTTCGGAAAACACCCCAGTACTTAGATGTTCCTAGGAGATGAAAGACATACCACTGTTATCTTTTTTGGTGAAAGTAGAGTCAATTATTTTGCAGGCTGAGAGGGGTTCCCAAACATTTTCATATGACTGTATTTATCTATCTATGTCTTTTCTAACTCTATGAGATACATTATGATTATGAAAAAGCAGTAGAATGTTTAAGAAAATGGCTGCCATATTGTTCATACCTGTGGTTCATTTCAGTTTAATTGATTGTTTTTGTGATATAAAATACAGTAATATTGCTTCACAAACATGTAATAAACATTTATGCATTTTGCCAATATTTCCATTACTGACCATTTTCACTGCAAGTTTCAGCTTGCATACAAAAACATGTTATGAATATCTGCAGAAACGCAACTTATTTGTAACCCAAGAGTCATCTGTATATTGTAAATTATCTGAACAAATGATGAAAGGCTGCCAGATCCAACACAACACAAACAAGTCCCAACACTTAAACCAAAGGCAAAATCCACACAAACAGGGCAAACGTTTAATGAAACAGTAAAGTCTCCAAAGTACATACAAATCTCCAAAACCTCAAAGCCAGTTTGGGAGACTGACCTTCTGCCTGGACTTAATAAAGTAGAGGATGGTCCTCCAGTAGTACATCATGGTTCCCTGCCCTCTGAAACTCTATATTAAGGGAAAAGAGCATACATAAGGACACAAGCCATATAAAATATAATAAGACAGAATAAATGTAACAAAACATAAACATTACACATAAAACAGCAATTTATAAAAGCTAGGAATAAAAGCCTGGTTAAACCATAAAAGTTGATGGAGGTGAAGTTGCTGCAGAGCTACATGATTTTTGTCATTTGCTTTGGTCTGTTCAATTGTTTCTGTATGCTTGTTGTCCCTCTGCAGAACTGTGTAGAAGCAAGCACCCATTGAATCAGAATAGGGAAGACACGTAATTGGCAGATGGTAACCTTTAAGGTGGGACTTCCTGTTTCTGGTAAAAAGAGTTCCATGTTACTTCTATATATAGAGGACTTTAGCCCTCAGTTGGTTCTCCATCTTCATTTTGTTGTACAAATTCTGCCATCTTGACTGCACTTCACTAAGACAATTTTTTGATAACTGCTACCAGGACTGAGGGACTGTGGTCTACCTAATTCTCTGTATGAAATGTCCCGACGCTGCACTCTATGTGGGAGAAATTGGACAAACACTCCACCAAAGAATTAATTTACACAGGTTCCACATTAAACTTGCCAACAGAGATATTCCTGTAGCAGCTCACTTCAACAGCCATGGACACTGTGAGAGGGACTTTAGAGTCACAGTGCTTATGAGTAACTTTAGAACACGGCAAGAGAGAAAAGAATGGGAAATTAAATTCATGCTAAAACTGAACACATTACAACATGATTTAAATACAGACATGCGTTTTATGGCCAGATATGAGAATTGTTTGCATCTCTTGGACTGACACAGACAACCTGTCTACAGATCCACATTTTATTGAACAATTCATCAGGAACTTCAAAAGACTTTGTTGGACACTTATCTTATCCAAAGATCTTGACTATACATTGTTCTCCTCACTTGCTAAATGAATCTTAGCCTGGAGAGGTCTATTAATAATTTACATCTAAGATGACTCACCTAAAGGTTTTCCAATGCTGTATCTGTCCTGGTGTCTATATAAATACAGGGAACTCCAGTTTCTGATTTACATCTTGCCTGAAGAAGGGGCCTGTGTTGCCTGTGTTATGCCTTGCATATCGTAATTGTTCTCGTTAGCCAATAAAAGGTGTAATTTTGCTTAACTTACCGAATTCACTTCACACAGTTAGAAAAAGGACATTTTCTCTGGTTTCTTCTTGAAAAATAATTTACATTTGCTGGGACTTTGTTTTTTCCGGTTTATTTACTTTGAGTAGTATCATCATTTCAGTCAATCTTTTTCCATCAAATTTACTTCAGTGATTTTGTCCAGCTTCATAATATTCCACCATCTTGTGAGTCACTGTTCCAATCTGGACCTTATGTGTGTTGAGTTTATGTTATTTTTTATGTATCTTCTGTAATGGTTATTTGATGGAATATTTTTTATTTGTATGTAGTGTTTACTAGCTGATGGAATAAGGGAGTGCATTTTTTTCAAGTATATAAATATGTGGTTGTTTTTCTAATTAATTTATTCACTGTGTATTTTGAGGTACTTTCTATTATCTATGTTTATATATACTAGGGGGCTTTGCCCCCTGCTTGCTTCTCTCGCCAACCCCCAAACCGGCCTGCGCTATGCGCCAGCCACTTCACATCTCTGCCACTTGCGTATGTGGATTTCATTTTCACCAAACAACAAATCATTTAATTCTCGTGGATACACTTCTTCATTGGGAGGAAACACTACTTTTCCCATGGTAGCACGAATTAGACAATCTACAAGTCTCCGAAACAAAGTTTAAATCCGAACAATATATTCGATCTTTTTTTGCAGTTTGCGTTATTTCACTGAGTAATAATTTCCATTTGTTTGCGCTAATACAATCTTTACTATCATTTTTTTGAGACTTTCGAATTTTAGTACTTTCATTATCTCTAACCTGCTCTGCATGTGTATGGCGCCAACATCTTTAAACCTCTTTATGGCATTCTACTTTGTCATCTACTCTTTGTCTTTTATTTCTGGCCCCGGGTGTGGTTAAATATCTTGGCACAAAGTCTTGTCTCGTGGGACGTGAAAGTATCTCCCTGAAAAAGCCACGTCTCGTCTAAGGCCAAAAAGTCTTGTCTCGTCCCAGGATTTTTTTATTATAATAGAGAGATATTCTCCTTTCTTTGCAATATTTATATTTATAGAGTTACTTTTTTTTCATCATCGATTGGGGAAATAAGATTGGGAAACATGTTGTGAGTGGAGTATGGGTTGACTTGGTTGAGTCCAAGCTTTTTCCAGGCCTCAAGACTATAATTGTAAAAGTGTAGCAGCCCGTTAAGATATTTTGAGCTGGTCAAAGTGCATTAAAAACAAATTTTAGAAATAAAACATGCACACTTGTTTATCTTTATGATTTTTTTGTCAAGTGAGGGGATCAGTTGCTATAATGCAGAGTGACCCCAACATGACTGGGCAGTCAGTCAATCTTAAAGATAGCTGAAATCAAGGAAATCCATTAACCAGGGGTTGCCCAAGCTTGATTCACTGTTGATTTATGTGGCTTATATCCCTGTAGTTATCTTTGGTAATAATGGAATGCCTTTAGTGGTTAATGACATTTAACCAGAAAAAGACAATAGGCAAAGTTGGTGCAGTAGCTTGAAACCATTTGTAGAACGTGTCTTCTAAACACAGATCAGCTCTTATTTTACTTCTAAAAACTGACAACGGGACACTGGAAAGTAAACTTCTGGTAATTGGATGAACATCAGATTCTGTTCATTAAATAATGTGCACTGCAATACTTACATTAAGACAATTTGAAATTCATCTCTATGTGCATCATGTGTAGAGCACCCACCAGATACCATTAGTCTAACCTAAATAATCAATATATTGAAAAAGACTGCCCGCAAAGTGTTCTTTTTCTTTGAATCAGTGCTAAAACTTCAAATTAAATTGATTTTTATTCAATGTTTTTGTAACCATAAAATGTGAAAAAATCCAAAGGGATGAACACTTTTTATAGACAATGTATACAGAGTGGGCAAGTCTTTACCAAAAGCAGCAAACACTTCCATTTGCCATCAGCTGATGCTTTATACACTCCATCCACCAAATGTTTTTCAGCATCGTAGTTTCTGTCACTCTGATTGGCTAATTCACTTGTTTACTAAATACTTATTAGCACCATCCTTGAGTTCTACTGCAGTTGTCTTGTCGGCTTTCTGTAGTATTGCTAGATTGAGGGGTCCCATGAAGTGGCATGTTTATCTTGTGGCACAATTAGATAGATAGATAGATAGATAGATAGATAGATAGATAGATAGATAGATAGATAGATAGATAGATAGATAGATAGATAGATAGATAGATAGATAGATAGATACTTTATTAATCCCAAGAGGAAATTCACAAATTCACTTACTCCAGCAGCAGCATACTGATAAAAATAAACAATATTAAATTAAAGAGTGATAAAAATGCAGGTATAACAGACAAAAACTTTGTATAATGTTAACGTTTAACCCCCCCAAAGGATGGAATTGAAGAGTCGCATAGTGTCGGGGAGGAACAATCTCCTCAGTCTGTCAGTGGAACAGGACAGTGACAGCAGTCTATTGCTGAAGCTGCTCCTCTGTTTGGAGATGATACTGTTCATTGGATGCAGTGGATTCTCCATGATTGACAGGAGCCTGCTCAGCATCCGTTTTTTCTGCCACGGATGTCAAACTGTCCAGCTCCGTGCCTACAATAGACCCTGCCTTCCTCACCAGTTTGTCCAGGCGTGAGGCATCCCTCTTCTTTATGCTGCCTCCCCAGCACACCACTGTGTAGAAGAGGGCGCTCACCACAACCGTCTGATAGAACATCTGCAGCATCTTATTGCAGATGTTGAAGGACACCAGCCTTCTAAGGAAGTATAGTCAGCTCTGTCCTCTCTTGCACAGAGCATCAGTATTGGCAGTCCAGTCCAATTTATCATCCAGCTGCACTCCCAGGTATTTATAGGTCTGTACCCTCTGCACACAGTCACCTCTGATGATCATGGAGTCTAAGAGGAGCCTGGTCCTCCTAAAATCCACCATCAGCTCCTTGGTTTTGCTGGTGTTCAGTTGTAGGTGGTTTGAGTCGCACCATTTAACAAAGTCCTTGATTAGGTTCCTATACTCCTCCTCCTGCCCACTCCTGATGCAGCCAACGATAGCAGTGTTGTCAGCGAACTTTTGCACATGGCAGGACTCCGAGTTGTATTGGAAGTCCGATGTATATAGGCTGAACAGGACCAGAGAAAGTATAGTCCCCTGCGGCGCTCCTGTGTTGCTGACCACAATGTCAGACCTGCAGTTCCCGAGACGCACATACTGAGGTCTGTCTGTAAGACAGTCCACGATCCATGCCACCAGGTGTGAATCTACTCCCATCTCTGTCATACTTAAAACTATGACTGAACTGAACCTGATGTTGCTCTAAATCTCAGGCATTAAGCTCTTCTTCTATTCTTTCCTAATTGAAAACAAAAATTAGAACATCCATATGTCATCATTTTTTTTCGAAAAGTGAACAGATTGCTGCCTTCAGATGTGGGAGAAAGAGTTGCTTTTGGCTTGTAGATCAATTGGCCTGTCCATCCTCATTTACTCTATGGTCTTTGAGCCAAACAATAACTGAAGGTTACAAGTTACAGCTGGCTTTTAGGGATCCCCATAGGATTGGTAGGCTTCCTAATTACTTTGCAATATCTTTGGATAAAAAAAAATATACATAACAGAACTCATTTAATCCAAATCAGGGTCATAAGTGCCAGAGTGTTTTGAAGTATATCAGGCACAACATAGGAGCCAGCCCTGGATGGGCAGGAGTTCATTATACTTGTTAATGCATCAAAAACAAACAAAAGAAGAGTTGTGACTTCAGATGAAACACTGCTTAAGGTCCTGGTTGTAGGAGAGAAAAAGAGTGAATGTCACGTCTGACGTATGTTGGCTGCACCAGTATATGTAGAGCAGCTTCCAGGAAAGTACTGTAGATCCACCACTACTGAAGCTATGTCTGCAGTGAATGTTTGCCTCCTGTCAGATGATCATGTAAGAAGTGGAAGAAGATGAAGGGCGGGGCTTAATGACAGCAGAAGTGGAAGTGACAGCAGAAGTTTTCTGGATTGTTCTCCTCCATTCTAAAGAGAACGCAAATGTGTTAGTGACAGTGTAGCACAATCTTTTCCCATAATACCATTCAAAACCAAACCATGAGACAGTCCTGATGCTTGTGTAATACACTGCACACTTAGGCACACATTTACCCTCACTCATATAGGGTCAGTTTACAGTTGTGCATTATGGACACATCAGCAGGTTAAACTTTGGTACAAAGTAGACCAGTATATTGTTAACAGTGTGATAAATAATAACTCACAAAAAAATCAAAAAGAGTTGGGGAATGACCCCGTATATTGTCCAACGGACAAAGAGGAAAATATGTGGTCAAATGAATCAAAAATAGATCACAGAAGACATTGTACAGTCAGTTTAAGGCATTTTTATATACAAAATGGAGGAAGGAAATGACAAGGAGGAAATTAAATGGTGGAACTGACATCATCTGGAATGGCCAGAAGTGACATCATTACAGCAGCGCCGGAAGTGATGTCATAAGAGCTGGCAAGAAGTGGCTTAATTATGGTAGCACTGGAAGTGATGTCATCAGCGATGGTCGGAAGTGATGTCATTACTGTAGCGCCGGAAGTGATGTCGTTATGGTAGTGCCAAAAGTGATGCCACTGTGCAGGAACCGGAAGTGACGTCGCAGAAGTTGTGTGTGGTGTTGTTGCAGCCATTTTGTGGACCCGGAAGTAAAGTAAGTGCATTCTTATTTTTCTTCTTTATTTCTGTCGGCAAAGAGAAAGAGACATCAGCACACATAACCAACCCTCTACCTCGCGAAGTAACACTCACCTTTGGACTTGATGGCTGCTTCCGAATCACACGTGTGTGACAACAGATGGTGGACGTGTACTTCTATTGACTCTATTGTACTTTCATCTGCTTTCACAGTTCATTGGCTCCAATGTACTAAACTGGATTTATACATTTTAGACTCATCCAGCTGTTGATTTTACTCTAATTTGTCTTGTATCTAACTGCCTCGAATAGGATGAAGCGGATTTGATAATGGATGCTGGGTAAATGGATACTTGTGTCAGCAAAATAAAATAAAAACTTCACTTTACAATGAAATAAAGCAATTTGAGGCTTTTAAATTTTTATTGCACTTGCACAATTTCATTACCTATATCTCTTAATTAGCATTGTTTGGGGAACTGTTGTGTGTCATTTTCTGCTTTTATTTTTTACATTTAAATTTAATGTTTTCTATGCATGATGCCAAAATTGTTATACGGTATGTGTACATTTTTGGTTGGCTTATAATCACAGGTACTTTAAAGCCAAACGGTCCTCTGTGCATCAAAAAATTGCAAACACAAACATAACCCCACACAACCAAATAATCACAATACACAGATCTCATGTAAAACAGTGTCCCTCTAGTCAGGCCTAAGGAGTGTTGTGAGGCCCTTTGTAGTGTATGAAGTCATCATTAATGGCACTGCTGCTGAATGCTGCAAAACTAGAATGATGGAAGATTCACTGCTAAATGGAAGGAACTATAGAAAATGATGACTGATGAACTGATAAATGTCAGCAATCATGCTTTTTTTATTTTTACTTTCTTGATTGCCTGAGTGTATAGCAAACTGCATCTTCCCTGTAGCCTATACCAAAGCATATTGCCAGTTTTTCTTAACATGCAATGTAAATCCCCCAACAAAAAATTTCTTGCCTGGCAGTTATCATTACTGATGTTAGTGAATTGTGCACAGTTTTTTTTATTTTTTTATTTTTTTTGAAGGGTACAATTCCTTTGTCAACCTTTTTTTTATCTGTAATATTAAAGATAGGGCAATTTTATAGTATGTTCTTTTTCACATATGGTGTCTTCAGAAAGAATTGTATGCTTCTTAATGCCAACAGCCTAGTGTTATTTATTATCCCACAAGGATTGTGTTTACTTTTTTCATAAATATATCTTTGATATTATCTTTTGGTTTATATAGTACCTGCTAGGATTTATGCTCATCCCAATTTTTATTTATTCAGCAAAAATAAGAGCTTCTGTTTTTTATCAACTCAGATATGAAAAGGTACAAAGAGTAAAGTGGAGACGTTTTAGTCTTGAAATAATTTTCTAGAAATTATTTGCAGTTTTAGAAAATGATTTGCCACATGGTAGTGCATCATTGACTGTGACCAGACTGATTGGGGGATCAGATTTGTTCAGCAGAATTGGGGAACTTTTGTAAAACTAAGCGCAGGAGTCAGAAGGACATCAATAGGTAGTGACTGAATATCTTGGAACCACAAATTCAAAGCCATTGTCAAATAATTAAGCAATATTAATCTGAACATGTGCAATGGATTATTGTTCTATCTGCAGAAAAAGATTTTGCCTTCTAAAAGGCAAATCCATGATCTCACACTCTCTGTTTCTCTTGCGGAGCTTAAAACCAAGCAATGAACATTTGAAATTAAAGGAACCTCCCTCAAACACGGAAAGTTTCTATCACTACTTAGGTAAAATTCAGATTTGCTGAGATATGTGGCAGATGAATTTTAATGTAAGTAAGATATAATGAATTTATAATGGTATTCTAAATAGCAAGTAAAAATTACATTTAAATACACAATGTGGGTCTTAAGCTTTAAACTTTAAACAAACACAAAGTAGAGGAGATTGCTTTATTACACATATCTTTGGAGACTCGGTGCTTATAACAAATTGTATAAATTGTAATTTATACACCCGGAGAGACAAAATTGAAATTCATATACAATAAGGTAATGGCACTGAAGAGTCATTAAATCTGAAAAAGCCTGAAAGGGCATATTTTTTCACAGACTTTCCTTATAATGAAGAAATACCCAGAAATCTTGAATAAAGGTCATAGGACAGCTATAGAGAGAGAAAATGTAAGCCTTCTCCTCAGCAAGGTACAGCACCCTGTACAATAGTGACATAATAATTAATATATTTCAATCACCCTTCACACATCTAACTATACACATCCACTCAGTTTAGAGAAATGATTAAGAAGGCTAATAGGATGATAGTTTGTACAGCCCAATTTGTGGTGGATGAAGCTGGGGTAGTTAACCTAAAAAAGTAATCCATTACAAATCCATTTCTAATTTCTAAGTATTAGGATTACTTTACAGATTTCTGCCAGGAAAATGTAATTTCTTCATTTTATGTTGCTAACTAAACACCATGCAAATACATGACAGTTGCAAAATACCGGGTGGTGGACGAAAAACAGAACCATCTCCGACTCCAATGTTGACGTACATTCACAAAATGAAACATATGCAATACAAAAATCCAATTGCAATTGTATGAAGGAGCCACGTGCAATAAAATACATGTTTTTCCTTGTCGTCGTCCTTCAGTTCTTAGACACGAGTCATTCTGTACGACTTCATTTGTAGTGAGTGCAACACACGTTGACAAGACCTACACGAAACTTGTTGTGCCAGTTAATGTGTTGATTTCCTAGGGCTTCTGGCCATCCGTTCCTGAATATCTGCTAAGACCGCAGGTGTACGAATGAACTGGGTCCAATTCTTTGAGCAGTTTGCAAGTGACCCAGTCTTACGCCACTTCCTCACCAACTCGTGAATACTGCTCTTTGCTGGTAGGTTTACACCAGGAAACCTCTGTGCGAAAATGTCCCGCGTTTCCTTAAAAGGACCGGTAGACACATACGCCTCCACTATTCCAATCCTCTGTTGCAGAGAATACACCTTCCGGATCTCTTTGACGCACGTCTGTACCCACTGGCTCACAGCTTCCTTACTAATGCAGAGTTGGGCCTGCTGATCTTGTCACGACAACGAGGCTCCGTGATCGTGATGGTTTGGTTTTTTGTGCGCCAACCTGTCCTTTCTGTATTTTACGTTGGAAATAACCCATGTCAATGCAAATAACCAACAATAGTGAATCTAAATTCAGCAGGTAATCATGTAAACCATATGATTTACATTAGCACTGCGCCATTTCAAAAATGAACCAGAAAAGATCACAAAACTTAATCTCTGAAACTCTTGCAACATGGAGTCAGTGAACATATTATACAATTAATTAATGTTCCCATGTCTCACAGTGCATCTTCCATTTGGGTGGTCTTTACCCTAATTAAAAGGCACATGATGATCAAAAAGAAAAATTTTATATTTTGTAATTAACTGTCTTACATTTACAAAATAATTAAGGAAAACATTCACTTAACTTACCAGTACACAGAATTTTTCTCCATTGTCAAAGGAACGTTAAAGAAAAAATCAAATATCAGGATATGATGAGAAGTCAAGCAAAACGACACCTTTTATTGGCTATCTAAAAACATTACAATAAGAAAGTTTTCGATGGCAACTTAGGCCCCTTCTTCAGGCAAGTTGACTTCTCATGACATTAATAATGGCTAACACGGTACAACATCCTAGTACTATAAGGCTATGGAAATGCATTTTATAGCACATGACAATTAAGAGCTTTTCATTTGATGGGGTGTCAGATAATTTTTATCTTTGAAAATCTAATTGCTTATGAAACTCCCTGACCAAGATTATGCAGATCACAATAAAAAAAGTTAATACAATCATCATATGTTTATCTTATAAATATTCTCAGACATACTCCAGTGCTCACTTTGCTCTGTCTCACTTAAACTAGAATTAGTTTCTTTCCATTAATCCTGTTCTTTAAATATGTTATGTTAAAACAAACTATAATGTAATGTATAATAACACATTTACAGTACAGCTATGACAGTGTTTAAAAATTCAAAGTAATCTACGCATACATAAAAACAGTGCACATGTGCAATGGGGGACACAGATAGGGTAGCTATACTTACCTCTCCGAGCTTTGTGAAACAGAATCTGTAGTATTCAAAAAATTCACGACATTTATATATTATTTGCTCAGAAACATATGTTCAATGCAAATGAAGAGAATATAGTTAAGATGGTAACTGTGATGTATTTACAAGAATTTAGACTGGAATGCATTAACACTACTTTTTTACTGGTATTTTAAGCAGAGTGAGTAATGACACGGCCCACAAATGTGAAAAGCTGGGTGATCCCGCCTAATTATAACAAAATGAAAACAAAAATAAAGCTCAATGGCGGAGTGAAAACAATGTATATTACGCACAAAATATGGCCTTTTTTGGCAGGTATCTTCTTCAGGAGAGGGCTCCATCCTTCAGTAAGCTCGGACCAATAATAGACGCTCCCTCTCTGGGGAGCCCAGGTTTTATAGTGCTGCAGCCAGGATCGTGAGTCAGTTGACCTCATGGGGTATCTTCTTTGAGCTGCGCTGGGGGGGTTGGGGGTATGGGGGAATAGGGAGACAACACAGTTAGCAGAAGCCCCACTCTTGGCCCAGGGTGGTATGACATACTGTACCTGTGTTGAGACTGGAAGGTGCTCCTCCAATGTGTAATGCGTGGCACTAGGAAATGTAAATAGATTACTGAAATACATTACTTTGTATGGTGTTAAACTTTAATATGAAGGCAGTTAAGGCAAAGCAGTACACCAGTAATATTGTATATAGCTTTGGTCTTTATATTGCATAACACATACGTTATTGGTAGACAAAGTCCAAACAATGAAGACTTGAGTCTTCATAGTTTAAGCAAAGTGACATTAACAAGTGACAGGACAGTTTAAAATTATGTTATGAAAGGACTTAGGAGAATGGATGCCAACAGCTTGTCCAAAAGTACTTTCTCATTTTGAAGAGGGGTCCAAAGAGAAACGCTGGTTGAGGTTAAATTTTGCACAAATGTTTCATACAGAGAACAATGGATGCATGAAATAAGTTATCAGGTAATGTGGTAGCATAGTAGTACTTTGAGGAGAGACTGTGTTGAATTATATGGTCTGATTTTGTCCAAACATTTCTTGTGTTCTTAGTTCTAAGGAAAATATGGAATCTCAATGTATTTTGGGAACTGAGGACTCTGGAAATGTGGTAGCATTATTGAAAATATAGTAAAATTCCACTACTTTTACCATGTAAAACTTCACATTTTAATGTTAAGTACCCTTTAACTTAGAAGTGCTTTTTCACCTAGTGCCACAGTGAAGTAGTGGGAGACAGCTGAAGGGCTCACAGAGGGATAATTCCCTGCCAGAGCAGGGGGTGGCAGAGTACACTAATACTTCCTCTATGTCATCGGCAGACCAGAAACGGGAAATTTTGCCAGGAGCTGATGTTGTCACTTCCAGTTCCGGCCCCGATGATGTTATTTCTGGTTCCTGCCTTGTTGACATCACTCCCCCTGCTTGGCTTTAAGAATGCCATGTTTGCCTGTCTGTTTGTTCTTGTTTGGACTGAAATCTGTCAACTTTGCACCACAACCTTCAGTTTTGGTAGCCCATTTTCAAGTATAAGAGTGTCTGCCCCAAACCTTTTCCTGTGTCCTTTTGAGTTCTTTTACACTAGGTAAACTATTTTCACAAAAAAGCACATTGATCATCCTAGCCATTCTGGCTTTTCCCAGTACAATATTGTGGTGAGTGCCTTGTGCCGCTTGGGAGTGCTCTTTTCAGACAGAACCAGGATTCTTTCTGGTTGTTGGAGAACCCAGAACT
This sequence comes from Polypterus bichir lapradei, assembly GCA_026402145.1. NCBI lineage: Eukaryota > Metazoa > Chordata > Cladistia > Polypteriformes > Polypteridae > Polypterus > Polypterus bichir. The sequence goes on from JANRMT010049829.1 coordinate 37,703,651, forward strand.
ATTTATGACAGGGTATCATGAAGACAGAATTTCACTGTACACTGTACATGTGGTAATAATGACTGTATCAAAGTTCCTTCTCTCCAGGGCACATTTGAATATAGAGTTGGAAAGGAGTAGGCAAGGGATCAGCTGGTGTGAGAAAGGAATGTTAGAGTTATTTTATTTGGAAGGTGAAGTAATGGAGTGTATTTTAAAGTATGCCAAACACAGAGTTGCTAGGGTCCCCTTTTGTATAAGTAGCTCTTGGGTAGATTTGGTTGTTTTCCCTTCTTGTGTATTGTGTATTTTACCTTCCTATAATTATTGTTTTGTTTTGTTAATAACCCCCTTCATTCTTGATACCTTGATTGATTTCAAGAGCCAACTCATAAAGTACTGCCTTCTCAATCTAACATCAGTATCTCTTCCCTATCAATATAGCCACTTATCTTCTGAATCAACTTTTCTCATTTCAGGGAAATAGAGGATAAGGCCTTTCTGATCAGAATCATGTATTTTTTTTTTCTATTTATCCTCTCTGATAAAAACCGTAATACGGTTTTGTTCTGTTTGGCTTTGAAATTAACAAGCAAAAACGTTTAAAACTTACACTTTACTGTAAAACTTCAGTAAATACAATTTTTTTAATTACATTTTTGCCAACATCGCATTGAATTTTGATTCTCTGTTTGGACTTTCATCGTGAAAACGCAACATACAACTGCCCGTGATTGAATTTTGTTTCTTTCTCTCTATTAAATAAAATGACTTTTTCGAATGTTTGGCTCTGAGATTTGTAAATTGTCTTTGTAAAAGCTATTTTAACGGGAAACTGTTAATGCTTTAATACGAATGGCATATCAAGATCTCCTTTGTTGTCTAATGTTATCTCCTGAAGATGTACTACTCTGCCTTTCTTGGATATATCCTTCCTTCTACAGTAATTCGTATGGAGGAAGACCAGACGGTGTTAACGGTTTTAGATATTCTTCGGGATACTGTAAGTTGATGTTTTCATCTTCCACACAATCACCACCAACTGTTTCAGCAGAGTCTATTGATATGCATTTAACCAATTTGCCGTGTAACCGATCAACATTTTTGGCATTAATTCTTTTGACTTCATCGTGCTAGGATTGCCCGTGTACTCATTTTTACTGTTGATAACCCTACATAATGAAATTCTTCAATAAGATTTGGACATAATACGTCTTCTTTAATTGGGTACTTAAAGTGAGAAAAGCATTAAAATGTATAAGAGCTGAGAGCACAAGAACTGTGTCTGTCAAAAGCATTCACACGAATGAGAGGTGAGAGGACCGTGTGCGTAGTTGAATATGGTTGAGAGGTGGGCGTGACTTGAAAACATCTCATGGCCAAAGTCACGACTTGCGGGACATGAAAAAATCTTCCAAAAAGTTTTGTCTTGTCGCAGGAGTTTTTTATATAATAGAGAGATATAACTCTTATGTACAACCCTTCACCATTGTGCAACACAGTAGCATTCAGAGTGAATCTGGCTCTGTAAATAAAACAACACAATATAATAGGCAAGAAGGAGCATGTGCCACAAGCACTCCAACCCACAAGTTCTGCAGGTCATCATTTATTAGGTAAAGCCATATATAAAATCACAGGTAATGGCATTGCACTATTATGCACACAACTTGGGTGATTGCAAAAAAATTTATATGATATAGGGAAAAGACAGCACAGAATGGAAGGAGAAAACCATGGAGAAACAATACAAAACTGAAAGGTGACACACTCACGGCACACCTGACAATGTTTGAAAATGTGATAGTTGGCTTTCTCTGTTTGAAGCTGATGTGCATCCAAGAATGCATTGAGGCTGTAACTGGAAGGAACAACATGAAAAATGTCCATCGAAAAAAAAATCCAATGTTACTCGTTTCATATAATCCACATTTCAGTCATCCATTCATTTGCTGACAACAGCATTGGTGTTAACAGCTCAGTATTATGTTAATGCGTTTCCTGTTTATGACTTGTATTCATTCTACTGGAAGTATCTGTCTAGCAGTCTTTTGGCAAAAAATGTATGCATTTTAAATGTTGTCAGCAAGCAAATTGGATAATTAACATGCGGATAATGCAACATGAGTAGTATGAGATCCCCCCCAACCCATGGACCTATTGGTTACAATTGTCTTGTATTACTGTATATCATGAACTATTTTATTTACCTTCTCTATAAAAATATGAGGTTGAAATTTTTTCTTGGTCATCATGACAAAATACACGTGGTAAGTAACATATTAGAAACAATTTTTGGGTGAAGTATCTCTTTAAGTGCTGGAAGCTGTTTAAGGTTAATGTGGTGATATATTTAAATTTGTAAAAACCATTGACTTGTATTGTAAAATATAAGAAATGTAAATAAAGATATCCATAATTATCTAGAAGATTCTGTTTTTATTATTCTGTAAACCTGAGCTTCATTGTATAAGTGTGAAAAATAGCACTATTTACAAACTAGATAAGTGGAATGAGTCCTTTCTAAAATTCTGAGTACTTGCCAACACCTACCTGAAGTGCTTAATAAAGTGTACATATTACAGTTGTTTGTACTCAAAGGGTGTAAATCCAAAAATGTACATACTACACAGCTCCAGAACTGAGTTGGAGAGCTCCAGTTTTACTCCATCAAATATAAAAGCTTGAAAGCCCCACAAACTCTGCTCCTGGGTAGCTACAGTGGATAATTTTAAGTACTTGTCTGGTCTAGTTGCTTTGACAGATTGTTGTCACATACAGGAGTTTCTGCCAAATTAGATGTTGGTTGCATCAAAATTGAACTGAGAATATTTGAAAGAGGGTTGGATGGAGAGATTGATCATGTAATTTTCTGCCCTACTGATCACATATAATAACAGTATGGAGATTCATATATTTAAGCTGTTGAAAGAAAGCTTACTTACCGCTGATCTATATTAGATTCACCTACCAAATAGCAAATGTGACACACATTTTCGCAGGAAACAACCTCTATTCGGGACAAGGACACAGCAAGGTGGCCAAAGTGCAAAACAGGAGCTCCATCTCACGTCAATGAAACAAGTGATCCGGCTCATGTTACCTGTAAAGTGTCTTGCAGTTGCTTAATATGAGTTGATGGTGGATTTCTATTATAAACAGTTTATTCTACCTCATCCCGTAGGTGTTCTGTTGGATTGAGATCTGATAAGAACTTGAAAGACTCAACAAGATAAGGTTAGTCAGCTAATAAGTGTATTGAACTAATGTTTCCAACACATTGTTGCATCAAAATGAGAAGGTCTCCTGGGTGCTACTTACAACAAGCATGCTTTTTCCATGAAAGAAAACTCCAGTGTAAGGGAAATAAAGAAAATTAACCTTGATTTATGTGGACCTGATATCCACTTACGAGGACATTATACTGCCACTTGGTGGTGGCAGAAGAGTATTTCTCATTACACGTTAGATTCAAGATGGCCGACAACACACCCAGAAGTTCAGATGACAACTCCCGAGCCAAACTTCGACCAGGTAAAAAATTCAATCACAGTTCATGGCTGATTCTTGTTCAGATATGTATAAAAGTGTTCAATGTTTGTTACGGAAGTCAAATTTTACAAAAGTTAGTAACTGTAATGATTTACCATGCCGCTAAACATATGGTACACATATGTGGACAGAGGGACTTAGTTTTGTTAGCTTTGTTGACAATGTCCACAAATGTGGACAGAGGGAGTTATATGTTATCATAAATGCTAGCCACATGTGCTAGTAAAATGTGATAACGAAATTGTATTTTTGGATGATTTCGGTAGAAACCAATAGTTTACTACAGTACAAGCAGATATAGCATGTTTTATAAATAAATCTCCATAGTTTTTTATTTGATTTTTCTCATGATGTTTTTTCCAGAGCATTATTCTCTCACAAGAGCAATGAAGTTACTGGAGTTAATTGGTGGAGACAACTCAGAGGTGGAAGATTTGTCAGACATTGACAATCCCGTGGGGGATGCTGAATATCAACCCCCACGACAGGAGCTAAGCAGCAGTGAGGAGGACAATAGTGGGTGTGAGGACCCCATTCTACAGCCCTCTCAGCTTATCAGGGGACGTAAACGTCTCCGTGATGAATATGAAGGATATCGTACAGATCGTGACATTGCCAGATCACGCACTCCCAGACGTCACTCTCGGACACAGCAAGATGAGGCTGATGTCTCAGACAATATCCCTGAAGAGACAACACCAGGACCAAGCCATCAAGAACGGTCCAAGAAAGGGTATGGGATGCGATGGAAGGCTTTTCCGCTAACACCAAATCAAGCCCAGTTTGAGCATGAGGAAGAAACTGTGCAGGACAGAGAGGGCTGGACCCCACTGGACTACATAGAGCAGTACTCGTATATTGATAAAGATTTAATGAAAATGATTGCAGATTGCTCTAATGCTACGTCACTGGCTAGAAGTGGGAACCCATTCTACACATCAACTGATGAAATTTATCATTTTTTTAATGCCTGTATTTTGATGTCTTGTGTACCGTATCCTGCAATCAGGATGTACTGGTCCAAAACCTTGAGATTCCATGCCATCACTGAAAAGTTCACATGTGACAGATTCTTCAGACTGAGGCAATCACTCAAAGTGCTCATTGATGATGATGTTTCAGAGGATCTGAGAGAGTGTGATAAATTCTGGAAGGTGAGGCCTTTTCTGAACCGCATTCTGAAAGGCTGCAAATCTCAGGCTTGCCCAGAATGCGTTTCCATTGATGAGCAGATGATTCCATTCACAGGAGCTTGTCCGTGTCGACAATATCTGCCAAACCCAGTTGACATAAAAAACTTTGTTTGCGCAACAGCAGATGGTATTGTGCTGGACTTTGACATTTACAGTATCAAGGGGCACCAGCACTCCCTGAGCAGGTTGAAGAACCAGAGGATCTGGGTTTAGGAGGCTTGGTCATAGATCGTCTGTCTCAAATGCTGCATCCTAATACAAAGGTTTACTGTGATCGGTTCTTCATGTCCATCCAAGGTGTGAAACGCAAAATGAAGAAGCAGATGTATGTATCTGGTACAGTTATGAAGAATCGGGTCGCTGTAGCAGTACAGAAGCTACCAACTGACAAAACAATGAAAAAGAACGGAAGAGGGACCTCAGCACAAGTTACCACTGAGGATGGAAAGATTTGCATGGTGAAGTGGTATGACAACAAACCCGTATTGATGATGTCTGCTGTTCATGCTAGAGAGCCAGAAGACACCTGCCAGAGATGGGACAAAAAAATGAAACGATATGTTACCATCTCGCAACCAAGTATTATCTGTGAATACAACTCCAAGATGGGTGGAGCTGACCTTGTCGATAGAATGATGAGTTACTATCACATGAGTGGCCATACAAAGAAATGGACACTGAGGATGCTAATGCAGTTTACGGATCTGGCTTTAGCCAACAGCTGGCTACTGTACTGCAAAGACCTTACTGTATGTGGCACACCAAAGAAGAACATCATGCAGTTTCTTGAATTTTGCATGGAAGTGGCCATGACCTTCTTGACTCAGCATGCCAATGACAGCTCTGACTTTTCAGCACAGGAAGATGAAACAGACGTGTTAATCCAAGGGAAAAAGCATCCAGTGAAGGCAGTGCCCCATGTCTCATTCCGCAGGAAGGCTAATGCACATCTGCCAGAGGTGGCAAAAGTGAAGAATGCAGCGCACTGCAGAGCAAAAGGCTGCTCAGGGAAAACTCGAGTGAAGTGTGTTACATGCAAGGTGTTCCTCTGCTTACAGGTAGAGCGCAACTGTTACACAGCCTTTCACACATAAATGTAAACATGTTCCCACGGGGGAAAAAAGTTTGAAGTAGCAGTTTTGGAGTGAAATGTTTCGTGTTTCATACGATGTTCAGAAATCTTTTACTTTTTTTACTTTGTTACAGACATACGTCTTCCTGCAACTGTTAGCAGCACTTCAAATGAGCCAAATTGCTTAAATGAGCACAATTGTTGTTTCTCATTTTGTTTTTGTACTCAGGAAAAATGCTGCTGTGTTCAGACACCAAATAAAGAGTTTTGCACATCATTACTCAATTGTGGCTTTATAGTGTTCTATCGAAATTTAAAGCAAATGTCCTCATATGTGGACATCATTTTTCTCAGAAACTACATCAGGTAAAAAGATAATTCTTTGTTTTTATATTTATCAGGTCCCAATCATTCCAAATAGCAAAGAGAAATTAAAAATGCATGCCATTAAAGAGTTTGGGTCTTAGGAGGTTAACAAAAATCCATTAGTGTCCCGAGTTCTTGTTTAAGAACAGAATTTAAAGTAGGGTATAAACCCTATAAATTTAAATTTTTAAATCCTTTTATCATGTCACTATCCATCTCCTTTTTGCTAAGGAATAAAAAGTAGTTTCTTCAGTCAATCTTCATAGCTCAAACCTTTGTTTCCTGGAAATATTTGACTTCCTCTTCTCTGGCCTTTCTCTACTGCAGTGACATCTTTCTTAGATTAGATTAGATTAGATTAACTTTATTAATCCTACTGGGAAATTCAAAAATATGTGCAATATTTCAAAATGTGACTTAAGCACAACTTCTTTGGACTTGAGTGCTTTACCATAGTGCAGTGTGTATTTTGCTTAAGTAGGTTTGGTGCCTTTCTATGCACTGCTTCCTGAAACCTTATCTCATGTAGTTTGATAAATGGCTTTGCAAGTGCCAAGTAATGCAAAGCCAAGACAATTAATATGATATGTTCCTTTATTACTTCATCATCAACACTTGATTATATTACTGAAAAACAACTTCCCCATTTAAACCCATGCTGGGTGCTCTGGGTAGCACATCTATTCTAAATAGCTGATTCTTTATCTTTTAAATTTACTTCCATTCATTTTCCTATGATTCATTTTATGACAGCTGGGCTAGCTGTCAGTCCATAAAAAAGTTGTCGTGTATGCAGTGAATTCTTAAAAATGCATGTTAGTGGTTTGTATATACAATCACTTGCTTCACAGAGCATTTCTGATAAATATTGTCCAGCACGGCCAATTTTCATTTGTTATAAGCCATTTCACTCCTTATAGAACACACTATCTCTTGATCAGTGCTTCTCTACCTGTGGTACTTGAGGAGTTACAAGGTGGTAACTGAAGGAGCTAAAAAATGTCTGGAGCAAAAAGCAAAGTGAAGACTTAGAGAGCAGCAGTAGACACACTTCAAAAAGCACTTCATGTGCGTTTGGGGATTAAGTTAACTGATAGTACATTTGGAGCATCATACATTGTTTGGTTTTCATCCAAGAGTCAGTTATCACATTTTTGTTTACTAAATATTTTCATAACAATGACTAATATTCAAAAACAACATTAATAATAGAATGGAACAATGTGTTAGTTGACTACATTAAGCACACACTTTTTAACAGTACTTCACCGTGTCATGTAGTTAAAAAAGAATGGAGCACAAATAGGAGGCACAGAAGTTTTTATAAGATTCCAGTTCAAGAGATGTGAAAATTGCATTGTTTGATGTGCTGTTAATAGTCTGGCATTTAAAAATACCAGATTCATGTTTGCTTTGAGATGATGTGACCAATCAGCTTAAAATTGTTCTAACTAATACTGCCATGCATTTGAATAAAAGAGTTGAAATGATGGCCAAACTAATCGTGTTTTAATACAGCACTAAGAAATGAACAGAGGTGTCTCATTCATCTTCTGAATATAATGAACATGGCCACAGTTGTGTGTCCAACCATCTATCCATCTTAAAACGATCTTATCAAGTTCAGGATCATTGGGAGCAGATGCCTATCCTGGCAGCAATAGGCATGAGGCAGGCACTGCTGGACAAGATGTCACCCTTGTATGCGTCCATTTACAATGATGATGAAATGAGTTGCCCATTATGTTCATTTCAAAACTGTTTCAAAATGACCACATAGCCCAGATACTGTATTTCTAGTGGCTCAGCTCATAAGCACATAATCACAGACATGTGCAGATAGTGTGCCTGCTAAAATAAAAATACTTAAATGCTGACAACGAATCAGCAAACACCATATTTATGTCAATTGCTGTGTTTTTGAAATCTAACTTATGTTCACTACTATAACAATTAACTATTGCAGTCCAATGGAAATTCTCGATTAGTACACTGGCATAAGTAAGAGAGAAGTGTGATCAGTTATGTGAGGTAGGTCGAAAATAAGAGAACAAAAGCAGTTTAATAGGAGTTCTGAAATAATACTTACCTTAAACTAATGAGTCTGATTAAATAATAATAGTACATTTCATTCACAACAACAACAATTTACTTCTTGTATAACCCAAAATGCCTTAATTGGCTTTAACAGGCCTTCTTTATAATAGCTCCCCCAGCCTTGACTCCCTAAGAAGACAAGAACCCCACCCACCAAAAAAAAACTTTGCAGAGAAAGGCAAAATTGAAAGAGAGACCACCTCCCAGGTAGGATGGGCATGCAACGGGTGACAAAAAATGGGGTAAATACAACACACAAAACAGAACATAAGTAATCCTCTTCATTGAGCTAGATGGAAAGTCTATCATTTCCACCTTAGAAATACCATCCAACAGTACAAATGACAAGGCACAATGCAAGACTAGATTATACCACTCAATAAATACAGATCTATCGCATTTGAGGATACAGATTTGTTCAAATATATCAAAAACAAAGTGTAAACCCGGTTAACATAAATGAAAACAACAACATCTGTCCATCAGCTAAATGTAGAACCACAGCCAAATTCTAGAAAAGGAGACAAGCCAAATACAGTATAGTGAGAGTCCTGTAGACCTCGGCCAACAAGCCGCCTACCCCCTACTGGCCATTCTACAGCTGAGTCAGTGCTGGGCTGGCCAATCTGATTAAAGGAACTTCTACCAGATGATTCCAGTGCTCCTTTAACTAAGGTGACTTTTCCATAGGCAGGCAAACAACTTGACAGTAGAGCAGTGGCATCAAGTGCCACATGATAATACCAAGAAGAGAAACAGAATAGGGGAGGATTGGTAACAGTTTTTAAATATCATTACTTAGATTTTTGCATTATGACAAACAACTAAGATGCAGTATGCTGTATTCACAAAGACAGTTGAAATAATTTACATTTTAATGTTGAAACAATCTAAAAAGAGGTAAAATTTGTAAAATTAAAGCATCAGGATTTGAAATTATTATGAATTGATTATTCCAATAAATATTACTGTTCTGTAGGTTTTGTTAACCAGATAATGTCTCCTCCATGTGATGATGCAAAGAAAAATCTGACAAAAGCTAATGTCACTAACCTGACAAAGATTTTCTGACAAATCTGATTTCCAGAAGTGTGCTGTTATAAAAGCAGCTTTAAAAAGTTTATGTATAAAAACATTATAAATTATTTTGGTATTGACTAATTCACATGGCCATGACACAGTAATGTTTAAATTCTTTAGTACTGCTTTTAAGGGTGTTTATTTTTCAGTTAAAAGGCAGAAATTATAAGTGAGTAAATTTAGTATATGCACATAGTAAAATACATTTAGGCAGTCCGTGATGATCATACCATTGTTTATGAACCCTACTCTGAAATCTCCCCAAAGCCAAAGAATCACCCCATTTATTGTTACATTGAGGGAGCACATGAACTTCAAGCTCTAAAATGAAATTGAAAGCATGGAATCTTTAAACTGCCTAAGTTTTATTTTGTATCAAACTACACTATTGTTCATACAGTACAAAAAAAAATAATTAGAAAAATTTTATGTGTACATTGAGAAAAAAGAAAAGGTGCACAAAAGAAAATACCTTTTTAAATAATCTCTTTATGAGGAATAAAGTAATGTTACTTTTAGTTTTACATAATAAAAGTTCAGTATTTATCAATTTAATACAGAACAAATGGTGGTACATCAAAACATTTTAGCTGAGGTTAAGGACACCAGATCTAGATCAGTTACTATTATTCTTTTAAGTCTTACCCGTCATTATTGGCACATAACTGTGGCAGACACTACATTAAGCTGAATTGCCCACTATACTGTACTGTATATCTGGAATCACTCATTTCAGGACTTTTCTAGCCTCGTGCCATGAATTATTATCAGGTAGAAAAGCTCATTAAGAAATGGGAACAGCTACTATGTAAACACAATAAGCAATGCTGATCAGATAACCTGTGTGATGCCAGCATTGCTCTGTTCACATCAGACATCACAGTTCATCCTACAAAACACATTCATCACCTATGGCCTGGCTAATGGTCGGCATGAAAGATTTAAAACTGACAGTCATCCATTTTTCAGATTGTTGGTATCTTGAATTCCTTGGATCACCGAAGTCACTAGTAGAAATGGAATTCAGTTGGGCCTGTCATTGTCAGACACTATTTGTCATAAGATACGAGAAGTTGCTGTGTTCTCATAATAAAGTATCTATCTATCTATTGTAAAAGCTGGCCCGGACACACACAGATGGACAACATAGTTCACCCAACACACTGTTTATTTACACTATTCACAGTTTGAAGTGCACGAACCCCAGTGCCTCTTGCACCGATTCCCCCAAAGTCCAGGGCTCACAGTCCTTGTGCCTTTCCTCTGGCCGCCTCTTGTCCTCTCTCCAGCTCTGCCAACTACCTCCCGACATCCACCAATGACTGGAGGGAGGCGGCCCCTCTTATGGGAACCCGGATGGGCTCCAGCTGCTTCCCGGCAATTAGAGTTGGCCACACCCCTGTGTGGCAGAAGTGCCGGCTGCGCACCCGGAAGCTGTCCGGGTGTCCCCTGTCGTCTTTCCCCCGGCACTTCCTGGTGTGGCGGAAGTGCCGGGCTCCCGGGATAAATAGGCACTGGGGCGCCGCCTGGCGGTGGCCACGGGTCCCTACAGGGCTGGGCTTCCAAGCCCCCTACCCGAGGCCTCCTGCATAACCAGGACGGACGCCCCCTCTCGGTCTGGAGGAGGCACACGCCCTCCTCTGGTCCTCCAAGGCGTCCCGGCCGGGGACCACACGGGATAAACCGGCATCGGGGCGCCACCTGGCGGTGGCCACGGGTCCCTACAGGGCTGGGCTTCCAAGCCCTCTACCCGAGGCCCCCAACATAACCAGGACGGACGCCCCCTCGCTCCAGCCCCGGCCTGGGACCACACTATCTATCTATCTATCTATCTATCTATCTATCTATCTATCTATCTA
>JANRMT010049829.1:37739365-37791726 GCA_026402145.1 Polypterus bichir lapradei
TGCATTACAGTAATCTAGTAGACTAAAAACAAAAGCATGAACTAATTTTCCAGTACCTTGTAAAGTTATAAGAAGTCAAACTTTTACTATATTCCTTAAGTAAAAAAGACCTAGTAATCTCATTAATATGCGATTTAAAGTTTAGGTCAGAGTCAGTGATTACCACTAAATTCTTTACCTCCGCTTTGACTTTTAAACCTAAGGGATCAAGTTTATTTCTAATTCCCTTGCTATTTCCATTTTTGCCAATTACTAAGATTTCTGTTTTTTTCTTTTAGTTTGAGAAAAGTTTATATTCATCCAATCAGAAATACATCTTAGAAATTGGATCAGAGAGCCAAAAGCATCAGAGTCATCAGGTGCTATTGATAAATAAATCTGTTTGTTATCTGTATAGATATGGTAGTTCACCTTGTGTTTTTAGATAATCTGGCCAAATTTAAGCATGTAAATTGAAAAGAGCAGCGGACCCAGAATACATCTTTGTGGTACACCATATCCAATATCATGAATCTCTGAAGTAGAATCATCACAATTAAAGAGAATTTTCTACCTATTAAATAATACTGAAACCAATTTAAGACCCTGCCAGAGAGGTCTGCCCATTGTCTAAGGCAATTTGTAAGAATAGTGTGGTCAACAATGTGGCACACAAGTCTAAGAGAACAAAAACAGATATACAGCCTCTGCCCGCATTGACCCGTGAATCATTTACTACTTCAACCAGCGCAGTTTCTGTAATATGATTTGTTCTAAAATCTGATTGAATCTTGTCAAGATTAGAATATTTAATTAAAACTGCCTTTTATAAAATATTACTTAAAAAAGGCAGGTTAGAAATTGGACTAAAGTTATTAAAACAGAGGAGTCGAGATTATTTTTCTCCAGCAGGGGTTTAACAACAGCAGTCTTTAGACAGACAGGGAAGACCCCCATGTCTATCACTATGTTAAGCACACTATCAATTACGATATCAGAGACTTCTTTGAAAAAGCCTGTTGGTAAGGGTTCAAGGACATGGGTGGAGGGTTTCAGCTGAGAAATTATTCTATGTAGTTTGGGTAGATCTAGTCCAGTGAAAAAATTTAACTTAAATCTTGCTTAAAAGTTCATGCTGGGGTTCAATGGGATTTCCTTTGGATGGAATTACTATGTCATTTCTATTAGATTTTATGTTTAAAAAATATAGCAAAAGCCTCACAAGTTTCACTAGTAGTTTATAGGAGGTATTCCTTTGAGTCAGCTGGGTTTAAAAGATGATCAATAGTTAATAGTAAAACACTTGGATTACCGAATTATCATTAATAATTTTTGAGAAATAGGATTGTCTCTCAAGGCGGACTACGTTGTCATATTCAGTTATTTTAGCCTTCAATATTTCATAGTGGACTATAAGTTTAGTTTTTCTTCATCTACCCTCAGCTCTTTGGCAGGTTCTCTTAAGATAAGACACTCTTTGTATCTTCCAAAGTATAATAGTGCTGGAGGATTTCTTAGCAGTCTTTTCATGGGCCATCATGTCACCTGCAACTCTAACCTTAGCATTAAAGTGTTCCACCTTATTAGTTACACTATTGGAATTATTAAGGTAAGCATTACATTCTTACGGTGGCTCTGAAGGGCAAAGCTGCAGTTGTATGAAATTAACATTTTTAACAATATGCTTCTTATTAGTTGTAGTTATCAGTATTTCTACATTAAATAACATGCAAAAATGATTCAATATAGTGCTATCCAAAACCTGCCTCATGCCAACTTTTAATCCTTTTGAAATCACTAAATCCAGTGTGTACCTTCCCTTTGGCTGGCTGATGTGCTGACTGAGATTGAAGGAGTGCAGTAAGTTCAGGAATTCTCTTGCTTTATGGTCACATTGGTTGTCCACATAAAAATTAAAATCACTTACAATTAGGAACCTGTCATAGTTAGTTAGTCTGAGGGAGCCTCAAGAAATGATGCATTATATTTTGGAGGTCTATAATGCAAGAGACTGTGACACTCATTGAATAACCAGGACAAGATACTCAAAAGCCATGAAAGTAACAAAACTAGCTTCTTTATAATTTCAGCTTGAGTAAATACTCACTAAACCGCCACCTTTTTTGCCTTGGCAAACTAAATGAACAAAGCTGAAATTTGGAAGTGTTGCTTTAATTAACACTATCACAGCTGAGCCACATTACACTTAAGAAAATTGACTTTCTTACACTATCACTGATAAGACTGTTTATGTAACAAGTGTTGCTGGTCAACGCTCGAATATTTAGGAAAGCCTCATTTAATGTCTTGGATGATCAGAGCTGAATTGGAGTGCTACAGCAGCTTGAAACAGAGATTAGGTTATTCACGTTTATGCCACTTTGTGTGGATTTTTTATTTAACCTTTAAACTGTTGTTATAGTTCTAACACGCCACACATCTAAAGATTAAATGGTAATTACATTTTTTGCATTTATACCGATTCGTCAGAGTTTTCTTATTTAGGCTATGGTTTGTTATTATAGTGCTAATACAGTGCACATCAAAAGGTAAACTCACTATTGAATTATAACATCTTAACGTTTCATTGCAAGGGTTCGCGAACAAAGATTTGTGAAGGATGCTCTCCACCTCTATTTCAGGCTCATTGATGGCTGAAGAGGCCAATTCAAGATAGACAGGCCTAGCCACAGTGGCTATAGGGAAATGTCTGTCCTAGATTAGGTAATGCAGTATCATGGTTTTTCCTGCTACTCCTTTTCACCTCAAGGCTGGCACGACACGCAATTTCAAAGGAGGAGACAGCCCTGTGAACGGTATGTTGCCAGACCTCACAATTAGCAGCTAAGGTGGACCACAGGCAAGGGTCGATGTAAAAGGCTCCAAGAGATTTCTTCAGAGACTCTTTAAATCTCTTCTTTGGTGCTCCCCTATCCTGATGCGCAGTGGACAGTTCTCCATACAGGACTATCTTGGGTAGGTGATGATCCTCCCTCCTGGAGATGCCCTGCCTGGAGTAAATTTGTCTTCAACAGCATGACCTCAATACTGGTAACCTTTATCTACTCAAGGACTTTGATGTTTGCAGTGAAGTCACTCCAATGGAAGTTGAGGATTATGCAGAGACAGCACCGGTCTGTCGACAGTTGACCTCCTTATCAATTTTGGCATCTGAGGAGATGGTACACCCCAGGTAGCTGAACTGGTGGACTGTTGTGAGCTCTCTCTCACAGACAATGATACAGGGAGGGTGATATTCCTCATGAGGTGTGGGCTGATGAAGAACCATAATCTTTCTCAGGCTGACCTCAAGTCCAAAAAGTTGCAAAACCTCTGTGAAGCAGGTTGTTATTTGCTGCAGGGCTGTTTCTGAGTAAGCAAAAACAGCAGCACTATCAGCAAAGAGAAGCTCTCGGATGAGTTGCTCTAAGGTCTTAGTTTGATCCTGCAGATGTCTCAAGTTGAACAGGCATCCATCAGTGCAGTAATGAATGTAGACGGTGTCTACATCTTAACATGAAATTATAAAATAAACATTAGGTCTAAAATTACGCAGTCAACAAAGACCTGAGTGCCGAATCTTCTTGAATGCAGATCATCTCGTTTGTAGAAACACAGTCTCTCCCAGAAAAGATCCCAGTTGTCTATGAAGCCAATGTGTTTGTTTCTTGTAGAGACCTCTCATCCAGTTGTTCTAGGCTAGCACACAACTACAGGATTTAAAGAAAGAAAAAAATAAAGAAAGAAAGAAAGAAACAAAAAAAAAAAAGAAACAAAGAAAGAAAGAGACTGTTTTGAACAATGCAAATGGAGGAGAAGCTCACTGAATTATGAAACTAGTATATATGTCTGAGAAAAAATAGACTGAGATTGCATCACTGTCGATTCCTAAATGTATAGTTTGACACACTCAGAGGTAGTGAGATTTAGCACCTGCAGCTCGTAAATCTAACATGCTCTCTAACTAGAAATCACATTGAGTCATGTAGTGTGTGCTAACTTTGCACAGAAAAGGCTATCAAGTTTAACAAAGATGACTAGAAGAGGAAATAAAACCAAGCAGAAAGTCAAAACCAAAGATTAGTCTATTAAACGTCAATACCCAAATCTATTGTAGTAAGAGAAAATAAAGTAAAAGTTAGAAACCAGGAAATCTTTATGGTACAACTAAAACACACACAAAGATAGATTTTTTTTGATTATCTGCCAACTGGAATAATGTTACGTTCGATTTGTTGATTTTTGTAGTGCCCTGTTCATGGCGACAATCATGTAACTTTAGAGAAAAAATACAATAGCAACCAGCACTGAATCATTATGACAGCAACATGAAATAGTGAAAATATAGGGAAAAACAAAATGGTGCAGAAAATGATGCAAACTATTTTCTAATAACTGAAAACAATTTCTATAACAATAAAAAAGCTTAAACAAGCATACAAAACTTACATACAGAATCAAAAAAGTGTGACACCGATTTTATCATGTGTCAAGGTGATAAAGAAAGATAGCTTATTGAGGGGATAATTTAGTCTAAGTTAAAAATTGGCAAAGAAATTCCAGTCAAATACTATTGAACTAGTCAGGAAACAGTAATACTTTATCTTGCCATCTACACCTATTGTCTTTTATGGCCAAACGTACATCTGTATTTTGAAGGCAATCTGGATTTTACATTTCCTCTGTAATAACTCCTGTTTCTTCCATTTATAAAATACCTTAAGTATGACTTCATAGCCTTCTCATCATATACAGGTCTTTTCCATCATGCCCTTATTACATCTTCATTTGTGTAGAATAGAAAATGAACTGTTTATTATTATAAGTCCCAGAGTATTGAGCATATTCTTTAATCCCAATACATGAATTCTGTGTTGCACAATGCAGAGCTTTCAAGGGTCTTGATGATGTGGCCACATGTTTTCTCTGCATTTTTTGGAGGGCTGGCCTATAAAGATATTTTGTCAGAAGAATATCCTTGCTTAGGAAATTTTTTCTTCAATATTTTTGCTGCATTTCTTGAATAATTATGAATTGATCGTGAAGGCTGAAATTTCTACCAGATATAAAAAGTCAAAAGAGCTCTTCTGTTGGGGTCATTTAGACCTTAGGCTATTCTATCCTGGTATCTTCTGAGCCTTTTAGTTTTTTTCATTTGTTTTCCATTTCTAAACTCAAACAAGTTTTATTTTAGGGTTATAAGACAACTGTATCAAGTTTTCATATTAGACTGAGTTTTTGGTTTTTATCAACTCTGAGAGGTTCTGGCTAGTTAGAAAGCCTATCAATTAGTTAAACCTTTGATTACAGCCTCATTTTTTTTTAATAAAATGTAAAGTAATTACAGTACGATTGTCTGATCATCTTGTACACTCCAAAGAAAGCTGTAACCTGGTGTTTGTTTGGTGTTCATTTAGACCTTTGGCATTTGTACTCTGTTTTCTTCCCTCATTGTTACTAATGGAAAGGAAATCAAATGTTTTGTTTCTCAAACCCTTACATTTATATCCTGATTATAATTTTTGCATGTATACCTTGATTCTGTTCACACATTTGGTGCTCCTACTGCTTGTTATTTCCTTTGTGCCTGTGGGACATGAGTTTAAGCCTTGTCTTTTGGCTGTAGAGTCAAAAGTCATTGTATTAGCCAGTCAGGCCATAGGAAAAGGTTGCTGACTCAACTAACTTAGTGAACATTTGACAGCAACCTCACCCTCTGTGGCAAGATGCCCCTGAAAAATATTTGTCACAAAACAAATGAAACTCTGCTTACACAGGAGGTGCTCCTGTACAGTTGCTCCTAAAAGGCTTTCTGGACATTAACTCTAGTCCTTCCCTATTCACACAAACTAAAAGGTAACTGTCTTAAACATTCTGGCCAAAGGAGAAATTCTTCTGCTCAACAAACTAATGGGATTTTTCATGGTAAAGTTGTCTTTATCCATGGCAGGCTCACTTCACTTGACTCTTGCTACTCTTGATACTTGGGCATTTTTGTTAGGAAACCTCTGTAATAATATACAGCAGAGTGCCAGTATTAACTAATATAATGTCATCTTCACTAAGGAAATTAAGCCAATCCTATACCTTCATGTGCAGTATGAAGTACTTTTTAAATCTGTGAGCAAATAAATTCAATGGTAATCCTTTCAACAAGATCAGAAAGTGGTTTATTTCTGTCATCAAAAGACCGCACACACTTACTGGGGTCTTAAAGGCTGTACAGACTTATAAAAGTATCACTTAGAAGGCAGTTAACACGCCCTGAGGTGAGTGAAACATCACGAGATGAAGGGCTGATTTATGGTACTAATGCCTCTCTCTCTTTTACATCAGACCAAAAAAAAAAATAATCCCATGTGCTAACCATATAAACTTCCAGATTCCCAAGATGGCCGCCCAATGTCACTTCCACAACTCCAGATGATGACGTCACTTCTGGTCTCCCGCTAATGATGGCACTTCCGGCTCCTGAGCATGACGTTACTTCCGGTCTCCCGAATTATGACGTCACTTCTGTCACATCAACGATGACATCACTTCCAGTCCCCTGATAATGATGTCACTTCCATCCACCCATCATCTCCTGCCACATCACTTCCATCCGCCATATTTTTTCTCTATAAAAATGCCATGTCACTATCTCCATTTGTCAATTGCTTTTTTGAGTTTTTGATCGTTTTTCAAATATTTATTTTGCTTTGTCTGCTGGACATTATACGGGAACATTCCCCAATTCTTTGTACGCTGTGGAAAATCCTTTATTTCACGACAAGCTCATGCTGAGGCACCACAGTTGCTGGTATATCACCTTGACTTCAGGTTTTCATTTCAAACAGATTTTTTGAAACGTTTTTCTTGCATTTATTATGGCATATAACTTAATTGCTTTCATTCTACAGGAAAATAAATTCTGGCCAGTTCTTATTTTATGTTTCTCCAAAAAATCAGCAAGACAGGATTATATCTACTCAATGATCAACATTCTATCTCTCATTTCTTTTTGCAATGTGTTATTAGATAGTTTATTTATGACAAAACACTGCTAGGCTTAAATGGGCAAATTACCTAGTTGGCTACATTCTTATTTGTGCTTTATTTTTTTCTTAATCAGATGCCAATTAACAAAGAAATCATTCAGAATCTTAACAAGTGGGTGAGCCAAAATACAGAAAAAATATGCAGAATGTTTCAATGACAGGGACTGAAATGTGTGAAAAGATTGGCATTTTTTTGAATTTTACAGAAAATCCATTTTTTATAATTTCTGAAAATGCAGACTGAGAGCTGATGCAAGCCATCAAGGTGTTTAGCGACCACCAGGGTCTCACCTCATATGAATAACTTGTTTTGAAAGAAAATCATAGTAACAGCAGCAGTGCAGAACCTGATTTGCTGACCTCTACATGGAGCCCAAATTTAGAGGTAGTCAATAGCTAGTAGTTACTGTGGGAGCTTGAGGATGATGCATATAACCAGGGGTGGCAGGAGGGAGTGTAAAGTCCAGGAAAAAAAGAGCTCTGAGATTGTTCTGCATTTGTGATACTGAAGAAAGAAATGTGTAGGAAGTCTGGTATGGAATGCTGAATTCCTAGTGTCTAAACAGGCGTTCAACCTGAATGTGTGAATAAGCACCTGACAAAAACGTTTGTGGCTACAGCTAAAAATAGGCTTTCAATACCACATAACATATTTTAAAAACAGTTAAGAGCTTCAAGGTGAACCGGTGAGATGTTTTTCTCCAAAACGCTTCTATGCCTTGTGCAAAAGCAGGGAAGATTCAAGATTCATTTGTGTAGAGTTTGCTGCTATAATTATTTCCAAATGCTGATGATAAGCAATGAGCAACACAGAAACAGTTGCAAACAACATTGAACGCTAAAGGAGAGAAATTACTTCACGGCCATTTTCACTTGTGTGCTCATTAAGAAACACTTCTTGCAAATGAATAAACCAGTGAATATGACACTGAAGTAATGCTCTCCTTTAGTATTCAGTGTTGTCATGATCTGGATCCAATTAAAGGAGCAAACTTTATAAAAAATAAAATAGGCAAGAGAAACCTAAGCATTTAAAGTTTGGCAAAAAATTACAAATGTTCCAGAATTTCATAAAATAGGAGCAAAAACTCTCACAAAACATTGAGATCAATTCAAAGCAAGAATGAAGCAGTGATTGTGAAGTTTTTTGGAATAAAAACCAACAACCATAGTACTGAGCTTGGTAACTACTGTTCTAGAAGACAAAGTTAAAAAAAATGCCATCTGGCTAAGCTGGGCGCATAAGAACATCTAAACTAACAACATGCATTTACAGTATATGGCATATTTTCATACATGAAAGTAGCCCAAAGTAGTTTACAATAATAATGGCTAACCAGATTTACAAAAGAAAGTAAAAACTAAAGTTGAACTTTATTGCTACACTGTTGTTTGGAATTTCACCAGGTGTTACATCCATACACATAAAGTAAACACAGTTAAACACAATATACAAATACACAACACTATCATAATAATAAATAAAATAGAAGTGAAAAATATATTGCACAAAATACAAATAAATAAAAAATTATAGTCAAGCAGAATCACACTCCTGTCCAGTAATATATATGAAGTAAATCTTTATAAAATAAGCACAAATTAAACACATGGTTTCCCCCGTGTGGGTAGTCTTTGGTGATATTTCCTACACTTTCCCTGACCTGTGATGTGTACAGGACCTCAGCAGATCCAGTTTCAGGCTTTCAGTCTTTTCTGCTGTTCAAATAACACACTGCAGATACACTGCCATACCAGACTATTATGGACAAAGTGTGGATGCTTTCAATAACATACCGTATATACTAACGGATAACTTCTCCCGCAGATAAATCGGGACTTGATTTTATTGTATAATTTCTGGTATTTTATATTGTCGGTCATATAAGTTGAATGTGGAAAACTCATGCTATTGGTCCAAGAGATTATGATATGCTAATGCCCACCTGAGAGAATAACTGTGGAGCACACTGCCTTTTTGTACTATATGGGTGTGGCAATGCGCTGTATCAGCGTGTGCTCCTAACCTCTCTCTCTCTCTCTACTCTGCCTACGTGACCACACGGTAATACCCAAACTATTCCGAAGCAACATTTGCACTGATTTGTGTTTTTTTGTATCTCACACCCTCATACACCTTTATTGTAAGAGCATCCGTAATCTACAATGGAGCGTTCAATCAGAAGAAGATATGAAGCTGGTGTTAAATTAAACATCATTGAAATTGCAAAAGACATTGGTAACTGCACTGCTGCAACAAAATATAATGCGTCTGAAAAACTAGTGCGAGATTGGAGGAGGCAAAAAGATGTAAAAAAAAAAATGTAAGTGTCGCATTTTTGAACGGCCGTATAAGTCGGGGTCTGATTTTATGATCGATTTTTCGGTTTTCAAGACCCGACGAGTATATAGGGTAGCTCTATAAAACTGGACCAGCACAGATTGGGGCACATTAAACCTTTTAAATTGATGGTGGAAAAAGCATCTGCTGCTGAGCGTTTTTGATAACAACAGCTATGTTTTCATCCCAGCTCAGATTGTGAATTATAGTTGTGCCAAGAAATAACTTATTGAAATTATTCCATCCTGTTCACAAAATCAGAATAACCATTTTCTGTAGATATTTAGCTAAAGAAGAAAAGCTCAAAAGTTACTGTGTGTAAGTATTCAAGCCCAACACATTCATACTTTGTCGAGAACCCTTTTGCTGCAATAAAAGCCTTAAGTATGTATTAGTTTTGTACATTGTTCAGGAGTTATTCTTTTCCATTCTTCTTGGCAGAATTTATAGACATTATCTATGATGGTGTGATGGCACTTCTGGACAGGAGTTTTCAAATAGTGCCACAGATTCTCAACAGGGCTAACATCAGGGCTTTGACTTGGCAATTCCAATACACTCACGTTTCTGTTTTTTTTTTTTTTTTTTACCATTTCAGTGTCACTTTGGCCTTATGCTTAAAGTCGCTGCCATTTTAAAAGATGAATTTTCTCCCGATCTGTAGGTTCACAGCAGACTGGAACAAGATCTCCTACAATATTGTGTGGAATTTGTGTCCATTCATGGTCCTTTCAACTCTGACAAGAGTGCCAGTCCCAGCACATGAAAAACATCCCCACAGCATGATGCTGCCAACACCATATTTTACCACAGGTGTGGTGTTTCTTGAGGCATGGGCAGTGTTAATTTTACTCAACACATACCTCTTTAAAGTCTGGCCAAAAAGTTCTGTTTTGATCTCATCTGACCATAAAGCCTTCTTCCCTTATGTTAACTGTGTCTTTCTCATGCTCTGTAGCAAATGCTGCATGTGCTTTTATGTGGACCTTCTTAAGGAACGGCTTTTTTCTTGCTACTCTCCCGCAGAAGCCGGTTTTATGGACAGCTCTTGAAATTGTGGACCCCTGCATCTTCACTCCAGTTTCAGCCAAAGAGCATTGCAGACTTCTGAGGGCGACAGTTGGGCTTTTAGTAGACTCTCTCATCAGTCAATGTCTTCCACTGATGTTCTGAGTCTGGGTGCTGTGATGAACCTTCCACTTTCTGATGATGGATCCAACAGGGCTTAAACGGGACACTGAAACTCTTCAATACTTTTTGTAGCCATTTTCTGCCTTGTGCATTTCAGTGACTTTGTTTCTCACATCAGCAGAATGCTTCTTTGACTTAATTTTTGTAGTGATTGCCCAACAAAGGCTACGGCCTTTACAAAGGGTACATTTTATATCCAGAGAGATCTAAAGGACTCACAAGTATTACCTAATTAAGTTTAGTTAAGGTCGAATAACTGTCACATTTGTGTCATTTGTGATTAATTTATTTGTGTAAACCTGGAGTTTCCAAATCAAAGAGGATAAAATACTTATGTAAACATTAACTTGGTAAAATGGTTTATTTTAACTTTGGAATTATATTGTTACCATATAAGAGTTTGCACTAAAATACTGAATGGATGAATATGTGTACAAATCTTTTGTCATGCAGAAAATTATAATGACTTTCAGGAGGATTTAATGCATTTGCACACCACTGTATCTTTTTTATGTATTACTGAGAGGTAAGCATTAGAATAGTCTAAAGCCGTGTTGCTTAGATTATGGGTCATGATACAAACTGGGTCATGGACATGTTTGTGATGGGTTGTCACATGATTGTGTTGTAAAATTAGTCAAGTTCATCCAAGTGCAAATTCTACGTTATGCCGTCATGAATTGTGAGTCCCAACAGCACATAAATCCCATAAATACTTCCAAAATGGCCCACAAAACCCTGGCTAGGAACAAAAAAGTGCCTTGAAGAAATTTTTATAAAATGAAAGATTTATATTTTAACAAAAATGCGCAGTAGCTCTGTAGAGCACAAAAGGAATTGTCTGAGAAGTGAAGGCAAACACAGTCCCAATAAAGAATCTAAATCAAAGTCAAAAACAAAGCAAAGGTTCAAAAAGCCAAGTGTTCACAAAAGGTACAAAGTACAGCAAAACACAAGTAAACACTCCATTCCCAAGAGCATTGTAAATGAACCACCAGGAACTGTGGGTGACCCACTGGATCTGTAGAGTGGAGGGCAGCTCCTGGTGGTGATTGGCAGGTGACCCCGCCAATTGGGGGACCATCTACAAAACACATGGGACATAACTAAGTCATTGATACACAGATACATTAAAAAACAATTCAAACACAAGCAATATTAATGTAAACAAAAGAACCAAAAATGAACACAAAGGAAATAAAATAAAGGAGGAACTCTGGCTGAAACATGACCCACTGCCCTCTATTTGGCATACAGTTTACTCTGAGATTAGGACACAGACACTATGGCTAATGCATTACAGAGAACTTTTCATTCCATGGTACAATAATATAATAAATATTCTCCATGTCAACACCTCCCATGTCACACCTGGGAAAGATTCAAACTGAGATGACTGACAAGCAAAGATACACATAAGAAAAGGAAAAATAGGAGGGAACGACAGGCAAGATTGTGAAGTGTTTGAAAGGTCAAAATGAAAATAATGGATGTAGCATAAAGATGTGTCCATTATGGGGATTTTGTAAGAGGTGAGTCAACAGAGTGGAGGCATATACAATACTGTTGGCCAAAATGCAGTTTCAGTTTCAGTGGGCAAGGAAATCTGGTCCAAGCCATATTGTATGTTTGCTGTTACAGTGTTACATCATAAGTCAAGTCTTAATCTGTATTAGAGATGCAAAGAAGGTTTTATATGAAGCTTAACATGCCTCAGTGAGGATGAGCTACTTCTTGTAACAGTACTTTAAACCTGTTTGATAAATTTCAATCAACTGCTAGTGTGAAGGGCGTGTTTGTTGGACCATTGACAACTGTAAGAACACCTGGAAATATCAAAAGGGTGAAAAAGACTTGGTGTTCAGCACATGGTCAACAGTAGCATTAAACCTTTCTTACTGGAATGTTCATCAAATTCTTCTTCATGAATTGTCCCGTCACCAATATAAAATATAAATAGCAAATAATTGTTTCAGGAATAATTTAGCTATGTGACCCAACTTTTGTACTCAGTTTACTGAATTGTTAAATAAAAACTGGCAAATGCTGAACAAAACTGGGAAACTCATTTTCAAGAATGTTTTATTTATCATGGAGCTCAATTGGTTATGTTATTAAAAAAAAACTACTTTATTCCTTATTTGGCACCATGAATCACGTCTCTAAGTCAAGTGGCCATTCATTATATCCTTTAAAAAATCTTCATAACCTCGTGCCTCACACGTTGAAAAGAATTTATTTTCTTAGTTTTCCTAAAGCTTACACTAAGCATTTACACTGGAAGTGATATAACTCAGGAGTATATTCCCATTTTTTAATAATTATTACTATTTTATTAACAATATGTTTGCTATCCACTATTCTCTTTTAGCAATATTCATGAGAGGAATGGTCACAAACCACATTTACTCTTTTATATTATATGACCATTGATATTTGTATATGTATGGCTCTGCCGTTATTATGGTACTATTCGTCTTTTTGGCTCCCAGTATGGTATTGATTTTTTTGTCTGGGTCCTCAGATTAAAAAGTTTAAGAATCATTGATCTAGATTGCTAAAAACAAAAGCACGTATTGACTTCTCAGTAGTGATGTAAAAGATGTAACTCTTGTGACGTTTCTTAGGTAAAATAATGCAGTTTGATAATATGTTTAATGTTTGTGGACAGTAGGGGAGCGCTACAGCCTCACGTACCTCAGACAGCACTACAAAGACACAACTCCTAGGCTTAGATAAGTAATTTATTGATCACAATAATCCTTACAATAGTCAGTCTTTGAACACATACAATACCTCTCTGTCTTTTTTCCCTTTCCACCACTACTCCCGGTGAGCGTTGATCTCCCAACTCCAACTCACCTGGACTTGGAAGGGCAGGTCCTTTCATCTTGGACCCGGGATTATTTTTGGTGCCAAGGCATAGCCTGATGAAAGCACTTCCAGGTCGGTCAGAAGTCCTGCATAGTCCGAGATAGCACCCCTTGGTGGCACCTAGGGACTGCCACTCGGCCGCTCTACAGCACTACAATCCCCAGCATACCCTGTGGTTTTCCATGGGTGTACCTTCCCCAAGAATGCTGCATGTAGCAGTTCAGGGGAGTATATAATAATTCCTCCTTCCCATCCTTTCTTTAATCTTCCCTCTCGGCTGGGTAATGGTCCACCATTGATTTCTGCTGGTTTGCTGGCATACCCATTGCTTATATGGCATCTTATTCTCAGATCTTTGTGTAGGCAGGGGACTTCCACCTCTTTTCAGGTCTATTTTCTTCCTGTGCCTCCTGGCCAGGCACAGGAAGGGAGTCCAATCAGGCAGGGTTGCCTGTCCCTGCCTGCTGACAATTACACTGCGATTTCAAATTTGACAAATAAGGGCCCAATAGACAATTCCAATATGGCATCAGATTTTGCTGGAAGGAAATAGTTAACAGCTTTCTCAAATGAGTGATAAGTAAATGAATATATGATATGTTATTTAGGAAACATCAGAAAATAGGGAGATGAGATTATGCAAATGAAGTAATTATATATAGAAATGCTTTAAATATTACAAAATTTCCAAGTGAAAATATCTGGGTACAACAGAATACTCATGTATCAATGGCAATAAATTCATTTATATTAATATAAAAAAAATAGATTGGATAGCGATGTGACAGTAATGGGAGATTTTTAATTACCCAAATATCGAATGGCAGATCCCAGGCAATAATGAAACTCACCAAAAAAAAATCTGTAGATGCAATGAATGATTGTTTATTAAAGTACCAAGAAAAGGCAAACCATCTCTTGATTTTGTTTTCTGTGATAATAAACACAAAATTCAAAGTAGAAGGGTTATTAAACACCAGGAAAAAAGAAGAGAGAAATAATTAGTTTATCAGTTTTTGGCAGTGCATGTCTTCAGACACCAAAGACTTAAAGTATAATTTTAGTAAAGCATATTTTCTGCAAATACTGAAAAGCACTCAAGAAATCGCCTGGTTTAATTAGGCCAGTAGAAGAAAAGACAGGTGGGAAACAATGGAGCAAATAAATAGACTTCATAAAATACTGAAGAATCGTATACCAATATCATAACCAGCATGACAACTAATTGAACTCAGAAGTGGATGAGGAAGGCAATAAAAATATTTAGGAAAAAAAAGCTCTGTATCATTTGTTAGGAAAACAACATTAATTGGAAGACTTAGGAACACATGAGATGAGCAGTAAAAGGGAACTTAGAAAAGAAGTTGAGGTGAAGCAGAGTTAATAATGCACATCATTAATAACAGGTTCTTTTTTGTTACAAACCAAAATACATGTTTTTGAACCTCACTACAAAGTAACCAACCATTACTTTATATAGCTCCTTACCATAATCAATACTAACACACAGTGCTTCCCAAGTATAGATACATAATGTTCTACCATTTTTCTTCTCCTTAGCAGAAATGACGTCCTAATGCTAATTTTACTTTTTCCACAAAATCCTCACACTTGACAAGCTTGGACAAACTTTTGTTTCTGCATGCAACCATTCCAATACTCACTGTATTTCAGCTTTCCTCTACAGTCTTATAAAACTATTGGATGAAGGTCTCCTTTGTAGGATGTGCGAGGGATCTCTTTTTTACCTTTCAGCCAGGAAGGCAGAAATCTTAAGAGGTCTGTACAAAAAACTTTCATTTGTGGTTTGGTAATAGGCTACTTTTGAACTATTAACCAAAACATGCTTACTTCAATAAACCAAATAATACAATTTATTTAAAACATAAGGAAACCAGTATGCAAGTATATATATAAGTATGGTTATATGGATAAATGAAGGACAATAACAAACAACACAAAAATGTCCTTTAGATAAAGGCACATAACTTATGAATTCTAATCTTTCAATTAATGTGGTCAAGATAGATAAGTTCTTTAGCAAATTATAAATATTTTAATACTCGCAACATAAAACTGGCATTGATGTGCTCTCAGCTAGTTTGCAGTGGTTTACACTGAACAACATCCAGCTTGTGTGTGTGAGATGCTGCCCTGAACCTCCTACTGGATTTAGGGAGAAAAACCTGTAACAACTAAAAACTTATCCTTCACTAAGATTATTACTTCTCAGTTATAGTGATGCCAATAACATAATAACAACTAAGTTGCAATTATTCGTTATCTGAATCAAAGTAGGTAATGCTTTGTTCCTTTCCCGGTCAGCTTTCTCTTCTCATAGCAAAGTTTATATCTGCTGGGCAATTGGTGATCAGTTTATTTCTGTTTTTAGCTAGATGGATGTATGTCTTTTATACTGTCTCTCTATTGTTTGTTGAGCTTGCTATTCCTTAGTAAAGTTTGGACTAATGCCACACTTGTCTATCTCCAATACAGCCAAGTCTTCCACTCTAACACCAACAACCTTTGCTATGGCCACACCCTAGGCAACAGGTCCTGCTATGTAAGGAGGAGATACGGCCAGGTTGGAAGAAATGATTGTGTAGAAAGAGGCCATATCAAGTGCTGGCAATTGTTTTTAAAGGAAGGAATAGACATTTTACCGCTTGTTTCTTGGATGCACATATACCCAACCTTATGGTTGACAAGTTTTTTCCATCAATATTGCCCCTCATTAAGTTATGGCCCTTTGTCGCTGATCGAGTATTTATATGGTTCATTAGGGAGACATCTCTACGTATCACTTTGTGATTAATTATTTTATCAGATAAGGGCCAGAGGCTGCATTCCAAATAGGCCCTGTGGAGAGAAAACCAACACTTGCCCCAAAATTAAGAGTGTCTGGTGGGTGATTTTTAAGCAAATAACTTGTGTGCCAAAGCAGAGCAAAGTGCATAATACGTCTGTCCTACACCCTGTATATTTAAAACATAGTAACCATGGTCATGAGTTGTTTGATAGCTTTAAGTTTCACATTCCTGACTGCTTTATCTTTACCATGGGCATTATATCTCTCTACACAGTTATTCCTCACCATGAAGGTTTCATTGCCCTCATAAAGGCAGTCAACAGATGTCCAGTCCAGGATCCTCCTATGAACATCTCCATCAGACTGGCAGGATTGGCTCTTACCCTCAATACTTTCTCTTTTGATAACATTTTTCACTAAGTGAGTGGAGAGGCAATGAATATTAATGGGACCTAGCTATGCCAACATCTTCATCGACTGGGTGGAACAGCATTTCTCTTCTTTCTACCTAGACTTTGTACTGGATCTGTCGTAAGGTATTTATTTTATTTTATTGTATTTATTTATTCATTTATAAAGCACTTTAACAACAACATCAAGGCTGACCAAAGTGTTGTACAACAAAAAAAGGTATATAAAATAGGTAAATTGACAATTGTGGTGGTGCAGCCTTTTATTCAAGAATCCAGCTGCAGGAATTTGTTAAGGATTTTATTAATTTCTATCCATCTTTCAGGTTTAGTGTTGATGTTTCCATCACAATCCTACTTTTTTAGTTGTCACTGTTTTTTGCAACGTTTTAGGAATTAAAACCCATGTCTTTTACAAAGCAACTAACTAACATGGTTACCTTCTCTATAGCTCCTTCCAAACCTGGTATAACAAAAACCCTCAATGTCTCTCACAGTTCCTTAAAACTCTTCTGCTTCTGCAGTCATGAGGCTAACTTCTGTAATGACACACTCTGAATGGGTAGAGAATACCCTTCTAATATAGTGAACAGGGCCTCAATCAAGCCAGAAGCAGACCTCATAACATTCACTCCAAAAGGAACCCTAATAATGAAATCCATATCCCACTGGTCAATATTAAATAATGAGCATCTTGTCTGTGTAAAATCTTATTTTCTGCATTTCCTGTTGGAAGTGTCCAGCAATCTGTATAGGAACAGGAAGACAGCAAGCAGATCTTTTAAAGAAGCACATTCAAGCCATTAAGATAAAAGATCTTACAAAGCCAATTTTAGAACACTTCATATTCTTGAGCATAGCCACACTGATCTCTCAGTTTGTGTTCTTTCACAGGACTACAAAGACATTTTTCAAAGAAACATTAAATAACCTAAGCTCATTCTCGGCCTAGGATCACATATGTCTCCAGGTCTTAATGACTGATTAACTTTTTAATACCTCCCTTCATTTTCTGTAATGGCAACACTTTCACACCTACTCTCACCTTTTCTCTTTTAAATCTGCCCTGTCTTTGTTCCCTCTTTCCCCTTATATATAATGTATCTTACCTATTCTTTCCTTTTTAGTTGCACACCCAATGAAGGCTATACAGCCAAAAAGTTGTGTCTTCAACCTTCTTTCCTTTTCAGTGTGGAAATAACCTGTAACCTCTTACTCCTTTGCATATGCACATTAACATAGCACTACACCTACTCTGTTACATAATACACTTTATATGTGTTTTGTACAAATGGTAGTGACTCGGTCAGAGGAGCACTGTCAGCTGCAGGTGAGGTCTGAACCAAAGACCCCTTAGTTAAAGTCCAGTACCTTTGTAGCTATGCTATACTCCCTAATTATAAGAACATTTGCAAGTACAGGAGACAATCTAACATGTGTCTGTCCATCCATTCAGGTTTTTAAATATGTGTGGCAGATTGATGGCGCAATAACGCACTAATCCGACACAAACAGATGCTACAGGCACAAATCCGAAAAGCACATGCAAATTTATTTCTATATACCGTGTCCCCAACAGCCCAATCACACACTTTCTTTACTCTTTATTTTATCTTTGTCTCTCAGTCCTTTTCTTTTTCTTTTCTCCTCCACTTCTCCTCTCAACTCTGGCTCCTGGAATACTGCTTGCTGACCCCCTATATGGGTCACCCAGAAGTGCTCCTGGTGCTCGTTGACCTACTTCCGGCAGCACTTCTGGGTGTAGTGGAAGAGCTGCTCTCCAAGGCTCAGCACCTCCTATCGCAGCTGCAGCACTAACTGGCGGCACCCACCGATCCCAACAGGGCAGCAGCAAACTCCCACTCCCATGAAGCCCTGCGGGAGTCCGAGGCATCGCTGCAACCCAGGCTTAGGGTTATGTCCATCCCAATGGGTGCAAGACAGTAAGCAGTCCTGAACAAGACACCAGAGTATCTTTGCAGGGAACACTCATTCACCTACACACTGTACCATTATTTAAAAAGGAGGCTGAATTAACTGTGACTACATTACATGTTTAACTAATGGAAACAATTCTAAAAGACAAAATAGTTGTGTAAAAGGAGAGAGGACACAGGAATATCTCTTTTGTCAAAGAAATGTTATGAGGTGCATTTGTCAGTTCACGTGGACCTCCTTCCAATTGCTTTGCACATGCTCAGGACTTCATGGGATAACTTATTACTTTAACACGGTGCACTGTGCTGTGCACCTGGGAGGTGGTACAATTGGGAGTTCACAGGGGGGACTGCTCCATCTTATTGCTTTGAAGCAACTGCAGCTTCATGGGGGAGATTATCGCTTTGATGTAGTGTGTGGCACAGCATATCAGGGAGACAGCTATGAGAGTGATAAAGAACAGTGATGTGGTACTCAATAGTCACGATAACTCTCCAAAGTCCAAACTATTACCAAATTTGTAAGATGCCACCAGTACTTGTGGTCAACCTTTAAGCACAATTTATCTCCCAAGCCCAACCCATGATAGTTCCTGGATGAATGAAAAGTACATGCCCTGGAGTAGGACCTTAAAAAAGTACTAGAAAGTACCTACCAGGAACTACAAATGGACAAGAGTTCCTGCTTTGGGAATACTATAAAAGTCCTGAGTCTCTACAAAGTGGTTGCTTTCTGAAAAAAAGTTTCTGTGGTGGGAAAGCACCTATGAATGGTGTTTTCTGGAAAAAGCACTAAATTCATGTGATAACTTGTAGCAGTCCGGTGGGGATTCCAGAAATGCACCCAGCCTTGGCCCGACTCACATCACTCTCACACAGAGACACTAATTAACAGCAAATCGAATAAATAACTATGCGATAAATTGAATGACAAAGAATTATAAACAACTATTAAACAGGTAACCCTTCCCTTCCCCTACAGCGATAATAAATACTAACACACAACAATAAACACTCACGACAAAGTCTTTAAAATAGTCCCAATATAGCAGAAATGGAAGAAGTGCTAAGGAGTAAAAGATGATGATTCCGGGAACAGCTTTCCATAAGTAATGTAATAAAGTCTTACCGGTATTCCTAATGCGGTGAGGTGTCATGAGATTTGGGGAGCGCTCCCTCCAATGAAACACAATGACCAATCCAACACTACTCACATGACAGGCAGGCATGAGACAGTCCATACATTCTTACAGGTTCACAATCCAAGGTATAAACAATATTCCAGAGGGGTTATGGCAGATGAGACAAACGGGTGAACACAAACACAGACAATGGGCTCTTTTTGCTGCTTAGCGGGCTCCCTTTTAAAGTTCCCCAGCAGCCCCTGTGCCCATTGCAAATGTCCAATCAGGGCAATACCCTCAGGGCAGCTGGGAAGTGGAGTCCATTAATCTGTAACGTTGCTACATCCTGGAGGTTTTCTACAAATTGCTCACTCATCTATCCATTACTGAAACAATTTAATTATACTATTGGTCACAGAGACAGGAATGTATGTCTACAGCTTTGGGCATAAGGCAGAAATCAACCAAGGATGGGATTTTGTGGAAATAATGACATTACTAATATCCCTGTGGTGCGCCGCAGGGGTCTATATTTTCTCCGGTCCTGTTCAGCCTATATACATCAGACTTCCAATACGACTCGGAGTCCTGCCACGTGCAAAAGTTCGCTGATGACACTGCTATCGTGGGCTGCATCAGGAGTGGGCAGGAGGAGGAGTACAGGAAGCTAATCAAAGACTTTGTTAAATGGTGTGACTCAAACCACTTACACCTGAATATTAGCAAGACCAAGGAACTGGTAGTGGATTTTAGGAGGCCCAGGCCCCTCATGGACCCCGTGATCATCAGAGGTGACTGTGTGCAGAGGGTACAGACCTATAAATACCTGGGAGTGCAGCTGGATGATAAATTGGACTGGTCTGCCAATACTGATGCTCTGTGTAAGAAAGGTCAGAGCCGACTATACTTCCTTAGAAGGTTGGCGTCCTCCAACATCTGCAATAAGATGCTGCAGATGTTCTACCAGACGGTTGTAGCGAATGCCCTCTTCTACGCGGTGGTGTGCTGGGGAGGCAGCATAAAGAAGAAGGACGTCTCACGCCTGGACAAACTTGTTAGGAAGGCAGGCTCTATTATAGGAATAAAGCTGGACAGTTTTACATCTGTAGCAGAGTGACGAGCACTAAGCAAACTCCTGTCAATTATGAAGAATCCACTGCATCCACTTAACAGTGTCATCTCCAGGCAGAGGAGTAGCTTCAGTGACAGACTTTTGTCACTGTCTTGCTCCACTGACAGACTGAGGAGATCGTTCCTCCCCCAAACTATGCGACTCTTCAGTTCCACCCGGGGGGGTAAATGTTAACATTATTCAAAGTCTATCTATCTATCTATCTATCTATCTATCTATCTATCTATCTATCTATCTATCTATCTATCTATCTATCTATCTATCTAAAAAGAATGATTTATTAACCATATTCTTTACAGTATACTGTGCACATAAGGTACTGCTATTTATGCAACCTATTTTATCCTACTGAACTGTGTTTACAACTTCTCATATGACTGAGTTCAAAGAATACAGAATCCTCTGGTTGTATAGACTGGTTTTGTATACGATTCCTTTTGTTTTTAATAAAAACTGAAAAAGATGAAGTTTATAACTTATAATGTTCAACATGAAAATACAGCTGACTTTTTTACAGTGTACAGTGAAGTGGTTCCTCCACCTTTCTACTTAACAGTGCCACAAACCACCTCTTCCTCTCACTTCCTGTCTCTTTTTTTTGCATGTCTTTGTCCTTCCCTGCTAATATTCCTTTTTCATGACACCACCTGGTGGCACACCGAGTGGCCATTTAAGAAACTCTCCTTTAACCTGAATGGCCCTTTACATTTTTCTTTCTCTGACCCTTGACAGGCTCATTCTTCTTCTTCTGGCATTTGAGTGCTGAGTCTGTCCCTCAAAACACCTTGCCCATCAGCTAGACCACTAGAGCAGTGATGGACCAACCCCTTGTGACCCTAAAACTCCAGAATAGTTCTGAGCCTTCCTTTTATCATATCGCTGTTATGTGCACTCTCTAATGTCTTGTCCTTCACAGTGAGAGCTCATATCAGTGTATATATTGTATTTTTGCTTCATGCTGATCAGGAAGCAATAACTTTTGCAGTATACCTCTCCTGTAATACAAATGACAGTATTGTTTCATTTCATCTGTCTGGGTGACAAGTGTTGACTTCTATTATCACATTACAGTGTAAATGGTTTGGCTAGTCTATCACCTCACCACTACGAGCATGCTCCTCTGCTAGGATTCAAAAGCGGTTCTTAATATCAGAACTCAGCATTAGAATATAATTTTTCTGAAAATAGTAGATATGTTACTGAGCCTTCTTATGTGTTATGATGACATGGACACATAAAAGGACACTACACTTAGTGAAAAACTATTTGGATGTAAAGTAATATGAAAGAGAAAATTTTAATGGCAGTCCTAAGATGAGCTCATTAGGGTTTGCTTCACTTATCTCATCCTGCAGTCTTAACACGAAAACTGTTCATAAAAATTAATGCAGAAAAGTACACAAGATACAAAAATAATAATGAGACAAAGCATACTCCAAAACTAATGCATTTTATGCACAAACCCAGAGAGCAAAATGGCAACAAACAACAATAAATACATCACAAAGGCAGAGCCTAACTCTTCTAATAAATTCAGACGACCTGACAGCTTACCTGAGATGTCATAGTGCCTTTAGAAGTCAGTGCTGAATATGTACCTGCCTGGTTCAATTTAGAAAGAAAATCTTGTAAGAGGTCCACTCTGTATGCTCTGCTCTGTGCTCCGGTCATTAATAATTATCGTCAATTTAATCAGATTGTGCTTCACTCACTTAAGATATGAAACCAAAGTAGAAAAAATTTAAAGGAAAAGATACTGTTGTCTGCTATTCCATTACAGGATAACTTTGCATTCCAGGCCTCCCTCATCTATACAGTATTTAAGTCTTTTAAAACATTAGAACATTAGAAAAGCTTTTGACGAGAACAAGCCATTCATCCCAACAAAGCTTGCTAATCCTATCCACCTGATTCCTTCAAAACAACATCAAATTGAATTTTGAATGTTCCTAGAGTCCTACTGTCATCCACATAACTTGTTCCTTTTGTCTAGCTCTTTGAGTGAAGAAAAACTTTTTAAGGGTTGTGTGACATTTACGCTCAACAAATTTCAAACCATGTCTGTGTTCTTGTTGAAATCATTTAAAAGTAACAGTCTCGATCCACTGAACTTCATAATTCCTTTTTTCCTTCCCTTTCATAATTTTCATAATAATTCCTTTCATAATTTGAAACACTTCAATCATGTCACCTCTTAATCTCAGTTTACTTAAACTGAAAAAATTCAACCCCTTAAATCTTTCTTCATAACTAGCATCCTGCAGTCCTGGAATCAGCCTAGTCGCTATTCTCTGAAATTTTCTAGTGCTTTTATATCCTGGGCACCAATGGAACATATGAAAAAGTTTGGGAACCCCTCTTAATTCTTTGGATTTTTGTTTATCATTGGCTGAGCTTTCAAAGTAGGAACTTCCTTTTAATATATGACATGCCTTATGGAAACAGTAGTATTTTAGCAGTGACATTAAGTTTATTGGATTAATAGAAAATATGCAATATGCATCATAACAAAATTAGACAGGTGCATAAATCTGGGTACCCTAACAGAGATATTACATTAATATTACATTAGTTGAGCCTCCTTTTGCAAATATAACAGCCTCTAGATGCCTCCTATAGCCTTTGATGAGTGTCTGGATTCTGGATGGAGGTATTTTTGACCATTCGTCCATACAAAATCTCTCCATTTTAGTTAAATTTGATGGGTGCCAAGCATGGACAGCCTGCTTCAAATCATCCCGTAGATTTTCGATGATATTCAAGTCAGGGGACTGTGATGGCCATTCCAGAACATTGTACTTCTACTTCTGCATGAATGCCTTTGTAGATTTCGAATTGTGTTTTGGGTCATTGTCTTGTTGGAATATCCAACCCCTGTGTAACTTCAACTTTGTGTCTGATGCTTGAACATTATCCTGAAGAATCTGTTGATATTGGGTTGAATTCAACTGACCCTCGACTTTAACAAGGGCCCCAGTCCCTGAACTAGCCCCACAGCATGATGGACTCTCCACCAAATTTGACAGTAGGTAGCAGGTGTTTTTCTTGGAATGTGGTGTTCTTCTTCCTCCATGCAAAGCGCTTTTTGTTATGACCAAATAACTCAGTTTTTGTCCCATCAGTCCAAAGCACTTTGTTCCAAAATGAATCTGGCTTGCATGCAACAAGCAACTCTGTTTGTGGCGTGAGTGCAGAAAGGGCTTCTTTATCATCACCCTGCCATACAGATGTTCTTTGTGCAAACTGCACTGAATTGTAGAATGATGTACAGATACACCATCTGCAGCAAGATGTAATTGCAGGTCTTTGGAGGTGATCTGTGTGTTGTCTGTAACCATTCTCACAGTCCTGCGCACATGCCGCTCCTGTATTTTTCTTGGCCTGCCAGGTTTAACAGCAATTGTGCCTGTGGCCTTCCATTTCCTGATTACATTCCTTACAGTTGAAACTGACAGTTTAAATCTCTGAGATAGCTTTTTGTAGCCTTCCCCTAAACCAGGATACTGAACAATCTTTGTTTTCAGATCTTTTGAGAGTTGCTTTGAGGATCCCATGCTGTCACTCTTCAGAGGAGAGTCAAAGGGAAGCACAGCTTGCAATTGACCACCTTAAATACCTTTTTCTCATGATTGGACACACCTGTCTATGAAGTGCAAGGCTTAACGTGCTAATCCAACCAATTTGGTGTTGCAAGTAATCAGTATTGAGCAGTTACATGCATTCAAATCAGCAAAATTACAAGGGGACCTAAATTTTTGCACAGCCAATTCCTTACATTTGATTTAATTTCATATAACTAAATACTGCTTCACTAAAAATCTTTGTTCAGAAAACAACCAAGTACTCAGATGTTATCTTTTTTGTTGAAAGTAGAGTAAATTATTATGCAGGCTGAAAAGGGTTCCCAAACTTTTTCATATGACTGTACTAGGCATCTCAACCTTCAGAGACTTGCATATTGGTAATATGTTTGCACCCTTTAATTAGCTCTGTAGTAAATATGGAATTCCTTCAACACACTTATTTTTCTATTTACAACTTAGGAATTTTGTAAAACTGAATCTCCCTAATCCACCATCATCACACATCATACTCAAAAATATTTGAACTAGTAAGGAATAAGAATATTGGCAGCCTCTCCAGACTTCATCATATATTACCACAGTGCCCACCACTAGAGTACATTCGATAATGCTGGGAAAGAGATCTCTCTAATCAATATCTCAAGCAAGGAGGGGAATTCAATAATTCAAAACATTCATTCTTCTTCAATGTATGTAATGCATGCTATATTTCATCTGAAAATCTCTCCAAATAAAAACTATCTAAAATATATCAGGGGTTAGACCCTAAATCTGAACAATACTAGGCCGCCCTCAGGAGTATGTTTTGGAAATCTCCAAAATGAAAGGCTTTTTGGGAAAATAATTTTTCTCATCTATCAGATAATGTAGAATTTATGATCATTGCACATCCTTTTGCAGCAGCCATAATGTTATATTAGATATGCCTAAATTATCTGGTGATAAATGGGCCCTTATTTCCTACACTACACTGTTAGTACATCAACTGATTTGGCTAAACTTTAAGATCCCTAATGCACCCTTCTATAACTCAATGGGAAAATTATATTTTATAATCTCTACAATTAGAAAAAATCTAATTTTCTTTGTGTGGAACTGTGCAGAGCATCTTTAAAATTTGACAATATTTCACTCATTTTATTTGGCTGAGCTCCTGCCTGTATCTCTCCTAAAGTACTTTATTTGATATCAGGTTATATAATATAGTGGGCTTCTTGTTAGGTGTGTTTGCAGAGTGCATTTGTCCGTCTGTTCATCTGTCTGTCTGCATGAAACAACTTAGCTTCCAGTGGATTGATTTTGTTGAATCTGGACATATTTCATCTTCATGAAAATCTGTCAGGACATTTCAATATTTATTACAGCTTAATCTGCCAAAACTGCGTAGATTGAAAGTCTTAAAAATGAGAAACATTATGTACGACTTCAACTTCCAATTAGTTTACTGTTTAAATTTTACTTTGAGAGTGGTTAATTTAATTGGTATAGTTATATCTTTTTTTAACTCGTTTGAGAGCAGCTCTTAAAGGCAGCACAGTCAAACACCCGCAGTCATGCTCAATGAAGCAGGAAACAGTATGGGGTGGGGTTGGATGGCTGAGTATTTCCATATAGGGAGCTATGACTTTAGACGTGTATGTTAAGGCTTTGGACGTCAGCATCTGAGGTTGTGGGTTCAAATCCTGCTACTGACACTGTGTGACCATGAGCAAGTCACATGACCTGCCTGTGCCCCAATTGGAAAACCGAAAGAAATGTAAACAATGGTATCATAAATGTTGTAAGTTGCCTTGGATAAAGGCGTCAATCAAATAAGTAAAGGTAAAGGTATTTAATACAGTAGTTATGATACTGCTTATTCATTTAATGCCATACCTTCCCTTATTGTACCAGAAGGCAAGGGGAGGTCTCATTATATTATAATAGTCTGGCTTCTGCCATACTTAGAAATGTAAGAAAGATGGATCAGTGACACTTTATTATACAGTGACTAAACGTGTACACAGTGTTTCTATTACACTAAAAACAACCTCACAACTGAATTATCTAAAGATTGTAACGATTCAGTGTTTCTGACACTGTAATTTACCAGCAAAGGGCCTAAGCCAAAAATTTTAACTTGGTGACTTCAGCACAGATTTTAAATCTCCATCAGGTACTTCTTTTAAAAATATTATGTTTAAGAAATCTGAAATACAAATTTCACAGACCCTTCACATCCAACAACTAACAACAGCACATGAATCTTTTCATCACTTAAATTGGAATCTGCTGTCTTTGAAAGCAATTTCAGACCATATGATATTGCAAAACGGTATTAAAAACATTTTTTAAGAACATGTTCAAGTCATTTAATTGTATTTTATTATTACTGTTATTTTTGAATATGACTCACTGTTAAAAATATGCAATAAACAAAATGTTGACAACAGACTTTTGATGAAGTGACTACAAAATTTTAAAACACTACAACTTTTAAATCAGCAAACTAAATCTACAAACACATCTGAATGTTACAGCATGCATATAGTTTATTTTCTTACTTTCTTAATTAGCTCACGTTACTCGGTGAGGATGGGGATTTTAGTGTG
Source organism: Polypterus bichir lapradei (assembly GCA_026402145.1). Classification (NCBI taxonomy): domain Eukaryota; kingdom Metazoa; phylum Chordata; class Cladistia; order Polypteriformes; family Polypteridae; genus Polypterus; species Polypterus bichir. The sequence continues at coordinate 37,766,378 of JANRMT010049829.1, forward strand.
GCTTATGATTACAAATCATAATTGTTTCTATGATATATGGATCCATTGTGTTTCTGATTCAATAGACCTTTCATATCTTGAAATTTTTTACTGAAACTTATGTTTAATCTACATATTATAAAACCTCTTCTGTAATGCAGAGATATGGAACAAGCAAAACTTAAAAAAAAAATAGTTGTTCTGAATTCATATATTTACATCTGCTTATGCTTCATAGTACACATATACACAAACAAACACTGTGGTGATGTTACAATGATACAACTATTTTGAAAACATAGGAAGTGGAAGGAAAATTTGAAGGAGAAAGAAAAATTACATAAAATGTCACAGAAAATTATTCTGCCACCTGTAGAACCCGACACTTACATTACAAAACACCGAATTCCGCCTATGGAACAGCAAATATCAAGTTTTTATAGTTGTTGTGGTGTGAAATTTTGCATACAAGTTGATACATATTTTATATGTCTTTATTTGTAACTTAGGCAAAGCAATGTTAATATTAGTATTTCATTAGTGAGAAGCATTCATGTTTACCCCCCAATGACTAAGTCAGGATAGTGAAGTTTATGACAGGGTTAGGGAAAGTGCATCAAACAAGTTTAGCAAGTGATTCTCTGCAGGGATCTCTCAGTCAACCCCCACAGGAAAGCCAGACTGCCTAGCTGGCAAACTTCACCTTAACAAATAGTTTTGGGGGCAGGTGTGAAGGTATTCTCTGCTCTATTGGTCTGATGTATTGCTGTTTGGAATTGGCTTGTTATCAGAAGCCTTTAAGTACCATGATGCCCTATTGGCTGTAGGGGTTGGACAGAAAACCTACAAGTTTGCTTGCTTTAGCCCTCTCTTTCTCTTACAAACATCTGATAAAGGAGCATCTCGCACACCGTGAAAAGGACAACACAATGAAGAGCACAGCTCGGCAGCCGTATTGAGACAGGCATGCGGCCTGTTCTGAAGAAAGCTGACCACAAATGATGCCTTAACTAGAGACATTTTAAGTAACTAACAAGTCTGTGTGCCACCTGAAACTACACATCAGCATTTATTAGGTTGTATGGTTGCCAATATTCAAATGTACTTTGCGTATTGTTATTATTTATGAATATTATCAATAACACATTGTTTAAATTGTAACTTAACTCCTGCTTGTATTTTACTACACCTAATTGCCTGAGATTATAAAGTTAGAAGGAAAGGTGGGGAGAATTTATATGGTACAGTACCTTATAAACAGTGGTAAGTCTGTGAGATTTGAGGCATTCTGACAAAGGCTACATATTAATAATACAAAAGGGGAAAGTAAAGTAATATATTACTCCACCAAGACAAAACAATAGTCATCTGAGCTGAAGAAGAAGAAGAACTCTGTTAAGACAGGGCGTGACTTCATGCTTTTGACTACTGGGGAGTGAGTTCACTTGTATATTTGTACTCTTCCATACTCATTTCAGCCTTTTTTAGTTGTACGTTTAACCCTCTTAATTGTCTTTGCAAGTAGGTCCTTGTGCCAAATAAATGTTGGTGCAAGATGTTAGATTGTACTTGGGAGGATTGGGAGGACTGAGAGAAGTCAGTTACTTATTATTAGCTATTCAAGGAAAACTGTCAATGTGGATGTTAAAAGGCAAAGTTAAGAATCTCTTTGGTCAACTTTGGTCTCCGCCATTAGTGAATCTGTAAGGTGCACATGCACAATTTCTCATCAGGATCGTTACTTTGGCCTTGGCTTTTATTTGTATATTCAGGTTTATTTTAATGTTTAAATCCAGTGTTCTTTAGAGACCTGACAACTCATGACCTAACTTGAAATCTGGATGATGCCTGACTTCTTCAAACAAAACTTAAGCTTACCTGGTGCTCTACTTACTGGGTGCTAAAGCTTAACTTAAGAAATTAATTCCTGTTCCATCATTCGAAGTGATGACACAATCATGCCTTCATTCTGTTGAGAGTAAAAGGATTGTTTTATGCTTTGTTTTTTATTCAACTCACATAAATCATTTAATAATTTTCTTCTTCCATCTCATAATACCTATTCTGTTCAGCCTTCACCAGCACCCTGTGTCTTCCTGAATTGAGTTCAAAATCCTGTTACCAACCAATATAGGAGCTTTGTGCTGAGACTACATTCATGACCTTCTGCTTCATTACACTTCATTCTGTTTGCAATTGGCAATCATACTGTACCCCAGGTAACCTTCGTTCATGGAGAAAGTGGAGAATTATGACTCCATGGGTAAGAGAGCTTTCAGTTCTCCAGCCCCAGCTTTCAAATATCCCCCTTAAATTGTTGGGTCTGTTGACAATGTTCACCCCATATATAAATTGCATTTGATTCATTCATCCATCCATTTTCAAAGTTATTTATCTGGTTATGGGTGGAGCATTTCCCAGCAATACCAGGCACATTGATGACCCAGCTCTGGATGGAGCACCAGTAATTAAACACTTGATGTTTCTACTTAATATATACTGCACACCCCAGTGTATGGACTGCAACAAGACGGACATTAGAAATGTATTGTGGATTAGACTTTAAAGCATTTTTCAAGTCAAAGTAATATCTTAATAATCATTGTAAATGTTTATTTGCCATAAGAAATTGCATTCAAATTTTTTAATACATTGTAAAAAAAAAAAACACCCAGTCTGCTCTTGCCTTTTATAATGGAGGTGTATGGTACTGAGGTCCCAACCTGAACCCATGAGCCTTAAAACTTATGAAATACATTCACTTTGAAGCAGCAAAGGTTTTGATTTAAGAAAACATGCATTCTGTGCTTCTAAGGCATGCTTGTGACAACAACATTAAACTAGAAATAGCACACTTTATCACAGATTCTTGGTACAATTTCCTTGAGGTAAGGATATATATCCTATTTTCACTTCTGCCACAGCAGGTGCCATGGGTGGAGTTATGAACCCCCCACTCCAAATTTCAATAGCTTTGTTCTCTGTGGTTTTCTTTTGTAACAGTTATGTTCTGCCATGCTTCTAATAAAAGGCAGATGTGCACTCAAATGTTATGATTATTTTTTCCTAAACAGCTTGCACTTTTTACCTATTACATTCTGTGTTGTTATTTAACATAGCCTGCAGAGAGATATTTTCACTGAGTGGCAATATGGTGGTGAAGAGCACACATAAAGCCTTAATAGTACTTTGTACACATAATTATAAATCTGAACTGAACTGTTTACAATGCATCACATTTTTATATTAGCCTTGAATTTTTTTAAAGAGCCAAGCCATCTCCACATCGATAGTTAAGTTCACAGGGTCAACCAACACTCACCATTATGCACTTTGTGTGGTTCTTTGTGTATATGCATGATAAGCAAATTCTGAGAAAATGAGAAAGGGGATAGAACTAAACCATGATGAAACAGATACAAGCTCCAGAATTATTAAATTTTATAGGGCAGGCTGAAGCGTTGATGCAGAGAATATTTTAATAACTTTGTACAGCAAAACTCACTGATATCAATCAATCATAAATAAAAGGGGAGAACGTGAAGTCTCCAAGAAGACCATAGCTCTGTGAGGCAGGAATGACGGCTTTGTGCTATCAATCTGCCATATGCTAAAACATCTGATCTAAACTTTCTAAACTTCAAAAAGATTAAAACTATATATACGCCTATAACACCATTTCATTTTTTAATTAATGTTGTATGCGGATGCCTAGTCTTTATCCTGCTAAACCACCAAAGCACAAGTGCCCCTGAGGATACTGAACAGCAAGGGGCAACACCATTGTGGTATAACAAAATATGATTCCATATAGTGAAATGTTGTGACCGGTCATAAATACGAATATTTCGGTGATTATTGTCTAGTTGTCAACAGAACAGAGACAGCAAATCACATCTGGATACAGCACTGAATAATGTCAACAGTTGCACTTGGAGATGACTTCTCGAGCAGAAAGAAGAAATTATGCCCCGGTGCAATGTGAAGTGTAGCGCCTACCTTCTGTAAAAATATTTTTTTTTCCTTCCAAAAACGAAGGATATGTTGTTTTGCAAAATGTGTGTAATCCCAAGAAGCAGATCCATTCTTGCTAACATTTTTGGCATTATAAATTTACATATTCAGTTTAAATGCTTTTTTTTCACTTTATGAACCCGGTACCATTCTTCACCATTATAAAACACACTGCTGTCTCACCAGTTATGGCTTTTAATTGCGTCAATGAGTTACAACATGGAGTAAATGCTAAATACTTGTTTTTAAATACAGAAAGAACACCCATTCTTCTAATCAGGGACAATGGTACAGATAACCACAAATTACTTAGAGGGCCTAAAAAATATTTTTGCCAACTCAGAACTCAATTTATAGAACATTATCTTTGACACTGATCTTTTTTACCACACACATTGCTGAGCTATCCAGAACCATCTGGGAGGGTATTGAGAAGAGGAAACTCACATGGAATGAATTGTGGAGCTTGGAGTCGAATAAACTGAGTTTTAACATTAAGGCTACATACGATGTCCTTCCCTCTCCCACAAACTTAAATCTCTGCCTGGAAGAGGTTCCACCTTGTCCTTTGTGTATAGCTCCAGTAACCCTCAAGCACATTTTGGTCGGATGCAAGACTAGCATCATTCAAGGCAGATACACCTGGCGACACAATCAAGTGTTAAAATGCTTGGCATCCAAACCTGAGTGCAAGAGAGTAACCATCAACACCATACCTCTCAACAACCAGGTAGCGCTTTGACAACCTCCATCCTTCATTCAGATAGGGGAAAAACAAAGAATAACCCCTCACCTCAAGAGTCAGGACCACTGAATGCAGCCAGGGTCTGGGAAATGTGAGTGGACCTAGGCCAGAGTCTCATTTTCCCATTGGAGGCTGCAATAGCCACTGTGTCATCAGAACTGGTCTTCTGGTCTAACTCCAGTAAAACTGCCTACATCAACAAGCTAACAGTCTTGTGGGATGATGCAGTTGACAAAGCTCATGAATGTAAGTAGCTGTGTTATTTCAACTTAGCAGAAGAAGCACAGTACAGAGGGTGGAGTGTGAAGGTATGCCCAATTGAGGTGGGTTGCAGGGGCTTTCTAGCCAGTTCTCCAGCAAAGTTCCTCGGGAAGGTAGATGTCAGAGAGTAGGCCCACAGAAAAGCAATCAAAGAGCTGGCCAACACAGCTGAACGGAGCAGGCACTGGCTATGGCTAAAAAGGAAAGATGCCGCTTGGACTGCCAAGATGCAAGACTGCCAGCTGACCACGAGACACACACCCATGTCTAATCAGCCTGTGGCGGGTCTGCCTCAGAGGAGGTTGTCTTGTGATAAAAGGCCGAAACACTCAATGAGGTGGAGGTGCACAATAAATGATGTGTTCTTGTGGTGGCAATGTCATCTAGTGGCCATTTCTAAACAGCCCCCTCAGAAGATAATTGCGGTGCAGAAACACTAGGGATTGTAAATCCAGTCCTTTGTATGAAATCCTAAGCCTTATAGAACTAGTAGAAAATGGTTGGATAAATAGTAATACCATAAAAGAGCCAGCAAGAGTCAATGGTGTAGCCAATAAACCAAAATTTAGGTGAGATTAGAAAAACAAGAAATTTATAAAACTCCCCCATACAACGCCTTCTGAATTAATATAATATTAAAGGGTATGTGCAGTTTTTTTTTGCCTCAGCTTCAAAGTAAATGCATTAGGATGTGGGCTTGATCAGGGTTAAAAGTTTACAAAGGAATCTGAAAAAGCTAGTTTATTGAATGAAGGCCAAGGACATGTTATAGTGAAGTACAGCAGTCAGAGAGGCTGCTGATGAGGTGTTACTTAACACAAATATATGAGTAAATCAAAAAGCAAAGGCAATCTGAAAATTATGCAATAACCACAGTGGATGGAAGTTGGCGCAGTGAACCATGTTCACTATGGCTTATGGGTAGCATGAACACTCATAGTAGAGCACTCTGTCATTAGTCTAGTTGAAGCCAAGGTCAAATGAACATGGACGCTCCGCTGCTGGACTGCACCATTGTTGAACAACTCACCATAATGAGTTTTCTTTGGGCAGAGGCGATGAATGTTGTTGAAATTCACCAATCAATGTTGGCTTGGTTTGTGCAGATCAGTAAGCTTTTTGGGTACACATCTTCTTTGTGGTACCCCAATAGTTGATATCCAAATGTGCAGCAACAGCGGACAACACAATCTGCCTGCCTTCTCTTTCTTTCTGTTTTTTATATATATATATATATATATATATATATATATATATATATATATATACTAACCACTTGTCCTGTTTTCTCTTGTCCTATGCAAACTGTCTCTGACCCAGTCGAGTCCTCTTTGAGGAAGACATCTCTAAGTTCTTTTAATCTCAAGAGTTGGAGTTGCTGTAATGGAGACAACTACCATATATACTCAAGTATAAGTCGGGTCTTGAAACCTGAAAAATTGATCATAAAATCAGACCCTGACTTATACACTCGTTCAGAAATGCAACACTTAATTTTTTTTTTACATCTTCTTGCCTCCTCCAATCTCGCAATAGTTTCTCAGACGCATCAAATTTTGTTGCAGCAGCGCAGTTACCAATTTCTTTCGCTAGTTTAATTGAAAACTAGCTTCATATTTTCTTCTGATTGAACATTCCATTGTAGATAAGTGATGCTCATACAAGAAAGGTGTATGAGGGTGTGAGATACAAAAAATACATATCAGTGCAAACGTTGCTTCGGAATAGTTCGGGTATTACTGTGTGGTCACGTAGGCACAATAGAGTGAGAGAGAGGTTAGTTAGGAGCATGTGCTGATACAGTGCATTGCTGCACCCACTTTGAAAAAAAAAGGCAGTGTGCTCCGTGGTTACTCTCTCAGGTGGGCGTTAGCATATCATAATCTCTTGGACCAATAGCATGAGTTTTCCGCATTCAACTTATACAACTGACATTATAAAATACCAGAAATTACACAGTAAAATCAATTGTCGACTTATCCGCAGGAGAACTTATCCGTGAGTATATATGGTAATAAGTCTGCTTTGCTGTAAATTTCAGTTAAGGCACTGTTACTGAATAAAGGTTGAGTGCTGTTACTGCAACAGCCAAAATAAAAGTTCCGTTTGCTCAGTGCTCTCCTGCTTGTCTTTTGTGCAACTCAGCAGCACAGACGTGACTAGGTATGTGTATGTATGTCTACAACCATATGCTAGATATCAACAGTCCTGGATACTGGTACTAATTCGGGCACCACCTGGGAATGTTGTAAGTTGTAGTCCAGTACTGTAGCCCTGTTGTGTTCTGAAGGTGCCACAATAGGGTGCTGCAGGGAGTTACACTCCCTACTATTTGGGACTTCCATATGACCCGGAAGTACTTCCAACAGGTGAAGCCCTGGCACTGGAAATGTTCCTGGGTCACCATAAAACAGATCACACTACTTTGCCATGCAAGTCAGAGCAAGGAGCGGAGATAGGCAACACTCGACTGGAGGAGTGGCAGTGTGGTAAAGAGAAAAAGAAAGAGAAGAAGAGAAGAAACACTTTATTTAATCACTGTATATAAGGTATTTTCGTAATAAACCCCCTTTATTTGAACCTGGGGCTTTTTTTTTGTTTGGGGTTTGGGGCTCAATGCTGCCCCTTAGCCTTCACAACTGGCATAGTCAGCTGGATTTCCAAGCTGTTCTAGTAGCTGGAACCTGTTTTTCAAAAATAAATTTGTTGTGGAAGGAAACCCCTACACGATTTTTGCATTTTCCTGTGACTGTCTTATCTTTACTACAGCTCCGGTAAGCCACAAAGGGGGAAAAGGCAGATGAGCATCCCTTCGGTCTGTCCTAGTGGTGATCAGATGGAGTAGGGCAAGTGTTCCGATCATGGTAACAAATTCCTATTACTAAGATGAATTAGTCCTGTCCTGGACTATGCCTCCCCCAGAAGTTAATGTAGCATCTGACTCAGGGGTTATCTATGACAACAAACAAAGTACAACCAACGGTCAACAGAAAAGCACAGGTAGCCAATCGATGCTTTGATCAATCCTCAGCATGATGAAAATGGCCATTAAGGAGAAAGAAAACCTGGCAAGAGGTCCTCTCAACACCATGTGAGGGACAACACCTGAGGATCGGCATCCCAGCTGGAGTTGACATGGGAACCTTTCCTGGCTGGGCCACCAATAATATGGAAGGACAGGGGAGAACAATATATTCTGCTTATTTTCTTCCCCATACACTAGATGGCAGCAGGAGTTGTAGTCTGGAACCCGCATCCCAGCTGCGGTCTATGGGTTCCACAAGAGGGTGCACCAGAGAGTTATACTCCCTATTATTTGGGACTTTCATATGACCTGGAAGTACTTCAAATGGGTGAAACCCTGGTACTGATGTACTCCTGTGGTAGAGAAAGACAGAGAAAGAGAAGAAACACTCTGTTCAATCACTGTTTATAAGGTATTGTTTGTAATAAAACCCCTTTATTTGAACCCAGGACTGTATTGTGCGTTTGGGTTATGGGATCAGTGGCACCTCCTAGCTTTCGTACTATATAGATAAATTCAATGGACTGTTCTGCTTACTCATTGTGTTTGTTACAGTGTCATTATTGTCTCTTGCTCAGGATAGCAGGTGCTGAGACTAGGAAAGTAGCCGGGCATTCAATATTGATTGTGCAATTTATTTTTAAGCTATGTACAAACTCAAAACGTTTCATTCATTTACAGTCTCTAATAAAAGCGTAATGATTGGCAGTGGGGTAAAATGGATAGGTAAGAGGGGTTAGCATAATGGATTTGGGTTAAATGCCAGTAAGAATTGAAAAGTACACCCACTGGATAAATTGGCAAGTACGCAAAAGCCAGAGTAAAAATGGAGAGAAATCTGTATTTCCAGGGATGGCAATTAACAGGATCTGGTCGGAAGAGAAGGACCGCGGATCATCTTTGGAAATTAAGTCGTTCACTTTCAACTCTGATCTTTATGTTTCATTTTCATTGCAATTTTATTTTCCAGGCTATGCTGTCAAAATGGGAAATGTTCGAGGGTCCTTAATTCTGAATGCACTAGGATTGTGGTGGGGTTTATAGCTACTGTTAGGCCAAGGTTATTAACAGTTAAAAGTCTAAGGAAAAAAAACAGTCTAAATGTCAGTAGCCTCTTAAAACTATTTCTTTGTCTTGTTTTTTACATTCTGATTTCAAACATATAGATACATACTGACTTTTTTTAGATATTTGGTGAGCTGGTTGCTAGGAAACTAATTGGCACATCGCAGGTAATGTGGCTCTGGCTTATAGCATAGGATGCTGGGAGTGAGGGGGAGAGAGTGGCTCTAGTGCAATTTATTTACTGTTCTTTTAAAAGCTTTTTTTGGATGGGGGAGGGCTGTATCTACTGAAGTGTCACTCCACACTGTATATGAGAAATTAGCTGGTTTGCAGCCATCAACATATCAAGAATAAAACTCAGTTATTCTATAATAGCTCCTCATTCAGTAGCTTTTATATATTTTGGGGTGTCTCCAAAAATAAAAAAAAACTTCCAGCTTCACTTAATATTAAAAATAAAATCCATAAAATGAACATGTACCAAAGTATAAGACAATATAATGCAATGTGTCCTCTAAGTTAAGCTGAAAAAGAATGCACCTTTTGTTCATTTTTGCAATACCATGTGATATGCAGAATCACATTTTGCCCATCCTCGCGACTCGTAAGGTTCAGCAGCCATGATGCTCTGAGCAGTTATGACACTGGGGGCCGTGTCAGCCTTAGACTGTATTCACTCTTCACTCATCGCTGCATTGCCAAATATATGGAAAATTTATCTATTCATCCATCCACATAGTGTTTTCCTGTTAAGTCTAATCTCAGAATTGTAGGGACCTAAAGTCCTATAAGAATAGTCGCATCATCAAATAATAGTGACAGTTTATCCATCTATCTACTTTCTGAACCCAGGATCATGGAAACGAAGAGTGTTACAAGAAGAATTTCATCATCAAATATGTGTCATGTTCATTTGGAAAAAAGAAAGATCCAAATGGAGTTAAGATATCTGTGACAGAGAGATGAAGTTTGCTGAAAGGGATGATATAAGAGGGATCAAATTCAGTCAAAAGGAGTAGCCAGGAACCAAAATGAAGACTTAAACAAAATCTAATGTCAGAATTCAAAATAAAGTCAAAAGCAAGCTAAGAAGTGGTCTAGGCAAAGACTGTCTTGATGCTGTTCCCTTTTTGTAAACAAAGTGTGGACATTTTCGTATTTTATAGCAGCATGACGATGTTATGTGTCATTATCAGTCCATTACTAACAATGGATGACATTTTAATAAACAATAAGGGGTCTTCCAAGAAAAATCACCAAACTAATTGTCAACAGGATAGCATTAACTGAATAATGGTAGAAATTAAAAACAACATGAATAACAAAATTAATATATCAAAAATTTAAATAAAGCATTACAACATGTAAACTAATGAAGTCTTGACAATATGATGAGGACAATTTAGCACCTATTAAACCTAATTTCAGGATTATGGGGATCTAGAGGTATTCTGCCAGAAGCTTGACATGTCTCTCTATTATAATAAAAAAATCTTGGGTCGAAACGTGATCTTCTTGGAAGACACTTTGAAGTCCCGTGAGACTACCTGCACGTCACGCCCTACTTAACAAATAATTTAGAACAAGATCACAGACATCTCACCTGTCAGTTGTTGGAATGCTTTTGGCAGACACACTTCATGTGCTCCCAGCTCTTAAAAATTTTATACGTTCTATATGGCATGTCAACGACTAAGCGAAGAAGAAAGAAAGAGACCCAAAAGCGTTGGAGAGAAAATAAAGCATAAAAGAACAATAATAATCCATCTATCCATTATCCAACCTGCTACTGTATATCCTAACTACAGGGTCACGGGGGTCTGCTGGAGCCAATCCCAGCCAACACAGGGCGCAAGGCAGGAAACAAACCCTGAGCAGGGCGTCAGCCCACCGCAGACACTAGGTTCCCTACATACAAAACTTCAAGTTATGAAATTTCAAAAATGTGAACGTACATGTCCAATAAATTAAAAATTATTTAAATAAGTATAAAATTAAGTTAGTTTGTTTGTCAGGTGCTAGGTGGAATGCAAAACCTATGCTATTTACATTCTCAGTCATGTGCATGCATCCTCTACAAATGGTTGTGCTTTTGGCTGTATCTCTGTTTACACTGAGTTAATGCACTTTTATTTTAAGCCCAAGATGTTCAGAATTAAGCGTATTCAACAAGAACACGGGGCCACAGTTGGAAACTCGTTAAGGGTAAGTTCTTATTCACTCAGAGAACCACATTTATGTGCCATACAAACCAAGTAGTGTGGTGGAGTGCAGGCACAACGGGGACCTTCAGTCGGATCCAGTAAACAGCTTGTTCTCATCGACTTGTCCTAATCGACTCTAATGTATGATCGTCAGATATGAGCATCCCATCAGGAGTACCATGGGCTTAACAAAGACTTTTATTTTGATACACTAAAACTAGAGTTTTTTTTTTGGAAGTAGTTTTTTTTGGTGCTATTTTTATTTTTGTCCTCACTTCAAAACCTTCCATGAATCTCTACTGCGAACACTTACCAGGCATCAATATTAAGTGATGGGCAGTAGGTGTCAAGTGCTGATGCCATCTGATTGCTCACTTTGTGTGTGGCAGCGGAAGTAGATTTGAAGACAATCACATGGGCACTTTCGCTTGTGGTAAGCGAGTCTACTGTACAAAGATTAGCTGATGGAAAACAATGGAAATAAGAAATAATTTTCAATTGTTTGTTATTAAAATGCACTAGAAATCTATGGCAAAAACACAAACCTTAACATTTAAAAGCACTTTCTTGTGTACTGTACAGTATAAATACAGTATGTGTTCGATAGGAATTGAGAGGTAGGTTAGGTCTACATACGTATGCTACCTGATAGCATAAACAGCGATATCAGCTGAAGGAAAACAAAGCAAAAATTAACTTTCTGTTGTTTATTGTTAAAATCTGTAACAAAGTTCAAATATAAACTTTTAAAACCATTTTCTTATGTACAAATAGCTGTACATATTTTCTATAGGAGTTGAGGGTTGGGGGTTGCGTTGTGTTTGTTGGGTGCCTAGGCTAACTTTGCTGGACTTAAGAACAAAGTGGACTTGCAAAACTGCTATCATAACAGAACTTGTTCACATGTAGTGGACTTAACCTATAAAATCACAGTCATCCTGTGTGTATGTGAATTGACATCAAACCCTGCCAAGTTTGCCACCCTGAAACAACCATATATGGACTATGCTAATGAACTTTGTGCATATCCAGTCACAATGCTGCAGACCTTCATTGAGTGGAGCGCATCCTTCCAGATGACACATCGAGGCACTGCCATCCAATGTTTATGCTCCACACCTGATCACGCAAGAATGTGCAGCAGCCTCTCCTCTGCATTCTGGGGATGAGAGAAAGGTGGGTAAACACTATCACCTAGCACATGTAATAACATGATTGCTGTTACAATGAATAATATAGGCCATACAAAAAGGGTTCAGTGAGTTGCCTTACAAACAAGACAGTCATCATATACATCATCTTCCAGTGATACTTAAATTAAATAAGTGAATCATGGGTTGACTCAGCACATGTAGTCATGAAGTAGTCCGTCTCATCTTGGCATCACAGATGACTTGTGCATTATTGGACCATAACTGCTTACTGTTAACAAAAGTATATTAATTTGTAGATGCCCTTATTGCAATTTGAGTGTAGTAAATTGTTTCAATAACATTAGGAAACACGGGCACAGCTACAAGTTGCCTTTTTATGTTGGCAATTTATTTTTTTACTAGCAAATGTTTTATGTACATTTTATGTATGTACACCCACACCATACAAAACTGAATACTGAATGTAGCCCCTCATTAGTCAGTTAATGGCTTCCAGCACAGCAGGCATGATGGATCTGAAGCTTGGCTGAGATATTCCTGACCTGTCAGCCAGACATGGGACAACTGGTAGGCTGTATAAACTGATCAAAACATTTCTTCTGTGCAAATATGCAGAATTGGCCTTTTTAAATGGGAACTAATATACAGTCTTTACATCATATTCATTACTTTTGAGTTTTAATATGTTTGTCATATCAACTCAAATTATAATAACAACTCGGTGATAGATAATATTACAAGACCGAGTGTTCATTTAGCTGATTTGGCTGCATTTACCTATTTCAGAATAGGTATCATCATTTCCAAGCTTCTTCGAAATGATGAGCATAGATGGGTTAGAGTTGCTGTAAATGTTTCCCCGAAAATAAGCCCTAGTGTGATTTTCAGGCTGCTCTGTAATATAAGCCCTACCCTAAAAACAAGCCCTAGTCAAGATCGTCAGATGAAAAGTAAGGCACCGAAGGCCAGGTTTATACTTCACACGATGCAACGCGTGTGCCCGAAACTTTTATACTCCCCCGGATATGCACCAAGTGCCCCTTGATGAACCTCCGCTGGCACTTCCTGGGGTGCCGAAAATGCTGCATGAGTACCCAGAAGCACTCCGGGTGACCCTGGAATTCCTTCCGCCTGCACTTCCTAGTGTGGCGAAAGTGCTGGCTTCCAGGGCTCTAGGATCCAGTGCACCACGAAGCCTCGTTCCTGGCTCTGTCGGGTCCTCCCCTGTTTTGGGACGGACATTCATTGGTCCTGCCTCCATCTAATCATCGGTGGGAACACAACACACACCATCCACTCCCTCACCAGCCTCGGGAAGGGACTTCCGGTTCTTCGACATTTCCTTCCTCTGCAATCCAATGGGGCGGTGAGACTCCTGGGAGCTCTTCTGCTGCCGCTTCCTCCTGATGTGCAGCGGCTTCTCCTCCCCTGTTTTCTCCAGCTCCAGCGTCGGTCCCCGGATGAGCCTGTCTCGGCCACCGACACGGATCCAGGATGTCCTTCGCTGTAACACACAAACAGGGTCCCGTACAACCAGCCCCCTTGGGCTGACTGCCTCTGGGAACCGGACTTACCTCCTGGAAGCTGTCTTCCAGAGTAACCTCCCTCCGTGTGGCTATTCGAGACGCCATGCCAACCCGGGAATCCGCCATGACAGCGAGCGTTGGGGATTTTACTGCTCTCATGCCGGTCTTCTTTCTCCCCATCAGGTTGGAGATAACGTCCCTGCGAACCAGCACCGGTCCCTGGGTGAGTCGCCAATCTGCTGCAGAGCGTGTGCGGGCCGGGCTATCGCGGCGCGTGTGTGTGGTTGTCTGCAGGGCCGGGCTGCCAACAGACAGCCAGGGGTCCCATCTAGGATGCTATTGTGGAAGCCAGCCCGATCACAGACAGACAGACACTGTTCTTCAGTCCACCATACATGGTTTATTTACAGTTCTATATATAGTGCTCACAGTTCCGCACAGCACACAGTGCTCCAGCACCAAACACCCTTCTCTCGGGCCTCTTAATGGTCCTCTTCGGGCCGCCTTCCCTCCACTCTCCGAAGCCTTGTCTTCTTCCACCTGACTCTCGCTCCTCGACTGTTGGAAGGCGGCCCCTTTTATACTCCCCTGGATATGCGCCAGGTGCCCCATGAGCATCCAGAAGCACTCCGGGTGACCCTGGAATTCCTTCTGCCAGCACTTCCTGGTGTGGCGGAAGTGCTGGCTTCCAGGGCTCTAGGATCCAGTAAGCGCCCCCTGTCAGTGGCCACAGGCCCCTATAGGGTTGAGCTTCCCAGCTCGGTTCCTGTGTCCCCCATAGCAACCAGGGTGGCTGTCTTCTCATGGCCCAGGGAAGGTATAATACCTCTCCCGGTCCTTCCAGGCAACCCGGCTGGGTATGGCACCCCCGTGACAATGTGTATATGTTTTTCATAGGTACTTTTGTGGTTAGAGTCTGTGTGTATGCATATATCTATGTATGTGTGTGTTAGTCTTAAAGTGCAACAGTAGACCAACCTGGTAACGAACTTGACGAGTACACTTACCTTTGAAGAAAATAGGTAAAGTGTAAGTAGGGAAATATTATGATAATACAACAGCATGCTGTTTTTTTTTGTTGTTTTTTTTGTGGATACCATAAGGAAAGGGAAACAGTGATTTTCAAAACAGGCTGGATCTTAATTAAATTGATTTATTAACTAAAATCTTGACATAATGAAGGACAATAGTAATTGCATTAATACAGTATTTACAAAACACAATAGATGATTAGGCCAATGTCTTCAAAAATGGTGTAAGAACTTAAGGCCAACTTACTCACAACTACATCAAAGACCAAAGGGCAAGTTTTTAAATAAAAATACAGAAAACAAGTTGAAGTAATTCACTACAAGGCAAGGCAATACAAAAATTTAAAGGCATTCAATTTCTTTTTAAAGACTGAATACAAAGGTACAACACTTACTAAGGCCATGTGATGTCTTACACCTATGGATCCCATCGTGATCTTCTGTCCAGGTCCTATATCTTGTAGTTCATAACCGAGATGATCAGTGGTAAAAGTGAATGAGATACCAACAAAAAGTAAAAGTGGAAAATTAGTGAGTCTTTATTTATAGTGCTCAATACAAACAGCATAAACATTAAAAATATGTTTACAAAAAATGAATCCTTTCTTTCTTCTTTCCTCTATCACAAATCATGAAAAAGAAAAAAGGCACTTTCTAAAGAAAACTATTTACAAAAACAACTGATACATAGCGTACCAAAATAGCCTCCTTTGCTCCAAATCTTTTTCTGAATGTATTTTTCAAGGGTCCTTTGCTCTCAGGTTAACGCTAACACAAAGATTACCCCTCTAGCTTCTCATACTGGATATATATAGCTAAGTGTCTCTGGCACCCAATCCCCTTTTGGCACTCCTATTCCATGCAGTGAGGGTTCAACACCATGACGCTGGCCAGAAACTGCTTTTCCTTTCACAGAACGTTCTACCTAAGTGAGTCCATGTACATATGCCTATCCTCCGACAGACAAGATGCTCATATTCTCCCAATCCAGTAAGCATTTTCTCTTTTTCCCAAGACATAAAACACTTAAAGCTTTCTATCAGTTTAACTCTTCTATTTAATCATGGCAACACCATTACACAGGCTGCTGGCTTCACCTGTGGCTGCAAGAAGCCGGTTGACAAGATCTTTGATTGCCGCATTTCTTCCTCTGCCTAAAGGTAAGTGCCTTTCATAACGTTTTACAAAAAGAAAAGAAACCAGCTTATAAATAGTTAGATTTATTCCCTTAGCACAACCCAGTGACATGACCTGTCATAGACCAAAGTAGAAAAGCCAGGGTCAGAAAATGGCAAAATATTAAAAGACCTAAAATCTGCAAAAGGCCAGAAAGCAAAAATCACTAAAGGCCAGAATAAATAAAAGACAAAGCTAACCTGATCAATGAAGAGCATAAGCATGGGGCCTGGTAAACCAAAAAATAGGGACTCTGGAAGCAGCCCCCTTTGGCTGTACATCTGCTGCACCAGGAGACCCCACTCCCTTCGGCTTGTTAAGTTAAAGTCTGACCCTGGCTTACATTTCTTTTCCTTTTCATTATCATTTCTATTAATTTTGAGGTGTCATTTTTCATGAGTGTGTTGCTTTTATATAATTATGTTAATATTATGTTTATTTATTATGATTTATATATTGTGTGTTTGTGTTTAAAGGATACATTTCCTGTTTTCTATGGGTGGAAACCCCCCACTGTTAGCCTTTATTATTTAGGCTGGGGAGTTGGTCTCTCAGAGGTTCATTGAAGTTGGTAAAGATCTTATTAGTAAGAATTGGACTGAATTTTCATCTTATTGAATTTTTGATAGTTTTTTTGGATTTCAAGTTTTTTTGGGGGGGGGATTGCCTGTTTAGGCAAATCCTTCATTTTGCCTTTTTAAATTTTTGTTCTCTTTATGAACCTATATAGATAACCTTAAAAATGTCTATCTTGCTCTATGTATGTCTGGACATCACTTGAGAATAGCTCAACATATTCACATGAAATTAGGAATGTATCTGCGTTTTGTATAGGTTGTTTTTTTCTTTGGGAGTTGGTGTGGCTTTGTAGTGGCTTCTTTATGAAATCTTGCCATTTGACACATTATTTTCATACATTTTCATTCCTAAATCAAAGATGCATACAAACAGATTGTCATGAAAGTTTAGGGATAAATTAAAGGTAGACCTGTTTAAAAAAGCAATGTACACATCACTTTGGTATTGTCCCCAGGGGTGAACTGACAGACTTTGATAGTAAGACATTTTTGTTGAGGGTACACCGTGTCAAATCTAGCCATTCATGTTTTTTTAAATAAAGTTAGTGTGCCTTGCTACTTTTATTTCCTTTTTAATGTAATTTTCAAATAATTTGCTTTCTAGAAATAGAACAATTTAAAATCCAAGATCTTCTGATGCCTGAAGAAAGTTCTGATGTGAAGTTCTGAAAGCCAAAAAGAACTCAAACAACCATTTAAAATCATACATTAAAAGTTAAAGTTCTTTGCAGCCACATAATAGAGGCTTAAATATTAAAAGATGATACTCAAATAGTTTTCATCCAAGAACACCTCTGATTCCTAATAATTCTGTTCTTTTTTGAAAGTTTGCTATTTCATGTGTTTCTGCTTTGCTATGATCATAAACAAATCAGAAGGTCAGGCACTGATTCAAGAACAGATTGTTTCTCTCATGTGCAGCTTTACTTTGCCTGCTCATGAGTGACATTATACAAGCCTTTGCTTATAAATGCTCTATTGAATACACTAAAAAATGTTATTTATAAAAAGTTATTGCTTGAAATCGGAAGCTTATTTGCCTCAAATGACTTTTAAATAAGTAAGAGAATATTTCTTATCTGGGCGGCACGGTGGCGCAGTGGTAGTGCTGCTGCCTCGCAGTAAGGAGACTCAGGTTCGCTTCCCGGGTCCTCCCTGTGTGGAGTATGCATGTTCTCCCCGTGTCGGCGTGGGTTTCCTCCCGCAGTCCAAAGACATGCAGGTTAGGTGGATTGGTGATTCTAAATTGGCCCTAGTGTGTGCTTGGCGTGTAGATGTGTGTGTCCTGTGGTGGGTTGGCACCCTGCCCAGGATTAGTTCGTTGGCTGGGATTGGCTCCAGCAGACCCCTGTGACCCTGTGTTTGGATTCAGCGGGTTGGATAATGGATGGATGGATATTTCTTATCTACATTTAATTGTAATATTTACATAAATATAATATCGTTATGCATTATAAAGTGTTAACAAGTATTTATTTTTTAAGAAATTAAATCAAATGATGTTTTACTCTTTTACATTTATGAAGTGGTAATTTACCTGTCGACCTTGTTCTTCTTAGCCAGGAGTTTTATAGGTTTTCCATCTACCTTGAAAGGCACTTTTGCATTTCTGGAATATTTATTAGTATTTCTGAACTATTTAATCCTGAACCTCATTTTAGGCCTGTACAGGCCTTTACGCATGTGCCATTTGAGTTTGAGATTGGGTTGTCTGGGGTGAAGCCTCTTTTTGGGAGATCAGTGGCCTCATGTATAAATGGTGTGTACGCACAAAAATGTTGCGTACGCCTGTTGCCACGCTCACATCGCAATGTATAAAAATGAAACTTGGTGTAAAGCCACGCACATTTTCACGCTAGCTCAATCCCTTATGTACGCAAGTTCTCCGCTCGGTTTTGTAAACTGGCGGCACTCAGTGTCAAAGCAGTGCTACTGTTCCTGTGTGGTTTCCCTTTAGTTTTTAGATTCACATCCCTGACGCGGCTTTATCAAATACACTGAAATGAACCGCATCTCGTTGATTAGTTTAAGGTATCTGATTGCAATCAACCCGTAACCATATAATGGTGCACTGAATGGCCAAACTATTCTAAATACCATCACTGCTTTAGTGTTGTTATTCCCAGTGCACCACTGAGTATTTAACCCATTGTATCTGAGTGTGGAATCACAGCTGTTCAGCAGCTGATTGGATTATCGGTACACAGCTTCTTGCACACGCTGTCTCAGCCATGTGCGCAATCTATTTGAACTGTTCACATACGGCAAACACTTCAGAGCTTTTCCTGTAGGGACCTCGTGGTTCAGAAACAGTTTTATCCCAAGTGCTCTAAATGCACTCAATCAGTCCATCAATTGCTCCTGGTAGAACTGTTTGTACTTATAAGTACAATAACCTGACTGTAAACTTGCACTACATTTATAATAATTGTACAACCTGAGTCACTTTATAAAGTGAGTATTTACATATGATGACGACTGGCTTCTAAGTTGATTTAGATTTCCAAGCACTATCTTCTTGGAGCTCTTGATATCATTTTAAAGTTGAAATGCAGTAAATCATGTTTATTACATTATACAGATAAGTTTTAAACTTCATTAAAATAATGTATATTGTTAATAATTAAACAGGTGAGGACATGCAGCACTAGCAACGAGCTGGCACCCCATTCAGGGATTGTTCCTGCCTCACACTGTATGCTTTCTTGGATTGGCGTGACCTTGATGGATAGATGAATGGAATAATTAAACATATACTACAAAGATATTTCAATGTTTCATAAAAGTTTTGAACAGTAATCGTTATAAGCTTAGAGATGGCTTGGCATCTATTACAGAGCTGATCGTATGGCGATTGGTTACTTGGAGGAAGAAAAGGAAGGACAGGAATTGGAGGTTATAGTACGTTTGAGATAGACTACTGCTGCAGTAAATTGTTTCATCAAAGGTCATACACAGCACAGCAAGCATCTTGCGGGAGGCAGGAACAATCTCTAGACAGGGCATCAGTTCATCGCTAATACTGCGTCACCATGTTCCCATGTTTAATACATGCTTTAATTCCTATCATCATGAAAATTATATCAAGTATACATCTTAATATTTAAATTGTTCAGAGAGCTGTAATATCATGAATGTAATGTTTTCTGTGTCCTGTTGGCGGAAGAGAAAGCCTGTTTAAGAAGCACGTAATGATTCACACACATAGAGCACATAAAAGAACGCACAGACTGAAACATTTAATGTGCTACTTTAGTTACAATTGGATCTGAGAAACTAGTAAATTAAACGATTTTAAGATGAAGTTTATAACGTCCTACTTTGATGACAAAATAAAGTACATGATTAAAGTGGAAATTTCGAGATTAAAGTTGACATTTGGACATTTTTTTTTTTAAATTTTATTGCAATCATTCCATACAAATCAATCAATTTTTCCAAAAAGTAAAATTGAATTAAGAACAAATCAACCCCCACCCATGAGAAAGAGAGAGCAAGGCAAACGGCGTAAAATTTAAGGCTTGTAAATACTGTATACCTAAAATAATAAATTTGATAAGCCAATAGAGATGAGTGCAGAAGACAAAGAAATACAGAAATAGTTGCTTCCTCTGTGCTTTAAGAGCTTATTTTAAAATATTACTGATTAGGTCCTGCCATATTTTGAAAAAAGTCTGTACAGATCCTCTAACTGTGTATTTGATTTTTTCCAATTTCAAATAGTATAACACATCAGTTTCCCACTGACTTAAAAGAGGAGAGTTTGGGTTCTTCCAGTTTATCAGAATAAGTCTGCGTGCCAAAAGTGTAGTGAATGCAATCACAATTTGTTTGTCTTTCTCCACTTTAAACCCATCTGGGAGTACCCGAAGCACAGTTGTTAATGGGTTAGGAGGGATTGGGAGACCCAGGCTGTCTGTTTTGATTAGTCTGAAAGGTAATCAAAAATCTTGGTCCAGAATGATGTTAATTTGGTGCAAGCCCAGAACATGTGACCCAGTGAGGCTGGGACTTGATTGCAGAGTTCACAGGTTGGATTATGCCCTGGAAACATTTTTGAGAGTTTTAGACGAGACAAATGTGCTTGATATATAATTTTAAGTTGTATAATTGTATGCTTTGCGCATATGGAGCGCGAGTGAATTCTCTGCATTGCTACTTTCCACTCCTTTTCTGATATATTAATTGAGAGATCTTTTTCCCAGTGTCCTGTTGGATCCTTGAAAGGGAGGTACTGTAAAATGATTTTATATATTTCAGAGATGGTGTCTGAGTCCTTGAGATTGAGCAATATTTTTTCCACCATGGATGAGGGTGCAAGATGAGGAAAATCTGGAAGGTTCTGTTTAACAAAGTTCCCAATTTGAAGATAGTGAAAGAAATGTGTAGCTGGAATGTTAAATTTGGAATGTAATTGTTCATAGGATGCAAAGACGTTGTCTATATAAAGATCTCTAAGCAAGTTAATCCCAAATTTTTTCCAGATATTAAAAACTGCATATGTTCGCGAGGGTTGAAAGAGGTGGTTCTTCTGCAGAGGTGCCACAGACAAAAACCTCTCCGTCTTAAAATGCTTTCTACATTAGTTCCATATTCTAAGTGAGTGAAGCACAATTGGGTTATCAGTATATTGCCGATAACTTGCGTTTATTAGGGCACAGAGCAGGGAATATAAAGAAGTACTGCAGGATTTTACTTCTATTGCAGACTAGGCCTATGTATGTTCTTCTATTTGTGTCCAGGTTTTTATAGCTTGTATGTTTGCTGCCCAGTAATAAAACTGGAAGTTAGGTAGAGCCATGCCTCCTTCTGCCTTTTGTCTTGGTAGGGTCGCTCTTTGGATGCGTGGATGTTTTGAGTTCCAAATAAATGAGGTTATTGTTGAATCTAATTGCTTAAAAAATGATTTATTGATGTATATTGGAATGTTCTGAAATAAAAAAAGGAGCTTAGGAAGAATATTCATCTTGACAGTGTTGATTCTTCCAGCTAGAGTGAGATGAAGGGTTGACCATCTATGCAAGTCTTGCTTAATTTTTTTCCATGCAGACGGCGAAATTTTGTTGATAAAGGGCTTTAAGTTCACTTGTGATGTTTACCCCTAGGTATTTAAACTGTTCTGCAATGATAAAAGGTAGGGTGTTAAATCTAATATTACATGCTTGAGAATTCACTGGAAAAAGTACACTTTTATTCAGATTAATTCTGAGACCAGAGATCTTTTGAAATTCTGTGAGTGCTGTTAAGACTGCAGGCACAGAATTTTGTGGGTCTGATATATACAGTACCATATCATCTGCATATAATGACATTTTCTGTTCTAGTCCTTCTCTGATAATCCCCTTTATCTGATCAGTATTTCGACAATGTATTGCCAGTGGTTCATTGGCGATTGCAAACAGTAGCGGTGACAAAGGGCATCCTTGTCTAGTACCACGTTCTAGTTTAAAGTAGTCTGAACAAACGTTGTTGATACAGAATGAAGCTTCTGGATTGGTATACAGTAATTTGATCCATGCACAAATGTTCGGGCCAAACCCAAATTTCTCCAATGTAGTAAAAAGGTATTTCCATTCAATCATGTCAAATGCTTTTTCTGCATCCAATGATAATAATATTTCTGGTGTGTTTGATTTAGTTGGTGAGTATATTACATTAAACAGGCATCGAAGACATTTTTTTCAACTGTGTCCCTATTTTGTTTTTCTTTTCTCTGTACCCTAATACACTTCCATTTGACACTCAGACAGTGGGTTATGACTCGCCTTTTCACAGCGTCTTTGATATCTGACCACTTCTTATTTATTTCAGACATTTTGTGACTTTCTAAACTTGAACTTTCGAGTTTCTCTGTCACTCGATCAACTTCCTTTTGCTGTTTATACCACTGCTTAAATCAACAAATAGTACTTTTTCCTTGCCTCTACCTGCTGTTCGCTGAAATTCTTCTTTTTCTCCTGTGCTTTTGCCATTGCCTTTTCTCAGTGCGCTGAGCTTAAGGGCTATTTATATTGATTTGCATATTCAAAGGGACATAATTCTGGGAGGGGTTGTGGAGTAACGTGCGTTACTTTTCACGCTGACCAGGATTTATGGAGCAGAAGATCGTGGAAGTTGGTGTTAGCACAGATTTTTGCATCTGGATTTTTTGTGCACATGCACATTTCCGCTTTTGTCCGTACACCATGTTTTAGTGTGAATTCCATGCACGGCGGTATGTATGAGGCCCCAGGGGGTTTTGGATATTTTGAGACCTGCAGTCCTTTTTTACCATTTTGTGTGAATTAAATCACAACAGGGTTCTACGTAAAGAAGGAAAGAAAAAAAAAATGAAATAAAAACACTTATAAAACCAATACAAGAATGATTACAAAAACAAGAAAACTTAATGAGAAACAATTATGTAAAATAAATAATTAACAAAAAGTATTTCATTAACAAACCAACAACATAGTAAAAGAAATTAAGCAAAAAAAAAAAAAAACTAAAGCTGGGGACAGATTGCAGACAATGCAGCAAAACAAATTAAGTAACATTCTTGGGTCTAACCAAGAGTAAAGTATGATTAGCTGTACCAAAAAATGGCACATGTGATGACACGTACCATTAAATGTGCAAAGCACTCAACAAAACATTACAATGTTATAATATAATTAGGAAACCAAGCAGAAAACAAAATAAACCTCCAAAAAATCTGTCAACCTAAAAAAATCATGAAAACCCAAACTGCTAGTGATGTCTTTGTAAGAAATTTAATATTAAAAAGGCAAAATTAGTATGAAAGAGTCATAAGCTTCCTCTCTTCCTTGCTCAATACCAGAGCAGGAGTAAAGTCAGGGGCACGTCTGTGAAAATGCATCATGTGAAGTCAATTAGAGGAGACAGTTCATTTGGTAAAGAGCCTGAATTTCACTTGTTGGTTGATCATCAGTTTCAAGCCAATAAACATAAGGCTGTCCTTCAGCAAATAAGTAAAGAACCCAAGTGAAAGAAGTAAGCGCTGACCTTTAATAGACAAATGAGGAAGAACAACTGGTGCTTACAAATTGCTGAACTCTCACTTTTGATAATGGGGAAAATGGCATATACATATACATATATTTTTAGACTGTCACTTAAAAAGGGTCTAACAGTGGTTGCTTTCAGAACCATGAAATAAAAAACTCCTTTTAATGAAAGTTAAAAGTGTGATGTTTGTGCAAGTCCTTTTGACTTCAAATTTAAATTCAAACAGTAGACTCACTTTTACTACACTAACATTTATCTTAGTCTGTTTATTTTTTCCTACTGTATTTTACCGCATTGCATTGTATGTCCTCACTCCCTCCTTATATAATATAATATATTGTTTTCTTTTTTTTCAATTGTTTTGCAGAGCCACATATTTAAAAATCAACCAGCTCCATGCATTGCAGTATCCTTCTATATTTCAGACTACAGATATTAGTACAGAATTATATTGTTGTGGGTAAATAAAAACATATTGCGAACAAAACCACTTTAACAAGCCCCTTTTTAACTTAACTAGGGGGTTCCGCCCCTGCTCGCTTCGCTTGTAAACCTTAGGCAGCTGAGCCACCTGAAGGGCGTTGAGGTGCCCCCTCCATTAGAGAAAGTGATCATATTTAAAGAGGTGGTATAAAGAAGAGTATGCAGGGCGCGGGAGGAAGACGGTTTGGTCCTTAATTTTTATAGACCGAAAATCAATTACTTGAGCATTTCACTACATCTGTCTTCTTTAAATAGCAACTAATAATAAAACGTAGTTAAAAGTTAAAAAGTAGAAGTTAAAAAGTAAAATGTAATAAAAAGTAAATAAAAAATTAAATTACATTAACAACTCATCAAAAACAATATTATGAATTACTTTATTCTCCAATTTAAATTCTATAAACGTTGCTTTTTTACATTTCTGCTTGTATACTGTTTGGGATATTTGGACGACTAGCAAAATACCCGCGCTTCGCAGTGGAGAAGTAGTGTGTTAAAAAAGTAATGAAAAAGAAAAGGAAACATTTTAAAAATAACGTAACATGATTGACAATGTAACTGTTTTGTCACTGTTATGAGTGTTGCTGTCATATATATATATGTATATACATATATATATACAGACACACACATATAAACATATATATACATATACACATACATATCTACATATATACACGTATATCTACATATACTATACACATACATATATATACATACATATATATATACACATACATCCACATATATATACATATACACATATATATATATATACATATCTACATATATACACAAATACATATACATACATACACACACATATACATATACATATACACAGATAAATACATACATATATATATATATACACACATACATACATATGCATATTTATATATATATATACACACATATATACATATACATATCTACATATATATATATACAGATCTGCATATATATATATAATAGCAGAATACCCGCGCTTCGCAGCGGAGAAGTACTGTGTTAAAGAAGTTATGAAAAAGAAAAGGAAAAATTTAAAAAATAACGTAACTTGATTGTTAATGTAATTGTTTTGTCATTGATATGAGTGT
>JANRMT010049829.1:37792126-37816791 GCA_026402145.1 Polypterus bichir lapradei
ACCTCGATAGACATGTTAATGGGGGTACGGTTGGAATGATAAAGGAAATGGGTACCTGAACAATGTAAAGTAAGTCTAAAATACCTATACAATAACTATAATCGTAATAAATGAACAATAAAACAGCGGAGAAGCCGTGGATTGAATAAAAAGGCTGTAGTTATCAGCAGGGAGACATGAATACCGTGGCGAAGCAAGGAAGGGAATGTAGAGACTGGAGCGACAGACGGCCTTATATAGGCAGGCAGCCAACAACGTGGGAGGCGTTGGGATGAGGGACCCAACGCCGCCTCACACGGTGACCGAGCTGCAGGCTATGGACGTATATATGTACGTAAGTAGGATTCAGTTAGTGTTGGGAACCCGCGTACCAAATTTCTTGAAGATGGGCCCATAAGTAACAAAGACCGTTGAAAAGTTCAATATGGCAGCCGACAGTGGCATCATATCACCGAAATAAGTACCACATTTCAGCCTTCTACCTATGAATAAGAAAGTTCAACATGGCGGCCGTTGTTGACCGTTATGACCGTTACGCGTAGAATTTTGAAATGAAACCTGCTTAACTTTTGTAAGTAAGCGGTAAGGAATGAGCCTGCCAAATTTCAGCCTTCTACCTACACGGGAAGTTGGAGAATTAGTGATGTTTAGAAAATTCAATATGGCGGTCGACAGTGGCGTCATACCACCAAAATAAGTACATACATCGGTTTTGGTTAGCGTAGGGAAGCCACCTACCAAATTTCGTGAAGATGGGGTCAGCCATCTACCTACACGGGAAGTTGGAAAATTAGTGACGTTGGAAAGTTCAATATGGCGGCCGACAGTGGCGTCATACCATCGAAATAAGTACATACATCAGTTTCGGTTAGCGCAGGGAATCCGCCTACCAAATTTCGTGAAAATGGGGCCATAAATAAGAAAGTTCAACATGGCGGACATTGTGAAAATTAGTGACGTTGGAAAGTTCAATATGGCGGCCGACAGTGGCGTCATACCATCGAAATAAGTACATACATCGGTTTCGGTTAGCGCAGGGAATCCGCCTACCAAATTTCGTGAAGATGCGGCCATAAATAAGAAAATTCAACATGGCGGACGTTGTCGACCGTTATCGACTGCTATGACCGTTACGTGTAGAATTTCGAAATGAAACCTGCTTAACTTTTGTAAGTAAGCTGTAAGGAATGAGCCTGCCAAATTTCAGCCTTCTACCTATACGGGAAGTTGGAGAATTAGTGACGTTGGAAAGTTCAATATGGCGGCTGACAGTGGTGTCATACCACCGAAATAAGTATGTACATTGGTTTCGGTTAGCGCAGGGAAGCCGCCTACCAAATTTCGTGAAGATGGGGCCATGAATAAGAAAGTTCAACATGGCGGACATTGTTGACCGTTATGACCGTTACGCGTAGAATTTCGAAATGAAACCTGCTTAACTTTTGTAAGTAAGGTGTAAGGAATGAGCCTGCCAAATTTCAGCCTTCTACCTACACGGGAAGTTGGAAAATTAGTGATGTTTGGAAAATTCAATATGGCGGTCAACAGTGGCGTCATACCACCGAAATAAGTACGTACATCGATTTTGGTTAACGCAGGGAAGCCACCTACCAAATTTCGTGAAGATGGGGCCAGCCTTCTACCTACACGGGAAGTTGGAAAATTAGTGACGTTGGAAAGTTCAATATGGCAGCCGACAATGGCGTCATACCATCGAAATAAGTACATACATCGGTTTTGGTTAGCGCAGGGAAGCCACCTACCAAATTTCGTGAATTGTCGACCGTTATCGACCGTTATGACCGTTACGTGTAGAATTTCGAAATGAAACCTGCTTAACTTTTGTAAGTGAGCTGTAAGGAATAAGCCTGCCAAATTTCAGCCTTCTACCTACACGGGAAGTTGGAGAATTAGTGATGAGTGAGTGAGTGAGTGAGTGAGTGAGTGAGGGCTTTGCCTTTTATTAGTATAGATATATATACCAATGTAATAGTTTTGTCACTGTTATGAGTGTTGCAGTCATCAAGGATTTGATTATCATTATTTCTTTCAATCAGGTTCGTATTTGGAGGATGTGTTGTGTTCAAGTTATATTCCGTGTTTGTCAACCGTTGTAAAGATAACAGGTTTCATTCATTGAATTGTTCACTACCCAAATCGGTACTCGTGAATCTAAGATGTTTAACAGGCATTCCCGGTATTAAGTTGTGGATTTGCCTGTGAATATTTAGCGGTAGCGTGTTTATGAACTTAATTTAACCTTTCCCAGTCCTTCAAAGTCAGTTCACGTGAGCCGCTCGGAGTACATGCATCGAAGCTTCTCAGCTGTGCTTGTGCTATCTTGTGCAATCTCACGATGTCCATGGGTTTATTTAATGTTAGCTTAGACCTGGCATACCAGCAATTTAAACTCCGTTACAGCAATTTTAACTCTGTTACAAAGTGATCAAAAGTCTCGTTTAAACCCTGCGTCTTCTCATTAAACTTGTATCACGCTGATATCGTATTCATCGTGGGCATGACAAACGCCAGCAGCAGCCTGTCTATGAACTTAATTTAAACTTTAGGTTTACACCGTGCTTTGTTTCCGAAGTAGCTGCACTCATGAATATGCTTGTATGCGTCACTCGCTTCATATTCTTTTGCTGCCTTCTCAATTGTGTAATGTGTTTTTTGAACAGGTTTCATTCATCGAAGTGATCACTCGCACTGCGTTCACAGTCAGTTCACGTGAGCCTCTCTCTTGTGTGATCTTGCGATGTCCACGGCTTTATTTAATGTTAGGTAAGACCCGGCACTTAAAGGTTTCTCGCTACAGCAATTTTAACTCCATTACAAAGTGATCCAAAGTCTCGTCTATACCTCGTGTCTTCTCATTAAACTTGTATCTCACAAATATCATATTCATCGTAGGCATGACAAACGGCAGTGGGAGCATGTCTATAAACTTAATTTAAACTTACGGTTTACACCGTGCTTTGTTTCCGCAGTAGCTGCACTTATGAATATGCTTGTATGCGTAACTTGCTTCATATTCTTTTGCTGCCTTCTCAATTGTGTAATGCGTTTTTTGTTCAGCGCTCTTTGGAGCTGTTGCTTTTTGTCTGCGTACTGCGTTCACAGTCAGTTCACGTGAGCCGCTCGGCGGCAGAGTGTTTCTATTGGATTGCCTTTTCTCACGGACGGCCTTATATGGACAGGCACTCAATTACGTGGGAGGCGTGACGATGAGGGACGCAACTCCGCCTCACACGGTGACTGAGCTGCAGGCTATGGCCGGTATATATGTACAGTACATAAGTAGGTTCCAGTTATGACCATTACGCGTAGAATTTCAAAATGAAACCTGCCTAACTTTTGTAAGTAAGCTGTAAGGAATGAGCCTGCCAAATTTCAGCCTTCTATCTACACGGGAAGTTGGAGAATTAGTGATGAGTCAGTGAGTGAGTCAGTCAGTCAGTCAGTGAGGGCTTTGCCTTTTATTAGTATAGATTCTCTTTGTTCTTGATTTTTATTACAGTATATGCAGCCCTTTTTTGTTCATTTTCTTTTTTTCGACATTCATTATCAGCTCTTGCCACTGTTTCTATAGCATGATCTAAAATTCACCATTCTTGAATATATAATTTGCTTTTCTGCCTTGCCATTTTAACCGACTGTGTTGAAAGGTGAGTTAGCAGCACTGAGAGTGTTGCAGGGTTGTACAGAGAGAGGATATGCGCAGTAGGAGTAATGACTGGGCCAGCAGAGTGGAAGGGAGTGGTCAAGGGTGAATAATGCGGACACGAAAGAAATCTTGGGCCTTGGGCCTAAATAATGTACAGTTTTTATTTGGAGAAGAGGTAAGTTAGTAACATGCAAAGTACCTATAACATTATCTTACTTATTTTTTATTTTTTTATTCTCATGCAGAACTGAATCATAGTGGATTTAATTTTGGGTTTTGAACTGATCAACAGAAGAAAACTTTTTAATCTCAAGGGAAAAACAGATCTTGCAAAGTTGTCTAAATGAATTACAAATCTAAAATGCAAAATAATTACTCTCATAGGTATTCACTTCCTTTAATATGACAGCCATAAATCATCACTGGTGCAGCCAATCAGTTTTAGAAGTCACAAAATTAGGTCAATGGAGATCACCGGCCTGGTGTTTCAATTCATTGTATAAAAATACTCCTGTATCTGGAGGTTCCTGCTTGTGGGGAGTCAGTAAGGTGATGTAATATACACAATGAGGACAAATGAATAGTGATGAGCGAGCATCAAAGTGTTCGGGTGTTCGGGTTGAACACATCACGATGTTCGTGTGCTCTACCGAGTACCCGAGTATAATGTAAGTCAATGGGAGACAACCAGGCACCCCCTGCTCTGAAGAGGGGAGGGTGCCTGGTCCATTGGAAAAGGTCAGAAAGTGACAGAAACACCACCCAAATGGACCGGAAACAGCATGGGGACGATGTCTGATTGCATCTTGGACTCCCAAGTCGCTGCTGGGAACCAGTTTGTCCGAGTTGTACGCCACTTTTACAGACTGACAAAAACATGCCCAAAACCCCCCAAAAAAATCAATTTTACAGGAAAAATGACACTCTAAAACATTAGATGCGAGTGCACGCTGTTCAGCGCACCCTATAAAAAAATTACTTACCTGCCCCTTGATTGGCTGTCTCCAACCCGCAAAACGTATGGAACGGAGACTCGAGCATGGTGCACGAGCACATGTGGTGCTCGTTCAAGTAGCGCCATGCTCCGAGCATAGCAATGATCGAGCCGAACAGATGTTCGGCCGAGCATGCTCGCTCATCACTACAAATGAACCCTCCAACCAAACTTCAAATTGAATCTCACAAATCAGGGGTTCGATACAACAAAATAATCTAAAGTCATAGAATATTCCTTGGAGTCCAGTTAATGCTACTCAATAGAGGAAATTTGCATCAGATTTGTGAGCCAGTTAGGACCAGTTTCCAGCTTAGAGACACTGGATAAATGCTGGCACAGATGTCAATGCAGTTGAGAATTTGTGGCGGGTGTTAAAAAAGGCTGTTCACACGTAAGCTCTGTTCGATCTGACAGAGCCTAAGCCATTTTGGAGAGAAAAAGGCTTAAAATTGTACACAAGTACAAAGCTGATAGAAGCTGTGCAAATAGAGTCAAGGCTGTCATGGCTGTCAAAGGTGCAGCTACTAAATATTGATGTTAAGAAGGTGAATGCTTAAATGAATGTGATCAATTACTATATTTTGTGTTTTATATTTCTAATTAATTTTGACCACTTTGCAGATCTATTTTCACATTGACAGTTTTGTTAGACTGATCAGTGTCAAAAAGTCAAATTAAATCAACTGTGATTGAATGTTGTATAATAATAAAATGTGAAGACTTACAAACAGATGTACATTAAAGCCTAATATCTTGGGCACAAGGTCACACTGTCTATACAGACTCATATGGAGTGAGTGATACATTTTGCAGATTTGAGACATCTTGCTCAAAAATGAGTGCCTTGGAAATGTCAATCTTTCTGGACTCCCTGTAGGTGGCAGCTATAGATGAGCCCAAATGAAAATGAACATGAATACAATTAATACTGCATTTTTTTAAAATACTCACAAACTCTATAGACTCATTCATGTTCTATCAGAAATTATGCCTGCACATTTATGGATATTTTAGATGGGATATCTATGTTTGAAAAGAATACTTTTCTGAAAGTTCAGCAAAATTAGTTAAATAAAGACTATAAGGTATATTTATATTTAGGTGCATAAAAAACATGGCAAACCCCATGAAACTCAATGGACAATGGCTATTCACAGTAATAAATACAAATACATCTGCTTCTCTAGGGCCTTGGATGAGTATTGAAAGATAAAGCTATAAAGTCCAAGGGGCTTTCATAACATCTCAAGGATTACATTGTAAAAAGGGAAACATTATATCAGTGGTTCTCAACCTGTGGGGTGGGCCCCCCTAGGGGGGTGCGAAGTAACAAAAAGGGGGGCGCGAAGATGTGAAAAAAGAAAACAAGAATCAAAAATATGAAAAAAACATCTGTTGAAACCAAATCAAATTAACTTAAACTATATTCTGATACTAGAACAATAAATATAGAGTTAGATAAATGTCGATAAAAGTTAAGTAGGTATAATAAAATATGCATCTACATTTCAAAAAAATGTTAGGGGGGCGCAATTAAAACTGTTATGAAAACTCGGGTTGCAAATACTTAAAGGTTGAGAAACGCTGCATTATATGAAGGATATATAAAAAATGTCAAAGATACAGAATATTTTTTTGACAGTGAAGCCGGTCATTTAGACATTTTACAGTGTGCCATATTAGTCAAAAGCAGAGTAGATCTGGCAAACTCAGTCCTGCTCAAAAATACTCTACACCTTTCCTTTGGTACACACAGTTAGCATCACTTTGAGAATTATCCAAGTTTAAAAGTATAAAAGCAAACAGGAATATTATGAAACAAGTTACAAAATGTACCAATGGCATAACATTCAGGTGCGTTTGGCAACTAAGTTAACTGATATGCAAGTTGGAGCATTTCACATTTTTGTTTACTTCATCCAAGAGTCAGTTATCACATTTTTGTTTATTAAATATTTTTGTAACAATGAGTCACATTCAAAAATAATAGCAAAAATAGAATGCAATTACACGTGTTAGTAGACTACATTAAATATCTGCTTTTTAACAGTACTTTACAATGGAATTAAAAATGGAGCAAAAACAGGCTTATTGTGGCGCAATAGTTTTTACACACAGCAGAGTGCAGTTCAAGTGATATATAAATGACATAGATTGATATGTGCTAGTGGTGGATGATCTCCGACTAACTGGTGTTCAAGTTTTTAAAATATAACATTTTTGAAAGTAAATGCAGTACAGTAGTACCCAATAATTAACAAATGAAGAATAACAATACAAAATGACCAATACTACCATAAAATCACTATCAATATTATCATAGAAAATAGAAAAGCAATTAAAAAGAGTCTGCCACTTAGCTATTATAATTAGTTAAAATAGTAATTTGTTAAACTTGTATAAATAAGTAAGAACTTGGAAAGGAATTGTATAACGTGAATTTGAAAGATGACAATTATCTTAAAGTGTTTAATTCCTGCCTGAAAATACAAAGAAGCAAAAGCAGCTCTTCAGGTGTGGAAAAATTGTAACTGTAAATGGCAGTGTAACAGCAACAACAACATTTATTTATATAGCACATTTTCATACAAATAATGTAGCTCAAAGTGCTTTACATGATGAAGAAAGAGAAAAAAGACAAAATAAATAAGAATTAAAATAAGACAAAACTCATTAACATAGAATAAAAATAAGGTCTTTTCCTGCAGAGATCTCGGGGGATGTATTTGTCTCTAGAAAGAATTTGATTTGTTTGGATATAAATTCCGTACAATTCTCGTCAGCTAATAGAAGCGGGTTGAGGCGCCATCTGCGGGGTGAGTGCATGGGGCTTAGTAATTTTAGCTCCAAGATCATAGGTGCATGGTCAGAAATAACAATAGCATCGTATTCGCAAGATTTAATCAACGGCAAGAAGTTATTGTCTATAAAGAAGTAATCAATCCTTGAGTAACAATGATGCACTGGTGAGTAGAAAGAATATGTTCTTGAATTTGGGTTTAAAAACCTCCAGGGGTCTGATAAATTGTGATCAGTTATAAACTTTGTAATTATCTTTGAGGTGTTAGATGCCGTGGATTTCTGGCCTTTAATCCATCAATGTAGGAACATTTTGGTGCTTTGATTAGGTGATGGTGGTGCAGGTCACCACCACAGAAAACCGGGAAAAGAACAGAAGAAAGAGTAGGGGTTAGTACGGATTTTGGAGCCACCATGAATAGTAATGATAATTAATTGAATACACAGAACATCAGGATTAAACTAAGATGAAGCTATGAGAAAGCCATGTTAAAGTAATGTGTTTTCAGCAGTTTTTTAAAGTGCTCCACTGTATTAGTCTGGCAAATTCCTATTGGCAGGGTATTCCAGATTTTAGGTGCATAACAGCAGAAGGCCGCCTCACCGCTTCTTTTCAGTTTAGCTCTTGGAATTCTAAGCAGACACTCATTTGAAGATCTAAGGTTAGGATTTGGAATATAATGTGTCAGACATTCCGATATATAAGATGGGGTGAGATTATTTAAGGCTTTGTAAACCATAAGCAGCATTTTAATGTCAATTCTGAATGACACAGGTAACCAGTGTAGTGACATCAAAACTGGAGAAATGTGCTCGGATTTTTTTTTCCTAGTTAGGATTCTAGCAGCTGCATTCTGCACTTGTTGCAAACGATTTATGTCTTTTTTTGGGTAGTCCTGAGAGGAGTGCATTACAGTAATCTAGTCGACTGAAAACAAAAGCGTGAACTAATTTCTCAGCATCTTTCAATGATATAAGAGGTCTAACTTTTGCTATATTTCATAAGTGAAAAAATGCTGTCCTAATGATCTGATATTTGCGATTTAAAATTCAGGTCACAGTCAACAGTTACCCCTAAATTCTTTACCTCCGTCTTGACCTTTAATCCTAATGCATCAAGTTTATTTCTAATAACCTCATTATATCCATTATTGCCAATCACTAAAATTTCTTTTTTCTCTTTATTTAGCTTGAGAAAATTACTATTCATCCATTTAGAAACACAAGTAAGACATTGTGTTAGTGAAATAACAGCGTCTGGGTCATTGGGGGCTATTGACAAATACAGCTGTGTGTCATCAGCATAGCTGTGGTAGCTCACGTTATGCCCCGAGATGATCTGACCTAACGGAAGCATGTAAATTGAAAAGGGCAGCGGACCCAGGATAGAGCCTTGTGGTACACCATATAGAATATTGTATTACCACAACTAACAAAGAATTTTCTACCTGCCTGGTAGGATTCAAACCAATTTAAGACACTGCCAGAGAGACCCACCCATTGACTAAGGCGATTTCTAAGAATATTGTGATCAATGGTATCAAATGCGGCACTCAGATCTAAGAGGATGAGAACAGATAAATGGCCTTTGTCTGCATTTACCCACAAGTCATTTACTACTTTAACGAGTGCAGTATCTGTACTGTGATTTGTTCTGAAACCCGACTGAAACTTATCAAGAATAGCATGTTGATTGAGGTGGTCATTTAGCTGCATAATGACTGCCGTCTCTAGAATCTTACTTAAGCAAGGCAGGTTAGAAATGGGTCTAAAATTTTCAAAAGCAGAGGGATCAAGATTATTGTAAATTGTATTGTATTAGTGTAAGCTGTAATCCACCCCCTCCTTGCCATTAACAAATAGTGAAGTCATTGTTGCATGCCAAGCAGCTCCAATCTTCTGCCCACTTATAACCTGAAGTTCCATTTCTAAACCTGCCTTATGTTTAACTTAGTGAACTGCTCCTTTCACGTGTGGTTAATTATTTGTAGCTCAAACACCGTCTAGATGCAAGTTGATAAAGTTGTTTCTTTACAATAATAACATACAGATAACACTAGTTTAATCAGTTCAGTCTTACATATGCTTACATAATTGATTTCCCCATCAAATTATTTCCAGAGAAGTTACTTTTTTTGTACTACTACAGTTAACTTACCTAAAGCAGCAGGAGAATGGTGCTGCTGCTGGAACTGTTTGTGCAGGTCTGATTGTCTTACATCACTAGGCATTCAAGCAGCCAAGAAGTGAAACGATAAAATATACAAAATGTACAAGTTCAAGCAAATCACTATCAAGGTAATATTGAAACAATAAACCAATTCGTAGTTGAAGTTGCACACAACATTTCTCTGTTTTAAGATAGATGAGTTTGCACATTCACCATTGCTAGAGATTTTGAAGTTTTAAAACATTGTATAGCGTGGTCTTTTCAAGATATCACAGCTAAAACTGAATTGTCTCAATAAATGAACATGCCACATTTTAACAAAATTGGTCCACATGTACAGTTGTACAATCAAGGCTAGGGCAATAGGTGCTTCACGTATTATATGAGCACGTACCAAGAATGGATTAAAATTCCAGAGACTCACAGAAACTGCACAGGCAGACATGGACAAACTGGAAAAAGGCTAGTAGCTGAAGTGTAACAAGTAACATACCCAAGAAAGGCGCTGGAAGGGCATAGCCTAAAGCAGAAAAAATTTAATTGGTAAAAGACAAGCAAAAGCAGTGGACAAAGAAAAGTAAAAGAAAATAGAAAGGGAAAAGAAGGAAAAGGTCTTACAGCAAAAGGTAATGAAAATGAGGCAAGAATGATAGTTAACTGCCTAACTCAGTATGTCACTTCACAAAACAAAGTTTTTGCTTCACACGAATTTCTGCCATTGAATTAAGAAGAATGTTGTTTATTTCCTGTCTGAAAGTATTTTCAGGCATTAATTCCACATATGCATGCTTGTCATTTAGTATGTAAAATCTCAATGGGGAAAAAAATATTCACCAAACTCATTTCTTGTCACATTTAGAGCCATCGGATGTGTGTTAATCTTAATTTTTCTCTGCTTTCTTGTCCGCTTTTTTTTCTGTGGTGGCATTCTGGTCACAATTACCTGATCAAGGCACTGCACAGCTACCTGTAAATATTGAATCAAGGTGGTCTTAGTAGTCAACAAGAGTCATTAGGAGGAAATAATTTAAGAACAATTATTTTAGGTAGAATTTCCAGTGGCAGCTGGGTAGTCTTCTGATCTTGAAACAGCTGGCAGATGAATTTGTTTTCTCCATCTTATTGATTGTTTGTTTGTCTGCCCTCCCAGCCTTTTGACTCTGTCATCATACACATATGTAGAAACTTACAATACAATATTATATATGATCTACTTTTCTATTAATTGTATGTCTATGTTATGTAAGCTCATATTGATTTATTTTTTTTGTTAATTATTCATTATTATTCTTAGCTAATTTAATTTGTTTTTCTTCTCTTGTAACTATTTCTTTGATATTTTGTAAAGCACTTTGAGATATATCCTTTATATGAAAATGTGCTAAAGAAATACATGTTATTATGTTGCAGTCTCTGTCCTAAAGATACACCAGAGACAGAAATTAAACTTGAGGATCACCCCTTTTAGCTGCAACTTGGAAGGTTATGTTGTGTTCTTTGCATAAATTAGGGAAGATACTGCAAACCTCAAATGATGGGTATGGATAATCATTGCTCCTCTATTTCATAGAATTTTGTTCTTATATTTGGGCAGTTAGCACCATAAGCAACCTGGCAAGTTACATACAGAGGTACTAGAGCAGGGGTATTGAATTAAAAAACAAAACTTTCTCTGAATCTCACCTTTGTGCTATGATTCAGATCCCTAAATATGTAATTTAAAACAATTAAAGTAGGCCTATCACATTCACTTTTTAAGTAAAAGAAAACAGAACCATCAGAGTAAAACTAAAAATCAGTGCACACCTTCACAATTGTCCCATCAGAAAATGTTTTCTTTTATGTTGTCCCAAAATCCACGTTACTTTAATTGAACATTCATTTGCATGCTGCTGGGTTGTAAATGAATATGATAGGTCTGTGGTGGATCTGTCACAGTGTGCTCTCAGTTCAGTTTTTATGTTTATGTGCTCTCACTTCAGACTGCCGTGAATATGTTTGCACAAATGATCTGTGTTTTCTCTCATAATGGCACTTCATATTGCTACTTTTTACTAAAGCCACAGTTTTGGAATACATGAGAAAAACTGGTTTTGAGCTAACAGCAGGAAAAATGAACTCTGCGCTTTGCCAGTGGAAACTGGCCCTGGATCGTCCTGTTTGTGCTTAGTTAAAGGATTTAATTGATCTTGTTCACAGCTAGCTTGACAGGGACTTGATCGAGCGGATTGTGGAGAAAGTAGCCAGTGATGTGGTACTGACGGGGATTCCTGAAGTTCTCTGGGATGAGTTTTTTCTTCACAATGTTGACTCGTTCTTCACCTTCAACAAACGATTGGAAGGCTCTCAGGCTGCTTGGAGACAGGGTGGTGCATTTGCTTCGCCAGAGGCACACTCTCAACCTGCCCGAGATCGTCACAATGAACAGTGGGCTCAGGGCCCTGAACATCCAGTTTCCTCAAAAAGGCCATCCTGGCCTCCCATTGTTACTGATGTGACCACATCTGGAGTTGCTCCTGGTCGTAGATGCTGCCGTGTGTATTTCAGCAGTGGTGCCTAGTGCAGATGTTTCTGATGTGATCAGGTCGGCCACCTTACCAGAAAATGTCGCCTCTCCCCTGCTTGGTCCTTGGAAGTCGGCTTAGCCGAGGTGTGCTGCTCCCATGTTCCTTCTACTTCACTGAAAAAGGAGAGCTTAATGATCCCCGTGATGTTAGCAGGCCGCAAGATCCCTGCCTTGTTGGACTCAGGTAGTGACCTTTGTGTTGTCAGACGTGACTGCCTCAGCAGTACATCCCCGTGTGGCACTGAGACTGTGAACATACGCTGTGTACATGGGGATGTTAAGGACTATGAGACTGTGCTGTTTTCTTTAAAATATAAGAGTCGGAACTTTAAAGTTTGGACTGCCATTCCAGATTCCTGCCCATGGCCCTTGCTGATCAGCAGGAGGAACACTCTATACCCTAGGCTCTTAGCCGAGTTTGGGGCACCAGCCCTAGAGCCTTCTGTCATCATGAATGAAGGGGAAGAACTGGTGGCTGTCAGAGAAGGCCTCGAGCCCCGATTGGACATTGAACCCGATCTCTCCAGTGAGACAAGGAGTGACTCCTCCAATTTTCTACAGTGGCTGTCTGACCCATGTACAACTTCTCAACTTGCAAATTCCTCTGAACACAAACTGAGCACTAGCGAGCAGACCGATTTAGTGCGCTTGCAGCATGCTGATAGCTCTTTAGAATATGCAATTAAACAGGCTTGCTTCGCTAGTGACTACTAACAAGAGCATGCGACTGGAAGCTTCAAAACCCCACACTTTCTCAAGAAAGGCCGCTGCCTTTTTAGAGAGATTTCAAATCATTTAGTGGGTGAATTTATTGAACAGTTAGTTGTACCTAGGGACATTCTTTTGCAGTTGGCCCATTCTCACAGCTTGGGAGAGCACCTGGGGCCTCATTCATAACACAGTGCATTGAATTCACACTAAAACATGGCATAAGGACAAAAGTGGAAATGTGCGTACGCACAAAAAAATCCAGATTCATAAATCTGTGTGTTCGCCAACTTCCACGTTCTTCCGCTCCATAAGTCCCAGTCAGCGTGAAAAGTAACACGTGTGCACATGCCTGTTGTCCCACCCCATCTCCTCCCAG
Source organism: Polypterus bichir lapradei (assembly GCA_026402145.1). Taxonomy (NCBI): domain Eukaryota; kingdom Metazoa; phylum Chordata; class Cladistia; order Polypteriformes; family Polypteridae; genus Polypterus; species Polypterus bichir. The sequence goes on from JANRMT010049829.1 coordinate 37,805,413, forward strand.
AATTACGCCTCTTTGAATATGCAAATCAATATAAATAGCCCTTAAGCGCAGTATTCTGTGAAAAGACAATGGCAAAAGCGCGGGGGGAAATAGAAGAATTTCAACGAATACCAAGTGGAGGCAAGGAAAAACATACTATTTGTTGGTTTAAACAGTGGTATAAACAACAAAAGGAAGTTGATCGAGTGACATAGAGGGTCAGAGAAACTTGAAAGCTCAAGTTCACAAAGTCGCACACAGTGCACGAAATAAAAAAGAAGTTGTCAGATATCAAAGTTGCCGTGAAAAGGCGAGTCGTAGCCCACCGTCTGAGTGTCATATGAAAGCTTATTAGGGTACAGAGAAAAGAAAAAAAAAAATAGGGACACAGTGGGAAAAAAGCTCGAAATGTCAACTTTAATCTTGAAATTTCCAATTTAATCATGTAGTTTATTTTGTCATTAAAGTAGAAAATCATAAACTTCATCTTAAAATCATTTAATTTACTAGTTTCTTAAATCCCATCATAACTAAAGTAGCACATTAAATGCTTTGTTTTGTATATGTTCTTCTATGTGCTCTATGTGTGTGAATCGCTACGTGCGTCTTAAACGGGCTTTCTCTACCTCCGACAAGACACAGAATCCATTACATTCGTGATATTACAGCTCTCTGAATAATTAAAATACTGAGATGTATACTTGATATCATTTTCATGATGATAGGAATTAAAGCATGTATTAAACATGGGAATATGGAGGCGCAGTGATTGTTCATTCCTCACGCAAGATGCTTGCTGTGCGACTTTCGATGAAATAATTTATTGCAGCAGTACTGTCTCTTTCAAATGTACTAACCCCCAATTCCTGTCCTTCCTTTTCTTTTTCCAAATACCTAATCACCACACAATCAGCTCTGTAATAGATGTTAAGCCATCTGTAAGCTGAGAATGCTGATTCTTCAAAACTTTTAAGGAACATTGAAATATCTTCGTAGTACATGTTTAATTATTCTATCCATCTATCCTTCCAGTGTAGTGACAGCCCCAGCAAGAATACAGCGCAAGGCAGGAACAATCCATGAATGGAGTGCCAGCTCCTTGCTAGCGTTGCGACACTGTGTCTTCACATGTTTAATTATTAACAATATAGATTATTTAAATGAAGTTAAAGTTTTATCTGTTGTGACAGATAGGGGGCGCTATTGTCCCCTTGAACCCTCAGACCACACGTCAGACACCAGATAAAAGTCAGAAATTAATTTAATTTATAAACTGTGCACAAAGCACCTCCACCTCCACAGTAATCACAATAATAAATCAATAGTACACAATAATCACAATCCTCCACTCCCAGATGCTTCGTCACCCTTCTTCCCAACTCAGCTCAACTTGCTGGGGTTTCCCAGAGTCCTTTATAGTCCTTGAAGGTGAAAACTCCTTCTTTTCTTCATCCCGGAAGTACTTCGCTATTTCCATTCCCGTGACTAGAAAGTACTTCTGGGCTATAATAAAAACCCTCGTGCCTTCCTGCAGTGTCCCCTGGCGGCCCCCGTAGTATCCAGCAGGGCAGTGATGTAAAACTCCACTGTCCATGATGCCCTGCTGGAACTTGGGGCACCTCCATGTTGCAAGAAGGGCTCCATCTGGCGGCATGGGGGTATTGGTCGGGATGAACTCCCAGCCATATACCACAGTACTCCCCCCTCCTGCTATTCTCTCCCTGCGAGACTGGAAACAGCTTGGAAACTCTAGCTCCGCCCCTTTATCTGCTAAGGAGGGGCCCACCACCACACATGAGCTCTCAGCTCCAATCTCTACTTTGTCAGGAGACACCCGTTTCTCTTTTGGGATCTCCTTTTTAATCTGGGGCTTGTCCACAGTCTGAGTCTCTCTATTTGTCAGAGAGAGACCCTTTACTGTTTGTACCCCTTTCGATTTACAGATGACCGGTGACGGCGTCTTCAGAACCGCATCGTTCCGGGAGACAACACTATTCAGCTGCTCTTGCTCGATTGATCCTTCCCCTGCACACCTGGTCATTGTTCCCAGTTCTCTTGTAGGGCTCGCGGTGACCTGGCACCCACTACTAATTAATCGCAGGCCCGTTTCACTCTGCGTCCCTCTATTCTGTACGGTACCGGTAACCATTACCTGTACCGCCAAATCGATCAATATGGGAGACTCCCGACCCAACCGCCATAGGTACTCTTCTACTTTTCTTAAAGGCGCTTCGGCCGTCGCTCCCAGTTACTCGATAATCTTCTTGATTGCAGTCACCATCTGAAAGAAACTACGTGCGGGCTCTATTAATTTCTCCAGCTCCCGCATGATTACATTATTTAAATCAGCCGGAGGTGGGCTCGAGCCATCATCAGCCCTACCTCCCGGCTGGGAGCCAATGAGCACGTCCGCTTCAGGCACGTGTTCGTTTGGGTTGCGCAAAGGTTTCTGGGAGTTGTAGTTCTCATTGGAGGCCCGCGGTGACACCTTTGGCTGACTGTGATCCGCCTGTAACAATTTATCGCCGGACCGATCAGTCATTTCCCAGACCTCCTTACTTTTTTGTGGGGTGAGCGATGCTTCACTTGCCTCCCCCTTCCCCATCGGAAAGACCAAGTCCGTCACTTCTTGGTCGAAGGAGAAAGCAGTGGGAAGCGGACCTTCTCCTTCCCAGAATCCCTCGGGGTAGGTCATGTATCCCTCACCGTCACCCGACATGCGGAAGTCCTTCTGGCTCATCTGCTTGAATGAGAGTGCACCATCACCTTCGGGTTTTTCTTCTGCATCCCACAGAGCCTCCGGATGGACTTCTCTGAGGTATGTGCACAGGACAAAATGCGTTATTTTAAAGATGTTATCGATTACATCCCCGGCACATACCTCGTTGTAGTCGTCTTCCTACGGATGCCTTTCCCAACCCATGTAGTCACTCCATAGCTCCTCTGGAGCGTCGGCCATGATGAGCGTGGGACCTCCGCTTGGGCTGCAGCTGTGTTTATTCTTCTTCTTTCACATGACAAACTTGGTAATCGTGGGTTTTGGCGATTTTTCTCTGCGTGTCGTGACGCTGTCTTTTGGGGTTTCTGTCCACAGAAATTTTTCCAGGTCCTCTGCCAAACCGACGGCCAGAGAATCCTGCCGTCTATGCCACTGTAACAGATAGGGGCCGCTATTGTCCCCTTGAACCCTCAGACCACATGTCAGAAACCAGCTAAAAGTCAGAAATGAATTTAATTTAATAAACTGTGCACAAAGCACCTCCACCTCCACAGTAATCACAATAACAAATCAATAATACACAATACTAACAATCCTCCACTCCCAGTTGCTTCGTCACCCTTCCTCCCAACTCAGCTCAACTTGCTGGGGTTTCCCAGATTCCTTTATAGTCCTTGAAGGGGAAAACTCCTTCTTTTCTTTATCCCGGAAGTACTTCATTATTTCCATTCCCGTGACTAGAAAGTACTTCTGGACTATAATAAAAATCCTCGTGCCTTCCTGCAGCGTCCCCTGGCGGCCCCCATGGTATCCAGTAGGGCTGTGATGTAAAACTCCACTGTCCATGATGCCCTGCTGGAACTCGGGGCACCTCCATGTTGCAAGAAGGGCTCCATCTGGCGACGTGGGGGTATTGGCCGGCCATATACCATACTGTTTAATATAATAAAAATATTTTGCTACATTTCATCTTAAAAATGATATCGTCATCATATGTAAATCCGTGCTTTATAAAGTTACTCAGGTTGTGCAATATTATAACTGTATCGCAAGTTTACAGTGAGGTAATTGTACTTATAAGTACAAACAGTTCTGCAAAGAGTACTTGATGGACTGATTGATTGCATTTATAGCTCCTGGAATGAAGCTGTTTCTGAACCGTGAGGTCAGTACAGGAAAGACTGTGAAGCGTTTGCCGCATGAGAGCAGTTCAAATAGGCAGTATGGCTGAGGCAGCATGTGCTAGATGCTGTATACCGATAATTCTCTTTCCAATCAGCTGTTGTAGATCTGTGATTCCACACTCAGATACAGTGGTATAAATACTCTGAGTGGTGCAGTGAGAGTAATATGGAAAAAGATGAGCTGCAGTAGCAACCCCTAATGGGAGCAGCTGAAAGAATAAGAAGGTGAGGGTAACAATGCTAAAGCAGTTATGGTACTTGGAATACTTTGGCTATTCTGTGGATCATTATATTGTTAAAGGTGAATTACAATCTGATGCCTTAAACTAATAAACAATACACAGTTAATTTCAATGTACTGTATATGATAAAGCCACGTCAGGGATGTGGATCTAAAAAAGAAAGGGAAACCACACTTGAACAAAAGCACTGCTTTGACGCTGGGTGCCGCCAGTTTGCAAAACTGAGCAGAGAACTTGCGTACACCAGGGTTTTAGCTAGCATGAAAATGTGCATGGCTTTACACCAAGTTTAGGTTTTATACATCACGATTTGAGTGTGGAAATGGGAGTACGCAACATTTTTGTGCATATGCACTGTTTATACATGAGGCCACTGGGGGCTGATAAAACTAGAGATTGTTTATCAAAAAGATTTTATTGGCTGAATATGGGCAAATATGTTGAACGATTCTATAGTTCATGTCCTGACTGCCAGATCATCTCTGCTTATAAATCTTTTGGATATGCAAAGCGATATCCTGAAGTGACTGCTTTGAGAAAAGCCAATTCCTCCGCTGTTGCCAAAGCTCTGTATGAGATTTTTACTTGTATTGGCATCCCTAGTGAAATTTTAACTGATCAGGGCACACATATTATTTCTCGCATGATGAAACAATTGTGTGACAACTTTGCTATTAAGAAATTAAGTATGACTGTTTACCATCTGTAGACAAATAGACTGACTGAACGATTTAACAAGACTTTAAAACAGATGATCAGGTGAGTTGCTCATGATGACCTGACGTTGTTTGGTAGGCACCCGCAAAGTGTCTTGGATGTTGTCCATGAGGAATGGACAGGGATCCAGACAAACGTTTATGGGCTGAGCTTTGCAGATCGGGTAATTTCATTGCAAGACAGGATTTCTAAACTTTCTTCCATCGCTGTAGAGAATCAGCAGCGTGAACAAGAAACCCAAACAACATATATACGATAGACACTGTAAGCTCTGTGAATTCAAACCTGGTGATCATGTTTTGGTTCTGATTCCATCTGACCCACACAAGTTCCTAGCAAAATGGCAGGGTCCTACCATTATTGAAGAGCGTATGGGGCCAGTGAATTACAAGGTCAGAATACCGGGTCGGTGCAAACCATTCCAGAGTTTACATGTTAATGTCTTGAAGGAGTGGCGTGACCCACAGGGTGTTTACGCTTCCTTGGCTGTTATCTCTCAGACCGATGTTGCCATTGGTGATGATTTGACTGACTCGCAAAAGACAGAGTTGTTATCTTTGATTGAATGGAACACTGATGTTTTTCCCACCCTGCCGGTCATGACTCACCTTGCAGAACATAAAATCACTAGTGAACCCAGTGTTAGGGTACAGATGCGCCCGTTTCGGATCCAGGAAGCACGACAGAATATTGTGTGTGAAGAAGTCAAATAGATGCTGGAATTGGGTGTAATTCATGAAAGTAAAAGTGACTGGTGGAGTCCGGTTGTATTAGTCCCAAAACAGGACGCTTCGGTTCGGTTCTGTATCGATTTCAGGCGATTGAATAAGGTGTCTAAATTTAATGCTTATCCAATGCCCCGTGTTGACAAGCTGTTGGAAAAACTGGGTCGGGCGTCTTATATCTCCACACTGGATCTCACAAAAGGTTACTGGCAGATGCCTCTTGAGGCCGGCAGTTGTGAGAAAACAGCATTTGCAACTCCTGACAGACTTTATGAATTAACTAGACTTCTGTTTGGTCTCCATGATGTGCTTCTAACTTTCCAGCATATGATGGATCAGATCTTGCGTCCTCATTCGGAATGTTCTGGGGCATAACTCGATGATGTCGTGATTTTCAGTAATGATTGGCATATGCATTTAGAATGACTTCAGGCTGTCCTTGATAGCTTGAGACAGGCTGGCTTGACAGCTAACCCTAAGAAGTGTAAGTTGGGTATGTCTGAGACTTATTATCTGGGTTATTCAATGGGCAGGGGTTTACTCCGACCCCAATTTAGAAAAGTGGAAGAGATGCTTGATTACCCACGTCCTGAAACGCAGAAACAAGTTTGTGCTTTTCTGGAACTTGCTGGTTATTACAGAAGATTCATCCTTGATTTTGCAAATAGGGCTGCTCCTCTTTCCGATCTTAGAAGAGGCAGAAAGAAATGGCCTGTTTTATGGACAGAAGTTTGTGAACGCTCCTTTTGTGATTTGAAAACTGCTTTGTCTTCTTTGTTTTGAGGAATCCCGACTTCCTTAAGGATTTTGTTCTACAGACGGATGCTAGTGCGTTTGGTTTAGGTGCTGTCCTGTCTCAAGTTTTTGATGGGGAAGAGCACCCTATCACATTTTCGAATAGAAAATTGCTTCCTAGAGAACACAATTATTCAACTATTGAGAAAGAATGTTTGGCGATTAAATGGGCTGTGGATTTACATTAGTGACTCATCACGCTCCACTTCAATGGAAAGATACAAACTCTCATGAAATGGTTCTTGAGCTTACAACCGTTTAGTTTTACTGTCAGGCATCAAACCCAGCTCTGAGCACGTTAATGCAGATGTCCTGTCATGCCTGTTTGAACCTGGTGTGGAGAGTCGCTTAATTGAAAATGTGAATAAAGCTGATGGGGGGTGTGAATGGGGGGCTGAACGCACCCCTAGAAGACACGGACGCTCCTCCAAAACCCCCTATTAAATGCTGATACAATGGGAATAAATACAGTTTACCTCCTCTTTGCTCCCTTACTTGCTGGACTTTTGCTGCTGCTCTGTCGCGTGATATGCTTCTTGTGCGGCGCTTCACATACTTAAAAGCCTGAACAGCACCAGTCCTTTTTGGCTCTTTGCTTTGTCTCTCTCTCTCTCTCTCCTCCTCCAGACATCCTCTGCTTCTGTTGGGGGTCCCACTCCTGCCACGTAACCCTATGATGAGGAAGATGTCTTTGCATTCTTTTAATTGAGAGATGGAACTGTCACCTCTGTCTTCACATGGAGTTCATTTTACTTTTAAAAGAAACATATGTTTGTTTGAAGTGTTTGTACAAAGTTCCTGTCTCTACCATCTCCTGTGTTTCTGCGCAAATCTGTGACCCAAGCTTGACAATATATTAAAAATAGCAGCAGCCCTATCACTGACCCCTGTGGAACATCACTCTTAACATCGGCCAATTCTGATGAGGTTCCTTACACCATCACCCTCTGCTTCCTGTGTCTGAGCCAATTCTGCACCCATCTATAAACATCATCCTGAACTCCCACTTCTTTTAGTTTGATGCCTAACCTCTCATGTGAAACCTTAGCAAATGCTTTCTGAAAGTCAAGATAAATAATATCATATGCTCCACTTTGATTGTATCCTTTTGTTGCCTTTTCATAGAATTCCAGCATGTTAGTAAAACACAGCCTCCCTCTTCTGTACCCATGCTGACTATTCAGAATAACTCCTGTCCTTGCCAGGTCTTGCTCAATCTTATCCTTAATAATTAATTCCATTAATTTTCCTGTGATGCAAGCTTGTTGTGGCTTTATTACTATTTTTTGCAACTAATTATCTCTTCTGTCATTATTTACAATATAGACTGTATGTGTAGCTACTCACACAAACACAGGAAAGGAAGAATCTGGAGTTTTGCTAGTAATGAATGGTTGAATGCTTTTTAAGTCATGGGAGCCAGAACCATTAGCACCTTATAGTGTAAATTTGATTTCTTCACCATCTGTGTTAAAAAGGCTGTGCTACTGATTAAATCTGTACCTTTGAGTCTGCTGCAGATTGAAAGTTCAATGCATTTTTTACCTTCTTTGCTTCCTTCAACTGACACTGATGCTAAACATATAACATGAAGGCTGACTGAACTGGCAGCCACTCAGCTGAAGAACACACTGAACAGACAAAAGTATAGTTACAGACAAAAAGGAGAACATTCAACAGCAGGATTGTGTAATTTGTTTCCAGACTCCCACTCCTTTGCTTTTAGTCTTGAATTTAGTGCTCCTTAATTTGCATTAGTGTGCTTAAGTGTATATTTCACAATTTATCCTAAATAAACATTTGTATTTGTTATTTTGATGTGTTTTCTAAAAAAGTTGAATTCCTCAGTCCTGAAAAAGACAAACTTTTTAGTCTAGCCATGAAAATAGAGTGTTTGTAAAAGTAAGCAGAGATGGTGAATGGCAATATAAACCATCTTGTCTTTTCTCCTGTCAGCTTTTAATGATACATCTTTAGTATGATATATTGTTGTCATTTACTGGTACTGTTACTTTAAGAGGTGTAAGCCATGGCCAAGAAACAGAAATATACAGCTGTGGATTACTTAATGTTAAATAAATGTGTTGTGAATTACCCATTTATCCATCCATCCATCTATTTTCTAAAAATGCTTCATCCTGAGCAGGGTTACAGAGAAGCTGGAGCCTATCCCAGCAAGCTTAGATCACTAGACAGGAATAATTCCTGGAGCATTCATTGTTAAATAAACATGCCTGATAATCTGTCTTTACTCTCAATCAGTGTGTGTCTCTGTGTCTTTCCATCTTGGTGCTCGTTACTGTATTATTTTTGATGTTACAGTGAACTGGCAACAATTGCATGCAGCTTTTTAAAATACCCTGCCTTATTATGTTTCTTCTACTACTTTGGACATTATTATTATTATTATTATTAATAATAATAATATTATTATATATTCTTAGTGGAGTAGCTGTAGCATTAGTATTGGAAAACTGCAAAAAACTTCATCATGTGTTACAATTTGCCGCTAAGGGCATCTTGAAGCCACGACGTCATTCATTCTCAATTGTGAATGCTCACTCCTAGATGGGAGTAGGTGTAGGACACATACAAAATACTTCTTATGCTCTACTGGGAGGTAGGACAAATTCTTATCCTAATCAGATATCTATTGCAATTCCTAGGAGTAATTCTGAGACATTTGATAAATATGGGCTCAGTTTACCTGAAGTATTGCTATTGTGACAGGTGTCTAGTCACACTTACAGTATATGTAATATAATGTATACACAGTTAAACCATCTGACTAGGCCACCCAGTTTTATAAAGAGTCTGGGGACTCTTGACATCTAAAGATAACAGCACACAGGTTTCTTTAAATTGGGCAGTGAGTAAACACACAATGAAAGATAGTTCCAAGGTGAGCAAGGGTAACTTGTATTACATAAGACAATATAAAATACACCAAGAAGATAAAAAATGTCTAAAAATATCAGGAGTGAAATCCTTTTGAAAAGTAAGCACACAATCCATACTCTAAAAGTCCATTAAAACATAATAGTTGAGTATACAGCCTTTGGTGGTGCAAAGTCCAAGTTGAGCGCATGTTACCAGAAAATTAATCTTCCAACTGTCCCACTGAAATACTCTGTTTGCTGAATGCTTTTTTTCCAACAGAAGTCTTGCTTCTTGTCTGCCGGCTTCACTCAGTCCTCAGTGAGTCTTCTGTCTCTCAACGGACCTGGCGCCTTCTTGGTGAAACTATGTCTATCTTCCTGGAGGTAGGTATCACCATCTGTGTGCCTTGTGTCCTGTCAGCCACTTACTCTTGTCTACCTGTGAGTCCATGTGCTCAGTATGAGTGATCTTGAAAGTGTTCTCGGCAGACCATCTCCCTCTTGCACCATCTGCCCTCTCACACCTTCCTCTGGACTCGCACAATCCCTTCTGCATGCACTCTCTGTCTTCACACCATCTGAACACCACCCACTGCCCAGAAGTATATAACTGCTTCAGTTTCTGCCTGGATCAACATGATGATCGATTAAACAATGATACATACCAATTTCCTTACGTTATCAATAGTGTAAACCAGGGGTTCCCAACTCTGGTCCCGGTGGGTCCCAGTGGATGCAGGTTTTCATTCTAACCCTTTTCTTAATTAGTGACCTGTTTTTGCTGCTAAGAGCTCCTCTACAAAAAGCATTAGGAATGTAGAGAACAGATACCAAAACTAATGCACATTATATAGATTCACATTCTAATCTCTCTGATTTAATAGATTGCACTTCTGTTCCTGGGAAAGTGCCATATCTTCCATATTTTTCTGTCCTCTATATCTTGTTCAGTCACACCCATCACCTGCATGTCCTCTCTCACCACATCCATAAAACTTCTCTTAGGACTTCCTCTTTTCCTCTTCCCTGGCAGCTCTATCTTTAGCATCCTTCTTCCAATATACTCAGCATCTCTCTTCTGCACATGTCCAAACCAATGCAATCTCGCCTCTCTGACCTTCTTTCCAAACCGGCCCACCTGAGCTGACCCTCTAATGTATTCATTTCTAGCCCTGTCCATCCTCGTCACACCCACTGCACATCTTAGCATCTTTAACTCTGCTACCTCCAACTCTGTCTCCTGCTTTCTGGTCAATGCCACTGTCTCTAACCCATATAACATAGCTGGTCTCACTACCATCCTATAGACCTTCTCTTTCACTCTTGCTGATACCCGGCTGTCACAAATTAATCCCTAACACTCTTCTCCACCCATTCCACCCTGCCTGCACTTCCTTTTTCACTTCTCTTCCACAATCCCCATTACTCTGTACTGTTGATCCCAAGTATTTAAACTTATCCACCTTTGCCAACTCTACTCCTTACATCCTCACCATTCCACTGACCTCTCTCTCATTTACATACGTATTCTTTTTTTTTTTAATTTTTAATAATTTTATTATAATCATTCCATACAAATAGATCAATTTTTATGAAAAATAGGATTGAGATTGAAAAACAAGTCGACCCCCACCCCTGAGAGAGAGAGTATGGCCAATGAGGTAAAACTTAAGGCTTGTAAACATACCTAAATTGATGAGTTTAATAGACCAATAGAGATGAATGGAGAAGAAAAAGAAATCTATACTAATAAACGGCAAAGCCCTCACTCACTCACTCACTCACTGACTGACTGACTCATCACTAATTCTCCAACTTCCCGTGTAGGTAGAAGGCTGAAATTTGGCAGGCTTATTCCTTACAGCTTCCTTACAAAAGTTGGGCAGGTTTCATTTCGAAATTCTACGCGTAATGGTCATAACCGGAAGGTATTTTTCTCCATTTACTGTAATGGAGTTGAGCTTGACCGCCGTGGGGGCGGAGTTTCGTGTGACATCATTACGCCGCCCACGTAATCACGTGAACTGACTGTCAACGCACTATGTAGAAAACCAGGAAGAGCTCCAAAATACGCTGAACAAAACATGCATTATATAATTGAGAAGGCAGCGAAACATTAAGAAGCGAGCGAGTGACATA
>JANRMT010049829.1:37821791-37969402 GCA_026402145.1 Polypterus bichir lapradei
ATATATAGATATATATATATATATATAGATATATATATATATATATAGATATATATATATATAGATATAGATATGGGAACAACACTCATATCAATGACAAAACAATTACATTAACAATCATGTTACATTATTTTTAAAATTTTTCCTTTTCTTTTTCATACCTTCTTTAACACACTACTTCTCCGCTGCGAAGCGCGGGTATTCTGCTAGTGAGGAGATAATTGCTTCCTTGGTGCATTAAGAGCTTATTCTAAAATATTATTGATTAGATCCTGCCAGGTTTTGAAAAAATTCTGTACAGATCGTATAACTGAATATTTGATTTTTTCCTATTTCAAATAGTATAAAACATCGGTTTCCCACCGACTTAAAAGAGGAGAGTTAGGATTCTTCCAGTTTAGCAAAATAAGTCTGCATGCCAAAAGTGTAGTGAATGCAATCACAGTTTTTTTTGTCCTTCTCCACTTTAAGCCCATCTGGAAGAACACCAAACACAGCTGTTAATGGGTTAGGAGGGATTGTGACCCCAAGGCTGTCTGAAAGGCATTTAAAAATTTTGATCCAAAATGATGTTAATTTGCTGCAGGCCCAAAACATGTGACCCAGTGTGGCTGGGACTTGATTGCAGCATTTGCAGGTTGGATTTTGCCCTGGAAACATTTTGGACAGTTTTAGGCAAGATAGATGTGCTCGATATATAATTTTGAGTTGAATAATTGTATGCTTTGCGCATATGGAGCTCGAGTGAAGTCTCTGCATTGCTACTTTCCACTCCTTTTCTGATATATTGATTAAGAGATCTTTTTCCCATTTTCCTCTTGGATCTTTGAAAAGGAGGGACTGTAAAATAATTTTATATATTGCAGAGATGGTGTCTGAGTCCTTGAAATTGAGCAATATTTTTTCCAGCATGGACGAGGGTGTAAGATGAGGAAAATCGGGCAGGTATTGTTTAACAAATTCCTAATTTGAAGATAGTGAAAGAAATGTGTAGCTGGAAAGTTAAATTTGGAATGTAATTGTTCATAGGATGCAAAGATGTTGCCTATATAAAGATCTCTAAACAATTTAATCCCAATACACACATGTATTCTATCTTGTTCCTACTGACCTTCATTCCTGTCCTCTCTAGAGCAAATCTCCACCTCTCCAGGGTCTCCTCAACCTGGTCCCTACTATCGCTACAGATCACAATGTCATCAGCAAACATCATAGTCCACGGGGACTCCTGTCTAATCTCGTCTGACTCATAGCTGATCCCTGATGTAATCCCACCTCCACCTTGAATGCATATTCAAAGTTCCTACCCTCCGTTCCTCTCTCTTTACTCTCCTCCTGCCTCTGGACACGTTTCCCCTCTCTTCTTCTCCTTCTTCTTCTTTGGCCAAAAGTAGCCCAATTTCCAGTACTGGTAGCGGTCGACAGATCTGGTATTGAAATCTGTATTGTTGTCCACATATTGATTTGGCAAAATTTTACACCGGATGCCCTTCCTGAAGTAACCCTCCCCATTTATCCGGGCTTGGGACCGGCACAAAGAAACACTCTGGTTTGTGCATCCCCTGTGGCTGGGTTTTTGATTGTATACTACTATAATTATTCAATTAATAATAGTTATTAATAATTATTAACTTAATATACTATAGCATATAATATGATACTCACTTAATTCAAGTCAGGGTTGTGGGGAGCTACATCCTGTCCTGGCACATATTGCTTATTTGTATTATTGCATCCATCCATCCATTATCCAACCCGCTATATCCCAACTACAGGGTCATGGGGAAACAAACCCCGGCCAGGACGCCAGCCCACTGCAGATGTATTATTGCACTTATTTTTTATTCTAATTACTATACATATTTATTATTAAAATTATTATTTTATGGTGTTATCTTTGTTTGGATAATTGATATTGTTTCAGTTGCTTATCAGGTGGTATTCCACAAAGTAAGCTAAGTGTGCAAACATTGTTTAATTCAATAAACCGGAATTATACCAACCATTTTTGGTTCCATCAAAAATGAGTAGGGCATCTTGGTTAGTAACCAAGACAATTAAGTGTAACCTCTTAAGACCATGTCACATGTGATGACTTTCCCAATAATTTTCAGTCGTAACCTTCAGTTACATAATCTTAGTGACTCAGAGGCAGTTGGCGGTGAGGTCCTGAGACTACCATTCACCTAATGTGACATACCCCTGCGGCTCACTCCAACTAGTCCACATTTTACCCTGATTTGATGTTGTCTTAAGTCGTAGGGTTAAGCTCTGTATGCATGTCAACCATTCAGAAGCACAATGGAGAGGGCTTTAGATCTCACAAAGTCAAAAGAAGCTTACCTGTCTAATGTCTCATGCTTTAGGTACCACAAAAGAATAGAAAAAGGCTAAAAAGGGGGGCATGATTGTGGCTGATCTCTCCAGACCTTTTAACCCTTTGTACACCACCCCCTCTGTCAGGCAGCATATTATTGGCTGTCACAAAGAGGGGTGAGGATAAGTGTGTGGGAAAGTCAGTTGCGAAATCAATTATGTGTATTGGCATGGTCCAGCGATGAGATCATCAAATGCTGTTGGCAAGTCTGACATACCCAATGACTAGAAGTCTTCTCTGTATCAGGGTAAAGGTTCTTTTACCTGTTTGAAGTTCATGAAACTCCTGTACATTAAGAAACAAAACAAAAAAAAGAAGGTTCCGTCTTTTTTAAGCACTTGTAGTGCTGCTGTATTCTTAGTTACACTATCATGTAAATTATTTTAATATGTTCATTATGAAATAGTAGCATTTTAAAAGCTATATGTTATTAGCTTTAGTCATACATTGCCAAGTCAAGTCGCTGCTGTGCAAACACCATCACCTTCTGCTTGATTCTGTACAGTGCTGTTGATGCAGAGAATCATGGAAAGGCATTGATGTGTTGGTTGGTTCAAAGATTAACCCCTGTGCTCAAAAGGTTCTTTAATATTTCTGTGATTTTTTTTCTGTCCACCATGATTTTCATGCAGTCAATAGCGGCTTTTAAGTTGTTGGCTAGTTAAACTATGTAAAATGTCTGTATACTTAACATATGTTTTATCATTTTAAGATTTTCCAAACATCACTTATGCAATAGGTTGCACACACGTGTGAATAACAGCACTGTCAGGACTATTGGAGGCTAAATTTGTATGTCATAAATCATTCCATAACAGGTAAGTCCTTTTAAATTGATATTCATGTGTAAGCAATGTTGTATTGTTCCATCGAGAAGGTGGGGAACACCCCAAATCCCTCTAGTGTCTGAAGCTGCAGCTTTCATTTTGGTTACTGAAACTGTAATTTATGTTTACATATAAATTTATATTCTAGTCATCCTGGTATATGTCCTTCTATTTAATTTTCTCTCGCTGCCACATGCTCTTCACAGCACTCATGATGCTATTGAAAACACAATGGCAACAAAACTTTAAGTCTAGTATTCACTTATTTGCATAAATAGTATGTTTACAATCAAATTAAGCAATTCAAAGAAATTTTTTTTCATTTGATTTAATGCCAACAACATTTAAGATTCAGAACCATTATATACTTAGGCATTTATTTGGTGAGGTATAGATTGCCATGCAGCTTCACTCACTTTCTTATTAAAGGATACATTTTCTTCTTGTGTTATTACAGATTTGTACCATTCTTCTATTTTAGATCAACTAAAAAATCCAAATAACAGAATAGCCTAAATAGTGTCCTTTCCTTCTCTGAGCTTTCTCAAAATATAACAAACATCCCATCAACTTCAAACTTACAGTCACAAGCACACTTAGGAGCATTTAAATATCCTAAGTGCAGGCATAATTGTGGATTACCTAAGCCCATCTTTTTACTTACTGAGAAACACTTTATATAATTGGAACAAACTTGAACCTTGACTGTAAAACTAGGCTTATCCAGGTGAGAGTTACTCAGCTAAGTCTTAATTTTATAAGCAGACTTCACAGAGTGTCCATCAATCCTTAGAGCCTGAGGTTGCAGCAGTTATTTTCCACACAATTCCAGGTGTACAAGGGTTACATGCTGCTGGATGACTTGTTAGTTACTGTTTTGGGCTGCTAGTTAGTGGACATTTTTCTAAGTATTAATGGAACAGAATATTTTTTTAGGCCAGTGGTACAGTTTTTTGCTGTATCTCACAAATTGACTGCATGAGCATAGAGTATCATCAGTGTTTGCCAGATGGGTTCAGTTTACTTCAAAATGGGAAAGGGATATCTGCTGTTGATTGTCATTTAGGTTGAAATGTTTCAGCATCTAAGTCAAAAGAACCTGCCACCATCTATTATTGGTCTATTTCAGCAGCCATAATGTATTAAGACTTGACAATTCTCATTTAACATAATACCGTGTTTCCCCGAAAATAAGACCTACTCTGAAAATAAGCCCTAGCATGATTTTCAGGCTCCTCTGTAATATAAGCCCTACACCAAAAATAAGCCCTAGTCAAGATTGTCAGCTGAAAAGTAAGGCGCCCAAGGCCAGGTTTATACTTCACGTGATGCGACGCGTGTGCCCAAAACATCCATTAAATTCCGAGGACACCTTACCACAATATCTCTGAAAAGGATGTTTAATGGTTACATCCATCAATTCGGGGATGTGCCCTTTCCAGCAGCATCAGCGCAAGACAGAAACAAAATCCCTGGACGGAGCATCAGCTCATCGCAAGGTGAACACAAGCACATACACACACTAACGTCATTTTAGCGTCACCAAATCCCCAAACCTTCATGTCTTTGAATGGAAAACTGAGCACACTGTGGAAACCCATGAGGAAAACAAGCAAACTCCAGGCAGGGATCACAAGGGACATGACTCCCTGCGAGACAGCAGCGCTACTGCTCTGCCACCATGCCACCCCATATGTGTAACTATTAACAGTATTAATTTTTTAAACAAAGTTAATGCTTTATCTGTAAAATGTAACATACATATTTTTACTGCATTTCATCATGAAAGTGATATCAAGTATCTAAGAATTCTAAATGTGCAGAGAGCTGGAATATTATAAATTTTATATGTTTTGTGTGGCGATGCTGCTTGTCGCTGCTGTCAGGTCAGGAGGAAGCCACAGAAGCACGTAGTCATTTAACAACTGGGTCAGTTTTAAGATGACGTTTACAATGCTCTGCATTAATGATAAAGTAAACTACGAGGTTAAAGCCGAAATTTCCACTTTAATCACAAAATAGATATTTTTATTATGTCCTTTTGTTTTTTTCTGTAGCTCAAATACGCCGCCATACATTCTGATGGTATTGTGAAGGTGCAAAAAAAAGACGGCACAGAAGATGGTATGTGAGACTTTTAAAATGTATCGTGTCATTACTTTGGGGAATATGCGACGCTTGAATATCAAAGCACCACGAATGCATTTGTATGTTGGTATCTTGCTTCACCACATCGAACCATTCATCAAACATCGAAGCGCGCACATTGGCTAACAGTGGCTGGAGTAGCAAGAAATTCAGGCTGAAATTCAGGATTTGAATGTGGAATGTTATGATGATATTTCAGAAAAAGATGACATGACTGCATTTGGATAAATGTATATTATTGAATATGAATAAATCTAAGATATTCCCTAAAAATAAGCCCTAGTGCATCTTTTGGAGGAAAAAGAAATATAGACCCTGTTTTATTTTCGAGGAAACACGGTAGCTGGTACAGTAAAATCCTCTGAACCACTACTAACACAGACAGAATGTGATAGTGAGATGTTTACATATTAAATATACACTTATAACAAAAACATTGAGCTCAAATAATGATTTCAAACAGTTATCCACTGAAATGATTTCCCATACATAACTCCCTGCTAAAGTGAAATCAGCACAGTCCAGGTAAAACTCCTTATGTTGGATGATAAGTGTTTGCATTGAAAAGACAACAGAATTCCAAGATATAATAAAAGAACGCTTCACCAGGTTTTCTAACCTCAGCCAGACTGAAGTTAACATGAAATTCCAAAGTAGTATTTAAAACTATTCCACTTGGAACCATCTCCACCAGATAAGTACTCTAAGCCCGGGAACTCTGCCATCTAATGTGACAGGGAAAAAAGTACTTTGAAGTTGTTGTCTCCCAGGGTCTTTTCATTGCATTGGCCTCTTGGTCCCTGTTTCATTCTGGCTAGGGCATAAGCCAATGTGTTACAGAATGTAAATGTTACTTTTTTATGAAAGTTGTGTCAGTCATGTTAACTTCCTGTTACAAACTACATACATGGCTATAAAAAATTATTTACCCCTTTGGCAGTTTTCACATTTCATTGTGGCACAACATTGAATTACTATTGGATCTACCAGATAAGGTGCATTTATACTGCGGTCATTTGAATTCCCAAACAGATGATCTCCATTGAACTAATAATGTGTCTTCTAAAACCAATAAGTTGCTCTAGTGATGATTTAGATATGTTATATTGAATATTTATGCAATCAGTTATTTTCTGTTTTATATTTTTGACTAATTTAGACCACCTTGCAGAGACATGTTTTTTCTTTGACATTAAAAAGTCTTTTCTGTTGATAAATGTCAAAAAAGACAAATTAAATCCATTCAATGTTGAATGATAATAGAATATGAAAACTTTGGTGGTGTGGGGTCTGAATACTTTCGATAGACACTCTAAAACCAGACAGGTGGGAAAAGTACAAAGCAGGCAACAGAATCAAGCAATATATATTCAAAGAGAAGAAGAAGGGACACCAAGAAAAAGACAGAAAAAAGTTCAAATTATGACACACAAGAACAACCACCTAAATGTTGAAGCATGGAAGCAATGATCTAGAGGATTTTAAAAAGACCAAAATGCATAATTGAACAGCAAAGAGCTTCAGACAGATTTCCTTTTTATTTCCCTTACCCTTCCCATCAACTGACTAAAGCCCAATTAATGTTGTATAACAACAAGTGAAGACTAAAAGTGCTATGGAAAACTTGTAAGTGAAAGGGGTAGCCATTCTGTGTTGATAGAATATTTTAGATACACACACGAGGTGTCAGAATCTTAAATAACATGTAGATAAGTGATTCAAGGTTTAGGTGTAGACTACCATATAAAGGTGTGTAGCGGTCCAGTGCCACTAAGATTCACACCATAAAGAAGATGGTGATTTATGTATTTTTATGGAGGAGATCCCAGGTACGCTCCCAGCCTTGGCCCAACCCGCACATACTCACAAACAAAGACAAAATAATGCACATTGGAATCAAACAACAATTAAAGAATGTAATGAAATTAAATGAAAACAATACCACCCCTGCAACCCTACGGCAAAATTACATTAAACACATAAAGACAAACAACCCCACACAGCAAAGTCCATGGAAAACAGCACCGGATATAATGAAATGATGACGATAGTAAGTCCAGAGATCTGTATGTTGAAAGGGAATGAAAAAACAGTCCTACCAGTAGACACTGTAAAGGTGAAGACAGATGGATGGTTCAGGAGCACTGCTTTTCTTGCGGGAAAGCCATGAATCCACTATCAGTCTTCAGCACACAGGTGGACAGAAGACGATCCAGTCCCAACAACAAAACAATCCAGGACACAACGGCTAAATACGGTTAATCAACAGAAGGCAGCCAGACAGGTACACGGAACACAGAATGCAATAAAAAACACTTTTTTCCTCTTTGGACACCTGCCCTCCTTTTACGCCACTCTGACCACCTTTGACCCCACCAGCCCCTGCAGGGACTGCTGGGAGATGCGGTTTTAACTATTGGTAGCATTGCTACAGGTTGTTCCAAAACTCAGCCCTGAGGAACCCCTGTGGATGCAGGCTTTTGTTCTGTTTTTTATTGGACTCCTAGCCTAATTAACTTAGGTTTCATGTCCAGTTTCTGAGTTTGGGGTTTAATGTAGAAATTACAAATCTAAGTTTGGTAAATTTTTATTAAAATATACAAAGCAATTATATGAGGATAAAGTCGTTTTTTGTTTACTTTTTAACAATATTTTCATATTGATTTTCTTTCAGTTTTTCAAGGCATTCTGGTTATTTTATCCGTTATCGACTAATTAGTGGCTCTGATGCTGACATAGCTGCAGCCTTTCATCATTCAATATTGGTTGCTTAGGTGTCTGCTCTGCTTGATTATAATTGTCTTTATTAGGTTACAATGAAGGGAGCAAATTACACAGAAAAAAGGGCAAAATAATAGGAAAACAACAAAAGAGGGTTAAGCACGTAAAGCTATGGCAAAACAGAAATATTCCTAAATGTCTTCTAAATGTAAAACTCATAGTGTTGTGCTTTTCTGAATGCAGAATAAAAGAAGAGAACAAGGACCAGCTAATTAAATAAGATAATTTATCATCAGTTATTATAACTGATTGTGAACCTGGTTGAAACAAAAACCTACAGCCACAGTTGGTCACCACGACTGAATTTGGGAACCACTGGGCCGTAGGACATCCATCCTAAAATACTCAACTCAGTTTCTCAAATGCGAAAAACAATCCTCAATACCTGCACTCGCACATTTACTGTAACCTGCTTAATTCATTTCAGGATTGTGGGTCATCAAATCTCATTAAAATAGGATTAGGTGCAAAATATAAACCAAGCTTGGACAGGGTGCTAGACCATCACAGCCCTCCATAACTTAAATGATTACCTATATTTTTTTGATATGTACTTAATTGATTAATGACTTCATCAAGCCAAGCTAAGTTGAGAAAACATAAAAGCGAATTCTATTTTATTGTATTTAATGGAGCAAAGGGAAGATTCTTTTCATTGTGATGAGACAGCCATCTGAATCTACTGTTTGAAACTCTCAAAATGTCAATATGTAAGACAAGGCGATGTATTACTTTAATGTGTCACTTAACAGGAACAAAAATGCCAAATGGAATTACAAAAATCAGCTTATATGAACTCAATTTTATCTCTAATCATTCCACAGGGCCATATAATTTGAAATGAATCATAGCTTGGATTAAAATTATGTACAGGCAAAATCTGTGATAAAATAGGAATGAGGAAAAGTGTTATATTAAATCCCTTTTTTGTTTTCTATATGGGATCTGACCAATGGCTTAGTCCCACTAGCCCATTTATAACATTTGGCACTGGTGCTGCATGGCAACCAGATATTCAAGCACTACTCCAAAAATAGTCTCAATGGTATACTGGAGAGTTTGAACAGAATCTCCCTTGCTATTTTTTATGACTAAGCATAACATTTTATTAGCTTTTTAAAATTGATTCTACACATTTTTTGGAAGATGAGAATGTTGTCTAGAATAAAAAGGATACTTTTTTCAAATTTGCCACTTGCAGTTTTCATTTCTTTACACCAAGTGTTATTCTTATCAATAATGTTATAAAAAAAGAAACATAATGAGAAACAAAGAAAAAGGAGTTGGTGGCCTGCCATGCGTCCCCTTTTATTTTGATTTTTATAGTCTGTAATATACAGTGTAGAAACAGACTCCCAGCAGCCTCTATGAAACACTTCTAAAGTCATTGAAATGACTGAAGCATCCCCCTTACTTCTCCCTGATCATCAGAACATTGATGAAAGTTTGCAGGTGGCTTTTAAAGTGGCACTGGTGGGGAGTGTTACAACTTCAACTAAAGCTCTTCTTCTGGGTTGGTGACTACAGAACTAAGGAAGAAATAGACAGATGTGATATACCTTTGGCTTTAGATACTGGCACTGCTGAGTCCTTATAATTCTGGTCCTTGTAAGGGTGGTGGGATGTTCATGTGGTAGAAATATTTAAAGAAAGAAACTTATCCTCTAACAGGACAAATCGATAATCAGGAAGGAGAAAAGCTGTTCATTGTATCTTTTAATTACTCACAGCAAAATGCCTTAGAGGGTGCATTTGTCAAAAGCAATCTGTTACAACATGATGAGAATGATCAGAGAAACAAGAGATACAGTTTAGTTTTATAAACTATTGAATTTACATACAATGTCAATCAATGCTTACATTTACTCTGATTGGTTCATTGGTTTACACCCAAATGATCTATATAAAATAAAGTATTTTTTATTATATACTTATTATTCTTCTATCCTTTGGATTTAGCCACTACCCTTGAAAGTTCTGTGTATATAACAACTGTACATTTTGGTTGTCCACAGGACATCTACTGATTTCGTAGTCATTTCTTAGTCATCTTTCAGTACATTTTGTTGTTCACTCAACCTTTAAATGGTTTCTTGATATGCCTGAAAATGGTTTTCAACATCTATTAACCTTTTATGATAGTTCTTTAAGATGAATGTTATATTTTAATATGGAAACCATATCAAAACACTTTATCCTAATTGACTAATCTTTCTTCCACAGTCAATACCTTGATGGTGTTTACATTGAATTTTACCCTATTGTAGAACATTTGAGCCATCACCCTAGTATTTTCAATCTGGTTGTTTTGTCATTTTTGCATATTTCAAACATGTTCTCTCATTATAGAAGAAGTCCTCCGATTATTATTATGAACCATTGAGACTTATGGTCATAGTATCCATCTTTGAATTATAAATGGCTCTCTTATCTGAACCCTATACTTATCAACCAGTTTGTATTACAAATTTCTACATTCATGTTCAATGCTAACATTGAATGACATTAATTTTGTTTTTCGCATGTTTGGATTTATTCTAAATGATTTTTAACCAATTCCATTGCTTGTTTCAGATTATTATGATTTTTTTTCATGACGTTATGATGTTATTGCAATGACATTTCATTTCTGTTGTTTCTATTAGTCATCACTGTTGTTAATACCACAATATGTTCATTTTATTATGGCTTGGGAAATTTTATTGTTTATAATTAGGTGAAAAATCAATAATTTAGAACATAAGAGTTATAAAGATCTGCTTATTGTTGCTATTAATTATTGTTTTGGTGAGTATTAATTGAAATATTGCTTGTTATGAGGTTGCCACAGTGCCATTTAGTTTTCATTATGGGTGCTTCGATTTTATGGTCCCACCGCTGTGACATTTGGTGTAGTTACTGGGGACTTGGTTTTCCAGGAATCGTGTCAGGTGGCATCATTGACATGACAATTTATATGCCAGTAGCACAAAGGAATCAACATCCATGTTTCTGATGTCTTACTAACTTTCTAATTGTTTCAGGTTTTTGATTTAAGGCAAATGATCTAGAGACCGTGTTGTCAGACAATGATTTCTGGTTAACCTTCTGGCAGTGACAAAAAGATTTACCTTAGGACTTTTCACTTAATGTTTCATCTCCTAACTCATCTTATCTTCCTTTGTTGACTGCCATTTTCCTATCTCTTGGAAGAATGAGAAAGGCAGCAGTACTTTTTACAAATTGATCAAGAGATAAGATGTGAAATGAATAACAGGCAAGATTCGTAACCAGGAAGCCAGTAAAATGACTGTCAAAACCAGAAAAAAGAAAACCCTTAATCGTCATCAAAGGTTGTTGTGCTAGAATCGTTAACCAAGAAAACAAAATATTCACTTTCAATATACACAGTTTCTTTGTTTATTCTACACAAACTTGCATGAATAGGAAATGTCTGTAGAGGCCTTTATGTCCATGATCCCATGATGTTACATTTGCTCACTTCCAGGTTGTTTACCTAGCAATTCTTTTTAAGAACACTTTCTGGATGCAAAGTAATACCAAATTCACAATCCTTGGGTGCAAGAAATCTTAACTGTACACATTTTTATTTAAGAAAAAGCACATAAGATTGAAGAAACATGCAGTTCATAACAATGATCACTATTTTGGGACTCTCGTGTACATGTCGTTTATGGTTGCAATAACCATTGCACGTCACATGATGCAGAAGTCACATGACATATTCTGTCATTTTGGCCCCTCTAGTTTAAGATGAGAGCGCACTATTCAATTCATCCAAATCTCTGTATTATTTCTAAAAACAGCCGTTGGTGTGTAACTTAGTTAAGTAAAGGATATCTAGGTATGTTTTTAACACTCTGTCATTTTTTTGACTTGTAGCTAAATGTTTTAAATATTGACGATTGGCTTAGATTTTGTCAACTTGCCATAGTTCAATAATTAATTAATGAATAGATATTGCTGGTTTACATTTCAACTTTGTTTTGCATATAATACCAATCTGTTTTAGTTTGTACTTATTCTGTAGTTACCAGTTTGTAAAATGTATACTGCATTTTCATAAGAACTTGTCACAGTGCTCTGCTCCTGCATTCAGTGAAGGATGCCATACTAAAATAAACTAAATTGAACTGAATTTTAATTTTCACCAGTATTCATACTTTTGCTTGCTCCCAGACTTTATTTCCACTTTCTTCTCAAAAGTATTTAGGTTCCCGATCTTTTCAAAATTTTGTTAATCCCTTCATTCCTCCAAGGTTTTGAGAATTTCAATAATGACTAAACAAATAATATAGTGCATTTGTCCTTACTAGTTGGTAGTTAGATTTATTGGTAAATTCAGAATGTGAATGTCTGCAATGGACAAACATTTAATCTTGGATTGGTTTCTGTTATGTTTTGCTAAAGTAGGCTCTGGTTCCCATCTAACTGAATAAGCAGGTTTGGAAATATGAATAGCTGAATGAATAAATAAATGGGTAAATTCTCTGTTCTTATCAGTTCCATAACAGTGGGCAATATGAGTATCATGCAAGAGATTTTATGATTGATAACAATTCTCAAGCATGTTAAGCTAGAGTTTACATTTAGATAACTATAAAAGGCAACACGGTACTTTACATTCCACTTAGGCTGACATTAACTAATTACTAAATTGTATGTGTTGTAAGATTTACTATTAAAAATGCAACATTAATTACTGTCATTTACCCAAGGACGTTCATTCATACTTGCAGAGCAAATGAAAAGCATTAGAGCATGCAAAAATTGCAGCAATCAAAATTCTTTATGTGCATGAGTTCAGATCATTAGCAGCATTGCTGATGAAAACATATTAAAGTACACAGTAGGCTCAGTAGACATCTACTGGCTCATTCCTTTCTGGTTAATAACAGGGGACAATCTCTATAGTATTCTTACAACCTGGGTGTGATCACTAACCATCCTCCTCATTATTCTTATGAGATTCTTATGAATCCAATAAATGATTAAGACAGTTACAACTTACCACCTTCTATCCCAGTATGCCATATTAGGAATTTGGTGGGCATACCATGAACCCTAAATTAGTACCAGAAACAAAATGTTAAACCCTGTTAGACCAGTAATTTAATTTTAAATTAAGCATTTCAGGAATATACGTAGGATGCTTCCATGATTTGACGTTTCAAGCTTCTTATAAAGTTGTCTTCTTCTTCTTAATTTTGGTCTATTCCCACTGCTATGTGGGGTCGATATGCTTGATCAACCTTCTCCATACAGCTAGTTCCTGCACCTCCTAGCCAGTCAAGCCCTTTTCCTTCAGACCTTTTTCTTTATCCATTCATCTCTGCTTTGACATCCCTCTCTTTCTCTTCCCATGTGCTTTCATTCCCATCACACTTTTGCCCACATTTTCATTGTATGTCTTTATCACATGTCCATACCACTTCAACCTACTTTCCTTTACTTTCTTAGGTATATCTCCTACTTTGGTTGTACCTCTGGTTGTCTAATTTCTTATTCTGCTCTTTTTTGTAACTCCACATATCGATCTCAACATTTTCATTTCTGCAACATCTACTTACAATACAATACAATTTATTTTTGTATAGCCCAAAATCACACAGGAAGTGCCACAATGGGCTTTAACAGGCCCTGCCTCTTGACAACCCCCCAGCCTTGACTCTCTAAGAAGACAAGGAAAAACTCCCAAAAAAACCTTGTAGGGAAAAATGGAAGAAACCTCGGGAAAGGCAGTTCAAAGAGAGACCCCTTTCCAGGTAGGTTGGGCGTGCAGTGGGTGTCAAAAGAAGGGGTTCAATACAATACAATACACAGAACAGAACAAATCCTTAATAAAGCATAATAATAAAAATTTTAGAAGTACAGAGCAGAATTTAACAGTAGATGATATCATATAATAAGATTTTGATATTTTTAGAGTGCTGGAGACCTCATCCGTCAAGCTGCCTCCCCATTTGGCCATTCCACGGCTGAAACGTTGCTCGGCCAGCCAATCCGATGAAAGGGCCCCTCTTTCCCATGATTCCTGTGATCCTCCACCAGGGATGACTTTACCATAGGCAGGCAACAACTTGGCAGGTGGGCCGTGGCACCAATTGCCACATTTGAGTACCGAGAACAGAAACAGAATAGGTGAGGGTTAGTATTCAATTATACTTATCATGTTACTTATGTTTTAGTGCTAATGACTAACAACAGAGATGCAGTATGTACAGTTAATCAGCAGCTCTAGTCAGGATATGCTAAACTGAAGTAGTAAGTCTTCAGCCGGGATTTAAAGGCTGGGACCGAAGGGGCATCTCTTATAGAAGCAGGAAGACCATTCCACAGTTTAGGGGCCCTGTAACTAAAAGCTCGACCTCCCACTGTTATTTTATTAATCCTTGGAATCATAAGCAGACCGGCATCTTGAGATCTTAATGTGCGCTCAGGTTTGTAAGTCATGATAAGTTCAGACAAGTAAGCCGGACCTTGGCCATTTAATGCTTTATATGTTAAAAGGAGGATTTTGAAATCTGCCCTAAACTTAACCGGGAGCCAGTGTAAGGATTTAAGAACTGGAGTTATGTGTTCATATTTTCTTGTTCTTGTAATAATTCTTGCAGCCGCATTTTGGATTAACTGGAGGCTGTATAAAGAACAGTTTGAACAGCCAGTGAACACCGCATTACAGTAGTCAATCCTACTAGAGATAAATGCATGAATTAATTTCTCACAATCCTGTTTATTTAGAAAGCGCCTTAATTTCCTAACATTTTTAAGATGGAAGAAACATGTTTTGGACAACTTTGTAATATGTGCTTTAAATGACATGCTAGAATCAAAGATAACTCCTAGATTGCGGGCTGATTCAGTAAAATTAATTGGGATTCCAACTGAGTTAAATGTCGACAAAATATTGCTGTGATCAGCGTCATTCCCTCCAACAATTAACATCTCTGTTTTATCTGTATTTAAAGACAAGTAGTTCTCATTCATCCATTCCTTTAATTCACTAACACAACTAATTAAAGACAACATCGGAGAAACTTCATTTGATTTAAATGAAAGGTATAACTGGGTGTCATCTGCATACGAGTGAAAATTAACATTATGTTTCCTAATGAGAGATCCCAGTGGAAGCATGTAAAGTGAAAACAGTAAAGGTCCCAGTACTGAGCCCTGTGGGACACCATATTGAACTTCTGTGTATAATGATGGAGTACTGTCAGCACATTTCTGTACATATTGGAATCGATTTGATAAATAAGAACTGAACCAAGCGAGCACGTGGCCTGTAAGACCAACATCATTTTCTAGCCTGTGCAGTAAAATAGAATGGTCAATGGTGTCAAATGCTGCACTTAAGTCTAATAACATAATAACAGTGGAGTTTCCTTCATCAGAGGATATCAAAATGTCATTTACAACCCGTGTTAGTGCAGTTTCTGTACTATGACCAGTGCGAAAACCAGACTGGAATTTCTCAAATAAACTGTAATGCATAAGGTGTGACTGAAGCTGACTGGCGACTACTTTTTCTAGTACTTCTTCTGTGTTCCCTTTACTGCCCATGTCTCAGCTCCATACATCATTGCTGGTCTTACCTCTGTCTTAAAAACCTTACCTTTAACTCTTGCCTTAAATTTTTTAACAACACAGCACTTCTGATACATTCTTCCATTTGTTCCATCCACTCTACACTCCATCTAGTCTTTCATCTCAGGCTACCACTAATCCTAGATATTTAAAACTATACACTCTTTTTAATAGCTCTCCCTGCAGGCTAAGTTCTGAATTCTAGTCATTATTAAACCTCATACAGTATATTCTGTCTTCTACCTATTTATCTTCAAACCTCTGTCTTCTAAAGCCCTTCCCCATTCTTTCAACTTCCTCTCCACTTCTTCTTTTCTGGTGCTACACAACACAATGTCATCAGCAAAACGCATGCACCCAGGGGAATGGTCTTTCATCCCATGACTCAGCACATCCATAACCAGATCAAAGAGGTAAGGACTTAAAGATCCCTGGTGCAGACCTACCCTAACTAGAATCTTGTCTGTTACCCTAACACTGCTTTTAACCAGAGTCCTCATTCCTTTCATGCATAACCTGGTCAATCCTCCCATACTTCTCTGGTCCTCCTCTCTCTCTCATGAACCTTCAGACCTCTTGACGCTGCAGTCTATCATAAGCTTTCTCCAAGTCTATGCAAACCTTTCTGTTTTTATCAATACTTCTCTGTTAGATCTCTCAATGCAGACTGCATCAGTTGTTCCTCTCCCTGGCATAAAGCTGGACTGCTCATCCCCTATGGTGGTCTTTTCCCTAAGCCTTCACTCTATAACTCTTTCCCAAATTTTCATTATGTGTGACAGTAGCTTTATCTTACTGTAGTTTCCAGAATCTTGAATTTCACCCTTTTCCTTATAAATGGGTATAGTCACACTGTTCCTTCACTCATCTGGTATTTTCTCCTGTTAATTGATCTTCTGCATTAGATTCCACAACACATCTACTCTTCCATAACACTTTCTTCATTCAGCAGCTTTTCAATGTACAGTATCTCCGACCATTCTTGATCCTATCTTGCTGACTCAAGCCCACACCTTGCTCATCTTTCATCTGTTTTATCTGACTAAAATCCTTTCTGCCTTGTTCTTAGACTTCACTATTTTAAAAGTCATTCTCTGTCCCTCTTTTGTCTCCAGTATTTCATACACCTCCTCCAACATTCATACCTTGACTCTTGCCCCCTTGTTTGTTTCCCTATACATTTCTCTGTCTTCCTCCCTTCTTACAAAATTGTATCCCTCAGTAATACTAATTGCTTGAAAATTCAGAAATGGGAATGTACAGGTAGACTGTACATAAAGTGACTGTATTCTTTATGCTTTGAGAGACTTTGACAAAATCATTTTTGAAATGTTTGCATAGATGCTCTTCAGCTTTTTCTTATTCTACATTTTTAAGCACCATTTTTTCCTCTGAAAGTCGTCTACAGTAAGTAGACTTTAAGTGTCTGTCGCACTGCAGAATTCATCATGCCACCCTAAACCTCTTAACCCCAACTAGAGCTGCTCCAGTGTTCTCTGCGATTTAACCAATAAGTCCTGGCAGCCTTTTCTTTAATCTGGTTTGTTCATCTCAGACTTTTGAAATTGTAGCAAAAAGAGGGGCTCTGGAAATTACACTGAATCTATGGCAGTCAGAAACCACTTCAAAGTAAACAGAAAGGGGGAAGATGCTTGGGGCAGTCTGTTTTAATGTGGATAAAACAACAACCTGTCATCCCAGCAAGGTGAGGACCCTTAAATTAAGGTATGCATTAGCAAAGAGAGCAAGCTGCCATGTTATTTTAAACTGACTGAAAAAAATTGCTTCAAGACAGGCAAGTGAGAGTACCATTCTTAAATGCTTACCTTCAACCCTTGCAAAAATAAAAGGGAAACTCCTGGGCATTTAGGCAGAAGGGAATAAAAAGAGAAGAAAAGAGACAGCTTCATGTAGAGGGCCAAAGGGGACTGATTTTTTAATCCTGTTTCCAAACGATTTCTAAAGGTTTCATGCTACTACCACTAACTGAAACAAAAAACAAACTTGAGGCTTTCTCTCTCTTGCCCATAGTAGTAAAATTATGATCTGTGCTGCAAAGTAAAGTTTTTGCAGGACTCCAAACACGATGCATGCTTTTAAGTGTCAATCAAGTGCTGCATAATTCACTTAAAGCCTTTTCTAGAGACAAAGTCATATGGCTGGGTGTCCTTACAAGTAAATTATTTGTAGGTCATATGACACGTTTGTGTTAATTGTGAACATCCTTTGACTGCAGTGCCTGACAGATGCCTTAAAAGCTGAAGTGCATGAGTCATGGCTAAACCTACACTCATCACAACATGAGAATAGCATTTCTTTTCTCACCAACGACAAAGTAAAATAATTGTTATATCTAGGTGCATCTCAAAAATAATTATTCACATATTTTTAAAGCTTTTGTTTATTTCAGTCTAACAGATTCCTCAACCACTAGCTTCTCCAGTGTCCCTAAAACAGTTTCAGTTTTATTCTCTCAGTCATGTTCACGCTTTCCCTCGCCCTCCCCCAGCCTTCTGATCTGACTCTAACAGAGTCAGTATAAATTCACACCCGATCTGAAGCTGTTTGTTTTCAAATAATATTGCATTTGTGCGACAATGTTTTCTGATTGGTACTATTCAGGTCATAAAACGATTTCTTAAAAATGTCACATATGTTTGTCTGTTTCTTTTTTGCCTGGTGCGGCGTTGACATCGTGCACCAGAAGGCGCAAGCTTATTCAGTGCAAGCAGGAACATGCAGGTGGCCGGTTGCTTGTGCTATAACACGCTTGACTTGGCGTCGACCATCGCACATGTACTGTGCAAGGCATGTACGGGGGCCATTGGAGCAACTTCATTGTCGCTTCTTACAACAAAAGGAGATGGATAAAGCAAAAGAGGATGCAACATCGACAAGCTTCTGTTCCAAGACAGCCGCTCCCCCCAGCCCTTTCAGTGTAATCGTAACACAGCACAGAGAGAAGTGTGTACATTGCAACAGGTACACATGTCATAAACATAGAAATGACGGTCCTTGGGTGTATGGGAACTGTTAACATTTGAATCTGATGATTGCATATAGCGTGGAACTGACATCTCTGTACTATTCTTTCTTCTGCATGTCCTGGAGTACAAAAGAAACAGCACCGTGGGCAAGATTGAAAAAAAAAACAAAACGCGGCCACTGATTACAAGCGCAAGAAGGCATGTGAATGAATATGACTAATGTTGCATCAGTGCCACAATGTTTTCCGAAATGTACTATACAGGTAATAAAATGAATTATTCCAAATATCATATATACCTATGTCTCTGTTTTTTGTCAG
The DNA here is from genome assembly GCA_026402145.1 of Polypterus bichir lapradei. Lineage (NCBI taxonomy): Eukaryota > Metazoa > Chordata > Cladistia > Polypteriformes > Polypteridae > Polypterus > Polypterus bichir. Next base: position 37,840,819 of record JANRMT010049829.1, read on the forward strand.
TGCGGCTTTGACATCATGGACTATAAGGTGCATACTTATTCAGCGTGAGCAGGAACACTCAATAAAACTAAGTAAAAAAAAATTCAAATGACAATGAGATAGGAAGAAGGCAGATTCACCAGCGTTTGTGTGTCAGCTTTTATCCCTCCAGATCAGAGAATTTCCAGTTCCATTGTCTCAAAACACCACTCACATATACAGTTATTCCCAGTTTCAAATAAAAACTAACAGCGTCAGTTCCCTGGGGGGGCGGTAGTATGTATTGTGATTGTGACTGAGAGAATAAAAGTTAAAAAAAAAAATGCTAACTTTTACAAGTACTATAAATGTGCACTGGCTGTTACAGACACAAATCAAATGTATGTTTTTATTGTATAATATGAACAATAAGATCAGCTTACTATTCAAAATTTCAAATTTGCCAGGGAACTGGTTTCAAACTCATGACCTTCAGAATATAAGTCGGCAGCGCTAACCACAGCACCATGGAAGCTGTTGTATTGTATTTGCACCTTTTGTGAAAGTGTTTATTTGATATTTGGCCATCAGCTTTAACAAATTATACAATTCATGTCTACATTTTGTTATTTATTACCAAAACATGAAAAATGTTTCAGTTTTAATGATGTGTTTACATAGATTGTTGTAGACACAAAACACACATCAAATTATTTCCCCTTACAATTCTGGGTTGCTCACTCCCAGATAATCAATCAAGGCAGGAACTGGGAGAACTTCTTGCCTGTTCTGAGGCAGTGGGGGGATGGTATAGCAGGCTGCTTGCTGCTTGGGCTTATCAACACATTTAGAAGACAAAAGATGCTGACAGAGAGGTGTGAAGGGATTTAAGGTGGGCCGGATTTATGAGTTTTTTCGTTGACTCTGGTAATTCTAGTGTTAAAAGTGATATACAGTAGATGAGTGAATAGTCATATTTATTTACAAAACAAAACCATATTCACAAAATATAGTATAGTATTAACAAAATGAATTAATTCATATAATAGTGTAATAAAGCAAACACAATTCAGAGGTACTGGAGTTTTCTAAATTTTATTTGGAGTCTTTGTTCCGTAACATGTGGTGCCCTATCTTATACTTCATTATGTAGGTTACAGAGCACACCTCCAAAACAATAAAAAAATGCTTTCCCTACCAATAATTATCTCCTGCCACTTATGTTCTGTCTTTCTCTATAGTGCAAACACTCCTGCTTATTGTCTCCTGACTCCCTACTCAAAACTTCCTTCCGCTGCACCTTCCTTTTTCTCCTGACTTCTCCTGCCACTCATCTCATAAGAGGTGCGTCCTATGGCAGGTCATTTTAACATTTAATCCATTTTCGTTGGTATCAACAATGCTGATATCATTGGTTTTAAATTTGATATCAAGCTTTTACAATTTGATATTTAGTTTTTAAAACTGAGCTTTTGAAACTTAATTTTAAAAAAGAGAACTTAAATGTTAATATATTATGACAAGCCATTTTAACATTTAATCTATTGTCCTTTTTATGAAATTTGAAATCAGGCTTATAAAATTTGATATCAGCTTTTTAAAATTTGATATTGAACTCAGATTTTTAAAAAGACTAACATCAAATTCATAAATGTGACATCAAAATGACCAAATGTGATATGAGAGTTTAAAATGCATATATATTAGTATTTAAGCTATCACATCAAATTTCAAAAGTGTGATATAAAATTAAAAAAAAACTAGATATCAAATTTAAAAAGCTAAATATAAAATTTTAAAATCGTGACATCAAATTTTATAAGCTCAATGTCAAATTTCTAAGTGTTGATAAGAAATTTAAAACTTATGATATCAAAATTTTGAAAGCAGATATCAAATTAAAGGAATAGAACAGAATAGAAGCGCTTCATCCAGTCCCATCACTTACAGCATTCCACCCTTTCTCCTCCCTCACAGCCCATCACCAGTTGACTGCATGTCGTAATATATTAATGAAAAATAATATAACAGAATTTCAAAAGAAAATCACATTACAGAAGAACATTAACATTAATACAGAATAACATCACCATCTGTGGTTTCCATTTTTGGCATGCTTTTTAATTTTATCAGCATCACACTTTATATGGTTCATTGTTATTCTTCCTACTCTGTAAATTGAAGCAATACTTGAAGCACTTTCGCCATTTTGTAAACATGTAATAATTTCTATTTTTTTGTGAGAATTCCAACACCACATGCTTACATTTGTCAGCCATAACAATGTATAGTAGATTAATTATAACAAAAGAGAAATGCTACGAAACACTATTAAAACTGAAGGTGCTTAACTGACACTGTGATTCCAAAATGCAGCATGATACGTGGCGCTGTGGAAGAACACTACACGCTAGCATAAGGAAGAGTTGTTCCAATATGCATAGCTGGCAGCGTACCACATGCCAGTATTAGTACAGTAATAGGTAGGTGCGGGCGTGTGCAATTTTTTTTTCTTTGGCCCTGATGGTTAACAGAGGTTGATGATTAATTGAATGGCGGATAATCAAGGTTTTACTGTATTCATGAACAGAAACAACTTGCGCATTATAGAACTGAGATAAGACGCTGAGGTAACTGCATTCCTGAATGAAGAAATTCCCTATTCCCTTATCATTTCGCAGAGATGCACTTTAAAGTAGAAAGAAGGAAAATTCCATCCATCTAATATCAAACAACGAAGAGACCAATATTGTACTGGATGTCACTCAAGGAGGAAAAATGTAATTTGAATTCTGAAACCAATTGAGGTAGCCAGTGTTGGGAGAAAAACTAAAGTGACTGTTAACTGATTATATATAAACTTAAATAGGTTGTGACCGGGTGCAGGAATAACAGCTCCACAAAAGGGAAAATATGGGGTGCCAACCAGGTAGCCGAATTTAATGTCCAGAATTATAACAAAAAATAAATGCTCTTCAATGAACATATTCCACAAAATCAGGGTTGAAAATCAAATTAAAGCAATCGGCTGGTTGGCCATAAGTCAGGTCACTCTGTAGCAGAGCTGTGTCTGGTTCTGAACTATAATGAGCAACATACCAAGGTGCTTTAGAAGTGTAGAGGTAGAGAACAACTGATTACATATATTCTTGATGACCTGTACCATCCATCTATCCAGGAAGATCTTGGAGCCAGTGCTGTTTCTTACAAAAAGGAACAGACTAGCTCAAGTAGTTTCTGTCAAGTTGCAGTGCACTTAAGTACATTCATTGAAACAGAGCATTGATCTCTTTCTTTGAAGTGTCCTCCTAATTTCAGGTTTAGGTCAAATAAGCAAAAATTGTGTATGTTAGCATAAAGAGACAAAATACTAGAACATTTGAACAATCTAGACGAGAAAAGGCCATTTAGCCCAACAAAGCTTGCTGTTCCTATCCTCTTAATTCACTAGAATAACAACAGGTCTAGTGTTGAAGGTCTCTAAAGTCTTACTGTCTACTCTAGTTGGTAGCTTATTCCAAGTGTCTGTGGTTGTCTGTGTAAATAAAAACTTCTTAATGTGTATGTGAAATTTTCCCTTAACACATTTCCAACTGTGTCCCATGTTCTTGATTAACTCATTTTAAAATGACAGTCTTGATCCACTGTATAAATTCCCTTCATAATTTTAAACACTTTAATAATGTCTCCTCTTAATCTTCTTTTCTTTAAACTGAAAAAGTTTATCTCTTTTAATGTTTCCTCACAATTCATCCCCTGTAGCCCTGGAATCAGGTTAGTTGTCCTTCTCTTGACTTTTTCTGGTTCTGCTTTGTCCTTTTCCTAACCTGGAGACCAAAACTGTAGAGAACTCCAGATGAGACCTAACTAGTGAGTTATAAAACTTGAGCAGAACCTTCTTGAACTTGTACTCTATACATCAGGGCTCTATATAACCTAACATTATGTTAACCTTCTTAATGGCTTCTGTAAAATATCTAGAAGTTGATAGTGTCGAGTCCACTACAATGGCTAAATCCTTTTCATAAGGTATACTTTCAATTTTCAGACTTCCTATTGTGTATTCAAACCTAACATTTTTTCTTCCTATGTGTAATACTTTAGATTTACTTACATTAAATTTCAGCTACCACAAATCTACCCAAGCCTGTATGCTGTCCAAGTACCTCAGTAATGATTCAATAGATTTTAGATTATCTGCCAATCCACCTAGCTTGGTATCATCTGCAAACTTAACTAGCTTGTTATTTACATTCCCATCCAATTAATTTATATATACATATATACAGGGTGAGGCAGAAAGGACGGACGTTTTTTACAAAATCACAAAATTGTTAATTTTTTCTTACAAAGAAATTTATTGAAAGATTTGAGTTCATATTAAAATAGCATTTGACAATTTGTAGGGATGGAAATGCAGGTCTAAATGCAAAATACGCCTTACCGAACGATTACTGAGGCCAAGTTCAGAAGAATGCTTCCGAGCAGATCGACTTGGACTGCGCAGCAGGGTTAGTCGTACGCTTTCCACATTTTCAGGGGTATGTGCCCCTGACGGTCTTTTGTTCATTAGTGTACCTTGTGTACGAAGTGCTTTAACCCAACGTAGGATAGTGTTACGAGCGGGAACAGCTTTATTTCTGTGGATATTGAAATGGGAACTAAACTCACGCTGAACTGCGGTAATAGATTGGTTGTTCTTGACAAAACAGTCGTACGCAAAAATGCGGTGTTCTATCATCCACGGCTCCATGGCTTCAACTAAAAAGAAAATAAAAAAATGCTAAAAAATAGTAGCAGGCCCTAACACCGACCTCTAACGAACATCACTCTTAAAATCAGCTAATTCTGAAAGGATTCCTCGCACCATCACCCTCTACATCCTGAGTCTGCATCTATAAACAACACCCTGAACACCTACTTTGTTTAGTTTGATACTCAACCTCTCTCTTATTTGCTACCTAATCAAAAGCTTTCTAAAAGTCAAGATAAATAATATCATATGCTCCACTTTTATCATATCCTTTTGTTGCTTCCCCATAGAATTCCATCAAGCGGGTAAAACATGACCTCCCTCTTCTGAACACATGCTGACTGTTCAGTAAAACTCTTGTTCTTGTCATGTATTGCTCAATATTTTCCTTAATAATTGCTTCCATTAATTTACCTGCTGTACACATTAAGCAAACTGGCCTTTAGTTGCTTGGATAAGTCTAGTAATACTTTTCATATAATAGAATTATATTTGCCATTTTTCAATGCTTTGGAATTTCCCAAATGCACACAGAATTCCTAAAAAATATGCGTCAAGGGTTTCTATATGTACTCCTTAACAACTAAAGGGTAAATATTATCTGATCTTAGTGATTTGTTTGATTTCAACCTATTCAATATAAGCAATACTTTTGCCTCTACAATTTCCAGATCATTTAGTACCTCCTTAGTAGTCCCTGTTACTGCTGTAAGGTTACACACTGCCTCTAAGCCACAAGTGATATTATTCAGAGGAGAATTCAATTAAGTTTATTTAGAAGCCAAAGGACAAAACTGTTTTGAAGGAGGTCAGTAAATATGGTGGTTCAAGAAAAGAGAAAAAAAGGGGTGAAGCTGAAAAAAGCACAACAAAGACCAAATAAAAACCAGGAGCACAGTGAAGAGAAGCCAATGTTGAGAGTCGTAAATAAAGATTATATGCATGAAAGGCAAGAAAAGGCTAGATTTGGCTCAGCTTAAGTGTGAGACCTGAGCACCACAAGTTTAGTTATATAAAACACACCAATGAGTTACAGTGAGCCTCAGACAAAAAATAAGTAATTGCTGTTTCCTGGTAAAAGCAAACAGGAAATATTTATGAGTGTGGACTTAAGTTATGGCACTTGAGAGAAAATGTGACAAAAGGTCAGACATGAGCGTTTAGACAGCTATTGAGGGTGCGTCTCTGGAAGACTCCCAGTGTTATGATTTCTGTTGATTTCAAATACTTTTCTCTTTGAGCTCTGGTTATTACATTATATATCTGGAGAAGGGTTTTCAGGGTTACAGAACTTGAATTTGGCCTTAGTGTTTGGATTTACATCATTTTCTAATAGTTTTATATTCTTTGCATTTTTTCAGCACTGTCTTTATTTACTTGGGTAATGCCATCCTGAGCATTAATTGTTGTGACATCGCTATGCAATGACATTTGGAGGGAGTGCATTGCTGACATTATTGACAGGATTAAAGGTTGTCATCATGAAGTTCCCAGTCATCCAAGTTCAGAAATGAAAAGAAATCTTTGTGCATGGTTGTTAGCATTCTTTATTAGTTTTATAGCTCCCTTTTATAGCTTTGACTTGGATTATTGGTTTAATAGTTTGGTTTAGGTGAAAGATTGGGTAAATTCTCAGTATCAACACTTTCTGATGTTTCCATTTCTGGTTACCTCTATTATTTCTAGTTTATCTTTCTTTATTTTTGGCAATCATTACACACAGAAGGTTTATCAGCATTGTCCAGTGAGTTGTGCCAGCATGGCCCACTAGCAGTAAGCCAAGGGGCAGACATTGGACACATTAGATGGATTATATCTTCTGATTAAGATGTAAATTGCACAAGAGGAGCTAGCCATTGCTGACTGGGAAAAATGACCTATGGTCTGTTCTGTTTATCCAACTCCTGCCTCAGTCATCTTCAAAATCTTTCAACGAGCTTACACATACCAATCAAGAAAAGTTAATAGTCTGAAGAATCTACTCAAACATCTGTATATTTCACAGTAGTATAATTTTATTTGTTCTTTAAAGTGCAATGTAATTTTGCATGCTATTAATAATGTTATAAAAAAGTATATATTGATTGATTAAATGTCCTAAATGATTAAAAATAAAATACAATAAAGGGCAAATAAAGACTTGAGCATTCTTATGGTAAGAAGAAAAAAAATGAAAGCTCACAACATCTAAAAAATTTAATTACAAAAGAATTCAGAAACTTGCTATGGCCAATTACTTTTCACCTATACCTGCACTGAACTACTTCTTCGGCTTTGAAAGATGGCAAGAGTAAGGTAATTTCTTACTGTGCAGGACCACAGAAAAGCTAATTCATGCATTTGCACCAAGCAGAACTGATTACTGCAATATGTTACTTTCAGGCAGTTTCAGTAATTCACTCTCCACTCTGCAATTAATCCAAAATGCAGTGACCATTATTGAAAAAATAACTAGGAAAAAAGACTGCATTACACCGGGTAGGTTTTCTCATTGGCTTCTTGGGTAAGCTGAGTAGAGATTTCAAAACTCCACCTTGTTTCTTCAAAGCTATGAATGACTCTCTGCTACCTTGTACTTATTGTATCATTTTTAAAACAATTCTGTAAACGTGGTAAATGTAATTTTAACAGCTTTGTGAATGTGAAGGGCTCATACGGCCTGAATGAAGTTAATGCACTGCAGATATGCATCAGAGGAAAAAAATTAGTACAAAGCAAAATGCCTTTCTAGTTCTGCAACTGTATTTTCTGAAAGTCTTGCATGATTTTCAGAATTGAGTTGTTTTTTTTTTTATTTTTTGTTTTTTTTAATGAACTGGGAAAAATCAACATGTACACTGAGAGCTAGAAGACCACAGATGAAGATGGCAATATCTCACATTCGATTTGAATAAAAAACTTTATCTTTGTAATTTTGACAGTCTACCACTAGAAAGAATAATCTGGCAATGTTCAATGGCTTGACTCAAATGGAATGGAGGTGGATATTCAAGATAGATGGCAGGAGAAAAAAATTATGTAAGACTCCAGCCCCTGGCATTGGTTGGCCCCTTAATTAGAAACTGATTGAAGCTAAAAGCAGCAGCTACAGTGTTGGTGCCAGGACTGAATTTGGGAACATAATTTGCTAAAAGGACAGGTTAATTTATTGTTCAACTGCATTCACTACATTTTTACGTGTTATACCTAATTATGAAGTTAAAGTGTAACAAAGCTACATGTATATAAATCATTATTGTAAGAATAATTTACTGGCTTATACTTCTGTGAATCATCTTCTATTTTTATGCTCCAACTACAAATGGTAAACTAAAACAGTGAAAGAGCAGAATATGTCACTGAAAGGCCCCCATAGCTGATGTCTGAGAACTGGAAAGACACATAAAAGTCTGAAATTGGTGCAGTTTTACTGGCTGGTGTTGAAGCTGGCAGTGGAAGAACATAGCAGTGATTTGGAACAACTTAACAGTCTGAGCAAAGCAAGAAGTTGGATTGTGGCAATTACCAGTTACCTGTTTTCCTGCGGAGGAAACCTTTCATTACTTACAATTTTACAGGCGCTACTACAGTGTCCAGAATTGTGGGCAAATCTTCTTCAATTAGAAACTTGATGTTGTGAACTCACTCAGTGTTCATAACATCACATAAACTGCTATTAAAGTTTTCAAATGTCAAGAAACATTTATTATGTTTCTATGTTCAAAATAATAAAATATATGCAAAACGTCACCCACTGAGTATTTTGCTTTGTGCATTTGCTTCACTCTGTCATCAGATGTCAATGCCACTTTTTGCTGTTGTTTGCCCTTCACTACTCATGCACACGCAGGGATTAGATGTCACAAGTCAATGAGTCTAACATTCCACCCATCAAAGAGAGTCTACTTTTACCGTAACGGCGTTAACGACCATTGATTATCACCCTCACCCCTCCTGTCAACAAAAGTTGAAATCTGCCCTAAAATCTTGAATTATATATATGAATTTCTTTTTTACCTGAAAATTTTGGGCTAAATCAGCATGTTCATTATAAACGAGTGTGCAAGATTCTATGGTAGTAGCAGTTAGGCAGGATCTTTTGGAAGCTATGAACTGTTAACTGCTATTCTATTCTTAAAACATTCCTTAGACAATAAAAACATTGTGTCAGCATAAACCCCTAAATCCATCAGAGGTTGCTTCCTGTAGGACAGTGTCTTCCATCTTTCATTTAAAATTGATATTACTGACTATACTGACTTGAAGGGAGTGAACACTGTCACAGACGGCCAGGGTCCTTGTCCAGCCGGGATGCCTCTTCACGGAGAGGAACGGTAGAGCAAATGTGGGCAGAACAGTACCTCCCCAGGGCATTAGATGGCAGCCCCCATGGGTTGCAGTGGTGCCTCAGATTCCCTCAGGTCTTCATGGGAGTTGGAGTTATCTACAGCCCTGTTGAGATCCAAGGGGTGCTGCTGAGCCCTCTTGGGTGGGTTTTCTGCCACACCTGAAAGTGCTGCCAGAACTAGTTCAACGAGCACCCAGAGCACTTCCGGAGACGTTAAAAAGGGAGCCAGCAGTCACTAATCAGTGAGTCGGGAGGAGGGAGACAAAGCTTGCCGAGGAAGAGTGGAGGAGATAAAAGAGAAGAAGAGTATTGTGTGTTGTGATAGTGATAAAGCTAGTGCTTGTGGTTATTGGGACAGTGTCGTGCTTGTGGAAATGGGAAAGATGTTGCCCGCAGGAGAAGAAAAAAAAATAAGACTTTTGTGTTTTATTAATGTGCCTCCTGTGTCTGTCTGTGTTGGGTTAAGCGCTGGTATAGCGCCATCAACTGTCACAACACTTACATGATCAATTACTTTGTGTTTTATATTAGTAATTAATTTAGACACTTTGCAGGGATCTGTCGATCAGTTGCTGTTTCTGTTGATCAGTGCTAAAAAGTCCATTGTAATTCAATGCTGTATAACAATAAAATGTGAAAACGTCCAAGAGGGCAAAAAAGTTTATAGGCACTGTAACTGATGGAAGGAATGGCAGTGGCAGTCAAGAAGGCACAGCAGAGACTCTACTTCCTGAGGATCTTCAGAAAAAACCAACATGAAGGAGAAGCTGCTGGTGTCCTTTTACTGCTACTCTATTGAGATTATGCTGTCATGACATATTTCTACATGGTGTGGTCGGGCGGTAGAAGGACAGACTGGAAACAGTCAGACTTTTGGGACATCAACTGGGTCGTCCCATTTAATCGTCGCGAGACGAACAGACGAAATAAACAATAGTAACAAAAATATCACTTCAGCGCTGTCCCGTACAGGATCTTCTTTCATAATAATCAGTCCTTTCAAAAGTCAAGGGCTCCGGCATGCGGCTCATTCTGGTATTCCGGCAGAAGCCATCTTTCTCTTTGCCGATGCATCCTTTATAGCGGTATTTCCGGAAGGGACAGGGTTAAGTGCCCTTGCCGGGCAGCTTCTCGGAGCTGTGGGGAAAGAGGAAGAACAGGACAAGGTCAGCGGTAGCCCCTCCTTTCATCTCAGCGGGCTATTGTGTACCTTTCCCCGGCCCTTAGAGGAGTCCTCCGACGCCCATGCGTGACAATGGTTTGCCAGCAGCTCATTGGCAGACAGGAGGGCCCTAAAGAGGAACATAAACCCTGCCCAGAAGATTATTGGCTGTACACTGCTCTCTTTGGAGGAACTCTTCAGCTTTCGCTGCCTCAACAGAGCAGATAACATCATGAAAGACCTTTCCCACTCTGGATATCACCTGCTTGAGTTGCTGCCCTCTTGTAGACGGTTCAGGTCCATCCACCCATAGACAAACAGATTTAAGAGCAGTTTCTACCTCAGAGCCATACGAGAACCGAAACTACTAGACACTTTTAATAATTAACGATGATCAATATAACAATAGTCACTCTTGCACTACAACTACATGTTTACATTGTTTGGAAGTTATCCATTTTTATTATTGCACTCAATTAATATATGCATTATACCTAAGTGCAATACTTAGTTATTCTATTGTATTGTATTATATTGTATTGTCCATCAATCCATCCATTATCCAACCCGCTATATCCTAACTACAGGGTCACAGGGGTCTGCTGGAGCCAATCCCAGCCAACACAGGGCGCAAGGCAGAAAACAAACCCCAGGCAGGGCGCCAGCCCACCGCAGTATATTGTATTGTATTATAATTTAATTATGTCCATTATATGTGAATGCACCTTTAGGATTGCTGAAATTTTGTAGTACTAAGTGCAGTGACAATAAAAAGAATCTGAATCTGAATAGAGGCAATGATCTGAAGAGAGAGAAAGATGGTGGGTGAAAGAACTGCTCATGTGGTACTTTGTGGTGGCCAGTTGTAAAGCTAGACACAGAGAAGCAGTATGTATTATTATGCAACCTTTGTTCTTTCTACTTCAGGCTCCCCATGTACTGGTGACTACACAGGCCTTTCAAGTGCCAGTATGGAGATTCTAGAAGTAAAAACTTTAAAAGTATTAATATCAGAAAGAGGTCATATTGAACCCACCAAAGGTCACCCCCATGCCCCTTTGACTAAAAGGTGACATGAAGGGGTCCCTACCAGAATGCACAGAACATCAAAGCTACTGAAAATGCTTGGGTCTTTATTTAGAAATTGGGTCTCAGAGTCACAGAAATTTCTTAGCTCACCAGAGGGGCCTCTATTGTGACAGAATATGATACAATATTATCGTACAATATATTATGTTCTGAATGCCCTATGCATCCCTCGTGTTTGTAGAAACTGCTCTCTTTCTCTCTCTCTCTCTCTCTATCTCTTTGCAAAGTTGGCTAAGTGATTGATTGAGCGACTAAGTGAGGTTGTAACTGGATTTCTCTCTTTTATTTATTTTTAAGATAATAGAACTTAGTCCTTGGGGAGTTTAAAGCTGAATTTAATCGTCTGTTCAAAATAAGGTAAAAGGATAAGCATTAGGGCTGAAAACATGAACACATTAGGTTGCTACTGCTGCGATATGAGATTGGTATCAGAAGCATCCTGACAGCCAGCAGAAAGAGAGAAGCACTGCGGTTCTGCCCAGTAATAAAACATTGATGTAGTCTGGGAAAGAGACAGTATAGATTGGTTTGCTGCCTCCTAGTTTAAACATAAAACATATATATATATTCTGTTATGGTGTAATCTGGGGAAAAAAAGACTTATTAGATCTGCCGCTATTGATTTAGAGCACGTTATAGTGGTTTCAATCAGTATTTGTGTCTCGGGAAATTTTCTTTCCAGTGGCTGCTGGCTTTAAGCCAAATCCTCTTGTCACTAAAAGGAAAAGTATGCGTGTCTCATTGTTTTTCACTTACAGAGATATGGTCATAAAATCTTCATTTGCTGGTACTGTAAATATTTAATCACCATTTTATGTTTTTTTTTTCCATTTGCGCCTCCTCCTTTCGAAAGTACTCTTAATGTTAACCCAACTGTCTCCTTCGCTGTTTCTCATTCTGCAACAACTAAACCTTTGGTAATATCTGGCAGTGCCATGGTGGACTTATTTGACTCCATTTAATTGATAAGAAGTCAAAGCCTACTCATTGGGAGACCCAACAACGCTATATGTAAGAATCTGAGTTTATGTAAGTTTGAAACAAATTGTGGAAGCTGGATTACCTTGCTGAAGACAAAGAAATAAACCAAAGACAAAAGGATTTCACTAGATATTAAGGTTTAATGACTCATGCCTTGCTTTAATAATTTAAAGGCTGTACACTTCTATTACCTACATTCTGACAGGCAGACTATTTTAAGACTAAACACATTTTATACACTGTAACAGGAATAGTAGCCTCTATCCCTGATACAAAGAAAAGGGGACCAAACATATAAAAAGATGCATTCACTTTAACAATTAAACACAAATGGGCAAACTTTTATCATTTAGGTTTTAGTCACTGTAGATTACATTTACATTTCATTTTTGCCTTGTTCTTTTGTTTGACTATGTTTTTACTTTTATTTTGTGATATCATATTGCTGCAATTTTGGATTTTGATTTTGGGTGCCACTATTTTGTATTTTGCATACAGCCAGGGTTATTTTTGATTTGTGTGATATTTTTATCAATTTATATGTTTCCATCTTTTTTTTTTTTTTTGGATTGCCTGTAAAATCTTTTTCTTTAAAAATGTTTTAATTATTTATTCTTTGCATTCATTCCTTGTGTTTTTTGGGGTGAACCCTAAGAGGAAGGCCCACAAGGCCCACCCAGACATTTCTGTATTTTGAGACATTTGAAGGTATTATTTGAATTTTAAAATCCAGCTCCTCATCTTGGGCCTGTGCAGGCCAAAGCCTGCCTATAGAGTTTTGGGGTCAGACTGCCTGGGCAGGCCAGTAAAAACCTTAGCCTGATCTGTGGGTCTTTTCGGAAGCCCATGACCCCTTATGCCTATTTTGTATGCACTTATTCATAACAGCTACCACCATGTTATTGTTGACAATGGCTTCCCATCGCTAATATATGAAAACCGAAAATGTGACATAATTGTAGAAATTCTATTTAAGATGAAAATGGGCTTATCTTAGGATCCAAGTACCTTGACTCAAAATTAACAATTTTGTAGTGCAAGTTAATTAAGATTTATCATTTCAAGGTGATGTATTTTTTGAGTTTGGCTTTTGTTTAACATGTTGATGCTTAGAGCTTGCCTGTTTCAGACTTTGCTCCTCTGTCTCTCTCTCTCTCTCTCTCTTATCTTCCAATTCTTTTCTCACAAAATTTTGACTTTTGGCTTGTCTGCTTTTTCACGTAGGCAAAACACAAACTCAAAGTACAAGAATGAAAACAAACACCTCTTTGGCCTTCCTAACACTTCTTGAACCCTTGATTATCTGGCGGTGGTGATGGTTCATCCATCTGTCCACTTTAAATTCACTACTCAGGTTATCACAATCCAAGTCTGATCACTCTTGGGGTCAGGTGTGGTGCTTACTGTACTATATAGACACCAGTCAAAAACATTCTCTAATTTCCCCTTTAGTTCCTGCACCTCTGTGCCCTCAATAATGTTATAGGACAAAGTCTCCAAGATAGCATCTCAGCTGCTTATTTTGAAAAAGGGACAACTGTGTACTGCTTCATAAAGGAATACTACTCACAAAAGTTATTTTTTTATCTGTTACTCATCCCCATATTGCTTATAGTGATGCCTAAGATAAATAGTTAATCTCATGCAAAAACAAACTTCCTGATCAATGGACTTCAACGGGGGCCAACACTGAACAACAGTAAGCAATATCCAAATGTCCATGAGACAAATTTAAAATTACTTACCTTCTTATATAATACGCTAGCATAGCTGTCCGTTTGTCTGTCCAGGATTTTAACTCACCTGTAGCTCGCAAACCGTTTGACCTATTGACCTGGAATTTGGTACACATACAGTGGTATGAAAAACTATTTGCCCCCTTCCTGATTTCTTATTCTTTTGCATGTTTGTCACACAAAATGTTTCTGATCATCAAGCACATAGATAGATAGATAGATAGATAGATAGATACTTTATTAATCCCAAGGGGAAATTCACATAATCCAGCAGCAGTATACTGATACAAAGAAACAATATTAAATTAAATAGTAATAAAATAAATAAATAAATAAAAATAAAATGTTAGCATTTACTCCCCCGGGTGGAATTGAAGAGTCGCATAGTGTGGGGGAGGAACGATCGCCTCAGTCTGTCAGTGGAGCAGGACAGTGACAAAAGTCTGTCACTGAAGCTACTCCTCTGCCTGGAGATGACACTGTTCAGTGGATGCAGTGGATTATTCATGATTGACAGGAGTTTGCTTAATGCCCGTCGCTCTGCCACAGATGTTAAACTATCCAACTTAACTCCTACAATAGAGCCTGCCTTCTTAACAAGTTTGTCCAGGCGTGAGGCATCTTTCATCTTTATGCTGCCACCCCAGCACACCACCGCGTAGAAGAGGGCACTCGCCACAACTGTCTGGTAGAACATCTGCAGCATCTTACTGCAGATGTTGAAGGATGCCAACCTTCTCAGAAAGTATAGTCTGCTCTGACCTTTCTTACATAGAGCATCAGTATTGGCAGTCCACTCCAATTTGTCATCCAGCTGCACTCCCAGATATTTATAGGTCTGCACCCTCTGCACACAGTCACCTCTGATGATCACAGGGTCTATGAGGGGCCTGGGCCTCCTAAAATCCACCACCAGCTCCTTGGTTTTGCTGGTGTTAAGATGTAAGTGGTTTGAGTCGCACCATTTAACAAAGTCTTTGATTAGCTTCCTGTACTCCTCCTCCTGCCCACTCCTGATGCAGCCCACAATAGCAGTGTCATCAGCGAACTTTTGCACGTGACAGGACTCTGAGTCATATTGGAAGTCTGATGTATATAGATTGAACAGGACCGGAGAAAGTACAGTCCCCTGCGGCGCCCCTGTATTGCTGAACACAATGTCAGACCTGCAGTTCCCAAGACGCACATATTGAGGTCTGTCTGTAAGATAGTCCACAATCCATGCCACCAGGTGTGAGTCTACTCCCATCTCAGTCAGCTTGTCTCTAAGGAGCAGAGGTTGGATGGTGTTGAAGGCGCTAGAGAAGTCCAAAAACATAATTCTTACAGCACCACTGCTTCTGTCCAGGTGGGAGAGGGATCGGTGTAGCATATAGATGATGGCATCCTCCGCTCCCACCTTCTCCTGGTATGCGAACTGCAGAGGGTCGAGGGCGTGGCGGACCTGTGGCCTCAGGTGGTGAAGCAGCAGCCGCTCCATGGTCTTCATCAGATGTGACGTCAGAGCAACAGGCCGGAAGTCATTCAGCTCACTAGGACGTGATACCTTTGGGACTGGGGTGATACAAGATGTTTTCCAAAGCCTTGGGACTCTCCCCTGTTCCAGGCTCAGGTTGAAGATGCGCTGTAGAGGACTCCCCAGTTCCAACGCACAGGCCTTCAGCAGTCGTGGCGATACACCATCTGGACCCGCTGCTTTGCTGGCACAAAGTCTTTTCAGCTCTCTGCTCACATGGGCTGCTGTAATTGTGGGTGGGGATGTCTCACCTATGCTGGTATCAGCAGAAGGATGGTTGGAGGATGCAGTATTCCAAGGTGAGAGTGGGTTAGGGTGATCAAACCTATTAAAGAAGTTGTTCATTTGGTTTGCTCTCTCCACGTCTGTCTCGATGGCGGCACCCCGCTTCGAGCTGCAGCCAGTGATAATCTTCATCCCATCCCACACTTCCTTCATGCTGTTGTTCTGCAACTTCTGCTCCAGCTTTCTCCTGTACTGCTCTTTCGCCGCCCTGAGTTGGACTCGGAGTTCCTTCTGCACGCGCTTGAGCTCATGTTGATCACCACCTTTAAAAGCCCTTTTCTTCTGGTTCAAAAGGCCTTTGATGTCACTTGTAACCCATGGCTTGTTGTTAGCATAGCAGCGCACTGTTCTTACTGGAACTACAATGTCCATACAGAAGTTGATGTAATCAGTTGTGCATTCAACAGCCTCTTCAATGTTCACACTATGTGACCCCAGCAATACATCCCAGTCTGTAGTTCCAAAGCAGTCTCTCAGAGCCTGCTCTGCCTCAGGGGACCACTTCCTGAATGAGCGTGTGGTTGTAGGTAGCGCCCTCACTCTTGGTTTGTATTGAGGCTGTAGCAGAACCAGGTTATGATCTGCTTTCCCAAGCGCAGGCAGCGGGGTGGCGCTGTATGCGTCTTTAACGTTTGCATACAGTAGGTCGATAGTCCTGTTTCCCCTGGTGTTACAATCCACATACTGGGAGAAGGCAGGTAATGTTTTGTCCAGCGTTACATGGTTAAAGTCTCCAGCGATTAGCACAAGTGCCTCAGGGTGCTGCGTTTGTAACTTAGCAACTGCGGAATGGATGACGTCACCCGCTATCTCCGCGTTCGCTTGAGGAGGGATGTAAACAATTACAGCAATCACGTGTCCAAACTCTCTGGGCAAGTAATAGGGACGCAGACTTACGGCCAACAGTTCGATGTCCCTGCAGCAATTGGAGATTTTAACGTTTACATGTCCTGAGTTGCACCACTTTGTATTGACATAGAGAGCGAGTCCTCCTCCTTTCTTCTTCCCGCAGGTACTTGCGTCTCTGTCCGCTCTAACTGTGCTAAACCCGGGTAGCTCCACGTTAGCATCTGGGGTGGTAGTTGTTAGCCACGTTTCACTAAAACACAGCAAGCTGCATTCTCTGTAGGTTCTGACATTTTTCACCAGCACAGCCAGTTCGTCGATCTTATTTGGTAGTGAGTTCACATTTCCCAAGATCACAGAAGGCACCGACGGTTTATAACGCCATTTTCTCTCAAGTTGTCTCGATTTAATCTTATCTTTTATCTTTGCGCCGGCTCGACTCCCCCGATATCGTCTTCTTACCTCGTCAGGTAAATAAGGAACCACACTGGCATGAGCATTTCTTCTCAGTGCTTTAAGCTGACTACTTGAATAGGCGATTCTCGGAGTGTAAAAATCCATGTCAAGTAGTAAAATAGTAAAAAGTGTCCAGGGAGCAATTTCACATAAAAGAAAGTGGTAGAAGTGATCAGTGAAATAGAGAAAAATAGAGATAAAAAGGTAAAAAGATAAAGTCATATACGGAGCTGCTGGAAAAGGCTGCCACTCGGATGCGGCGCCGGAAATGAATCACATTTAACCATTAGTCAAATATAACACAAATAAACACTAAATGCAGTTTTTAAATGATGGTTTTTATTATTTAGCGAGAAAAAAAAATCCAAACCTACATGGCCCTGTGTGAAAAAGTAATTGCCCCCTGAACCTAATAACTGGTTGGGCCACCCTTAGCAGCAATAACTGCAATCAAGCGTTTGCGATAACTTGCAATGAGTCTTTTACAGCACTCTGGAGGAATTTTGGCCCACTCATCTTTGCATAATTGTTGTAATTCAGCTTTATTTGAGGGTTTTCTAGCATGAACCGCATTTTTAAGGTCATGCCATAGCATCTCAATTGGATTCAGGTCAGGACTTTGACTAGGCCACTCCAAAGTCTTCATTTTGTTTTTCTTCAGCCATTCAGAGGTGGATTTGCTGGTGTGTTTTGGGTCATTGTCCTGTTGCAGCACCCAAGATCGCTTTAGCTTGAGCTGACGAACAGATGGCCGGACATTCTCCTTCAGGACTTTTTGGTAGACAGTAGAATTAATGGTTCCATCTATCACAGCAAGCCTTCCAGGTCCTAAAGCAGCAAAACAACCCCAGACCATCACACTACCACCACCATATTTTACTGTTGGTATGATGTTCTTTTTCTGAAATGCTGTGTTCCTTTTACGCCAGATGTAACAGGACATTTGCCTTCCAAAAAGTTCAACTTTTGTCTCATCAGTCCACAAGGTATTTTCCCAAAAGTCTTGGCAATCATTGAGATGTTTCTTAGCAAAATTGAGACGAGCCCTAATGTTCTTTTTGCTTAACAGTGGTTTGCGTCTTGGAAATCTGCCATGCAGGCCGGTTTTGCCCAGTCTCTTTCTTATGGTGGAGTCGTGAACACTGACCTTAATTGAGGCAAGTGAGTCCTGCAGTTCTTTAGACGTTGTCCTGGGTTCTTTTGTGACCTCTCGGATGAGTCGTCTCTGCGCTCTTGGGGTAATTTTGGTCGGCCGGCCACTCCTGGGAAGGTTCACCACTGTTCCATGTTTTTGCCATTTGTGGATAATGGCTCTCACTGTGGTTCGCTGGAGTCCCAAAGCTTTAGAAATGGCTTTATAACCTTTACCAGACTGATAGATCTCAATTACTTCTGTTCTCATTTGTTCCTGAATTTCTTTGGATCTTGGCATGATGTCTAGCTTTTGAGGTGCTTTTGGTCTACTTCTCTGTGTCAGGCAGCTCCTATTTAAGTGATTTCTTGATTGAAACAGGTGTGGCAGTAATCAGGCCTGGGGGTGGCTACGGAAATTGAACTCAGGTGTGATACACCACAGTTAGGTTATTTTTTAACAAGGGGGCAATTACTTTTTCACACAGGGCCATGTAGGTTTGGATTTTTTTTCTCCCTAAATAATAAAAACCATCATTTAAAAACTGCATTTTGTGTTTACTTGTGTTATATTTGACTAATGGTTACATGTGTTTGATGATCAGAAACATTTTGTGTGACAAACATGCAAAAGAATAAGAAATCAGGAAGGGGGCAAATAGTTTTTCACACCACTGTATACTACGTGATGTCTGCTATCTGCTTTCAGGGTGATGATTGACCTCCAAGGTTATTCCTCTTTTTGTTTTTATTTTATTTTATTGTAGAATCAACTCTCGGCAGTGGCCAGCAGTGTATGCACACAGACGCCGTTCTCATCCCTACCACCTTCGCCTTCATTTCCCTTACCTCTTCATATCTTAAATCATTCTTGAGGCAGATTGAAGACTTAAGTGAAAAATTAAAGTAATTGCAATACAAACACTGACTTAATCAGTTTTAACATGAAAAGATGTTGACGAAAGAAGAGAAGAAGCGGCCGCTAGGGTGACCAAAGAAGAGCTGTTTAGGAAGCAGAAAGCACATCAACCTCTGAGCAAATGAATGCTAAACGTACAGAGAAAGAGGATGAAAACTAGGAATGCTCAAGTCAAGCGTATTCGAGCAGTGTGCTGTTACTGGTGCTATATAATTCAAATGTCAGGAACCCAGTCGCTTGGTTACAATGTTCCAGTATGCTAAAATGTCAGGAAAATATTTTTATGACTGATTGGAGGTTGAGGAGGGATTAAGCTTTTTGAAGACCTACCTCACCTCATTTACTGCTTGTTAAACCACAATGCTAATTTTTTTAATGTTTTTCGCCAGCTGTTTGTGAATTTGCACAAATGAATTGACCTTCTGCTGGCTGAAGCACCTCGGATATGCACAAATACGAGGCCTACTTTCTAATTAATTATGTTTTCACTTGTTTTCTTATTTAGCTTAAATCTCTTAGTTTACATCTCTGTAAGAGGAAGAAGTATAGTAACCAATGAATAAGCGGTTAGTAGACAAGACCACTGAATGAGAGAGAAAGTGGGTCCTCAACTCAAAAGCTTGACATCGCTTGAGCACACTACATTTTGGTGCATGAGAGCATGGAGAGCAATCCATGTTTAAGAATATTATGAACCTATGACTGGTCTTTTAACATGTGGATTATGTGACACAAGTAGTTTGAGATTTTTTGATGCATACTTTGATATTGTTTACTATTGTTAAATCTGGGTTTCCATTTAGGCTTATTGTGTCAGGAAGATTTTATGTGTGTTTTCCTTGAAAACAAGAGGTAGAACATTTTTCTCTGCCATAATTACAACCAATCAAAAGGACCGCAAAATAGCTCCTCAGTTGCCAAATTAGTTAAATGGAAACCCAAAGTGGCTGTGTTGGAGATGACCTACTTACACTTAAATGGACTGCCTGGACCCAGCTTTGTCAGTCGTGAAAGTCTAGTAACCTCTTCCCTGACCTTTATGTCCACACTCTTTGTCTTTCCAGGGCACATCTCTTTCTCCCCTGGGCTAGAGTCCATACCTACAGTGCCCTCCATAATGTTTGGGACAAAGACACTTTTTTTCTAGATCTACACCTTTGATCCACAGTTTAAAATTACAAATCAAGTAATTCAGATGTGATTAATGTACACATTACAGACTTTCATCTATGGGTATTTGCATACAATTCAGTCACACCATATAGAAATAATAATGCTTTTTTCTACATGTTCCCCCTTGTATATTTCTTCTAGGGCCTCCAGTACACATGGATGTCTTACCATTCCCTGCTGGTCCCAGCTTTTCTCACAAACATAGACCTTTTACTAGTGCAATTCCCTTTTTTCTTTGGAGGACGGTCATGGGACAGTCTCATTGGTAGTTAACTTGCCCAGTTGGGCACACTCCATAATATTTATTATTTTATATAGTTTATATATTATAGTGATGTCTTTCAGCATTAATTGACTTACACAAAGCAATATGTTTCATTTCTTTCTATAGGAGATGGCTCCTAATTTACACAGAAATCATACGTCCAAATTCTTGTGTAAAATAATTCTGCATTTATTTCATAAATGTTCCAGCATTTGCCAGCATGAACATGAGTGTATAGTACAGTAAAATCCCTTGATACCTCCTTGATTTACATATGCAGATTATAAAAATAAATGGTAATGTGCTATTGTATCTTGACTCAAGCTAATCCACTTCAGTGCAGGTGCTGGTAATTCAAATACAACATTGTAGAAATGAGCCAAAAGTGAACTTAACTAACCTTCAGGTCACTTATAATATCTTCAGAGCAGACAGAAGAGTAAACACCTATCAGTTTGGGAGCTCAGTGAAGACACTGGAACAGAAAACAAAATGCAGAGAAGACTCTGCTTTTTCTTCTTCTTAGACACCTGTCATCTCTGTGCTGCCCATAAGCAGATTTAGCTCCTTTACTGCCCTTATGGCTGTCTTTCTTTGACAGCAGGGTCTCTGAAAGGATATGACAGTCCTTGAAAAGGCAAGGCTGGCTAACAGTAAAATTTAAAGGTGGAACCAACTTGGGGAATCTTTCTGCTCTTATGATAAGTTGCCATAGCAAGGACCAGGAAAAGAGGTTGGCACTGTAGAATGGGAAACAGGCAACATGACTGAGTCAAGTAAGAAACCAGATTAAAAAAAATTAAATTAAATACGAAATACCACCAAAAAAGTCAAAATGAAGAATTGCAGACAACTGCCTAAATCCTAATACATGCTGAACAAGACACAGAGATCTTCAAAAAGCCCAGAGGAGATAAACAATAATAATTTAATCAAAAACAGAAAAATCATCCATTCTCATATTTAACGTAACTACTACTTCCACTTTCAAGGTCAAGGTAGAAACTGGTCAAAGACAGGAGTACAGTCTATCATCATGCACACCCATATTTAGTCAGTTTAGAGTTGACAATTATTCTAATGTGCAAACTGGTGAAGAAATGGCTGCAATCGGCAGACTTCACAGTGACTGGGCCTGAACCTGAAACCAGCATCCTGCAAGGAACTTGTGCCACAGGAATCTGGAACAGTGGAATATGAAACACAACATAGCACATGAAGCACTGAAAGCACAGAGTACAAAATGGACAGCAGATTTAAGGCATCCAATGCGCCAGACATATCATAATCATTTCTTAATTCAAGTTAGCACGTAAATGAAGCTGAAAAGAGGCAAGGTACATGCTTTATGAGAGGGCCATAGCTAAATGTTAAAATCGTGGCAAAAACAATAAGCACAAGATGATGGTTCTTCAAAAAATAAACATGAACAAGTCCAAGGTCAAGGCATGACAGTACCCATCTCTAATGTGTAATTTCCAAAGCCTCTTTCAATCGGAAGGACCCCAATTAAGTGATTGTGCTAAATGATATTGTAATGTTCAAGTACAGAGGAGCAGTCATACATATTCTTCTAGCTTATGCCTTAATAACATAAGCAAACATAATGATAACATAAGCAAGTGAAGTAAAGCAGTTGTCCATTACTGACCAGTAAGTTCAAGAGTTTTACAGACTTGTAGAAAAGTAGGGGACATAGAAAGTACACAATGATGAACAATAAAAGAATGGTGAAGGAGTCAGAGATAATAGTGAGAACAATTATTGTTTTGATGGTGTCCTCAAGGACTAGAGAGTAGCATTGCATAAAATAGTTTAGGAGTGCAGGAAGACAAAAATATAACCGCCTTTGGGTTATCTGCAAAATCCAATCTTGCATCCCTCATTTCCATGCTTGTCATAACATCAAAACATAATGCAAACAAAAACTTAAGGCAAAATGCAAGTGTGTAATGATAATTGACAGAAACTGTTGACAAATTTCCTCTTCTGAACAGAGAGCAGACACAGAAGAATAATTTGCAAAATGATTAGCGTAAACAAAATCATGATTGTCAAAAATAGAACCATCTGAATAGAAAACCAGAGCTAAATAATTAATGTGAG
This sequence comes from Polypterus bichir lapradei, assembly GCA_026402145.1. Classification (NCBI taxonomy): domain Eukaryota; kingdom Metazoa; phylum Chordata; class Cladistia; order Polypteriformes; family Polypteridae; genus Polypterus; species Polypterus bichir. The sequence continues at coordinate 37,863,522 of JANRMT010049829.1, forward strand.
GGACCATTATGTCAGGACTAGACACAAGCATTGAAACAAAATGTCATGTGGTTCCTTTGAGCTTAGTACAGAAACTAAAAGGAGGTAATCAAAATAACAGAGGGTATGTTTGCTTTCAGGCAAGTTGCATTTGTTGAAACTGAAAGTTTCTCAACAAGACTTTCACATCACCATAAGAAAAGTTGGAACAAAGATTACAGAAAGGAATCCAAACATGATTTCCTCCAGACTTGAAACATTCTGTTTATTGTTATTTTGAAACAAGCAATATAGCACTATATTCAATTACAGAGTTGTCCTAAATCAATGAGATATAAAAAGCTGATGCACAAGACAGCATCAGATCAGGTGTAAATTTATGCTGATGCTGTTAGGGTCAAGTCAGGTGGGGGATTTGAGGCAAGAGCATGATCGTGATTGAGAATAAAAGTGAAAAAAAAAGCTAATATTTACAAGTACCATAAATTTACATCCAATCTAAGACTGTTTGTTTTCATATACTACTGTTTTCTGATTGGTACTATTCAGGTCATAAAATGACTTCTTCAAAATGGCCCATATATTTCTTTCTTTCTTTTTTTTCCCCGGTGCTGCGTTGACATCATGCACCAGAAGGCGTGAGCTTATTCAGTGCGAGCAGGAACACACAGGTGGCCGGCTGCTGTGTGCTACAAGATGCCTGACCTGGCGGCAATCAACGCACATGTACTGTACAAGGCATGCATGGGTCCGCTGAGAAAAGAAGAGTGTTCATGGCTCACCTTGCAGAGGAGCTTTGTCGTCGCTTCTTACAAGAAAAGGTGATGCATAAAGAAAAATAGGATGCAACATCGACAAACTTCTGTTCCAAGACCGTCGCTTTCCCCAGGAAAGTAAACTGAGTCAGTGTCAGGCGCTCCTTCAATGTAATAGTAACCACAGCACAGAGAGAAGTGTGTACATTGCAACAGCTACACATGTCGAAAATGTAGGAAGGACGGTCCTTGGGTGTGTGGGAACTGATAACATTTGAATTTGATGATTGCATATAGCGCGGAACTGACCTCTCTGTACTATTCTTTCCTCTGCATGTCCTAGAGTACAAAAGAAACACCACCATGCACCAAAATGTGGAGACTGGGCAAGATCGGAAAAAAAAACGGGGTCACTGATTATAATAATAATCACACACAATTCCCACTCTGTCTCCTCCACACCTCCCAGCAAGCAAGCCAGAGTCGGGAGGTAGTAGACAACGCTTGCCGGGAGGTGTGGAGGAGACAGAGAGAGAATTGTGTGTGATTATTATTGTATTTACTTGCCTGTGTATGGTAGCTGTGGTGCTTAGGGGAACTATTTATAAAAGAAGAAAAGAATTAAAATGCTTCTTAGTACTTTTATCTGGTGTCCTGAGCGTCTGTCTGTCAGGTTAGAGGAGCGACAGTGCCCTCTAGTGTCACAACCTAAATCTATGAAGTGTGCTAATTTTTTTGCACAGGAGGATTTTGATGTAGACCAGCGTAAACCCATACAGTCCATGTCAGAGGTGTGAGAATAGGGGTTTATCCGGGCAAAAGTGTGCATTAAGACAGGGGGCAATCGCTGGATGGGTCTCCACTTTATGGCAGGTAATTTAACATGCTGTACAACGATTGATCAATTGCAGTATTTCATTGCATTTTAATTCTGTACCGTGTCACTAAATGACAGCTCACATGTTTTTCATTTCAAAAATATCCATCTGCCCATTTTCGACCTCATGTAATTCAATTCTGGTGTTGCACGGTGCAACAGCCTATTTGGACAACCCCAGATGGTGAAACAGTCCATCTCAGACTTTAAAAATAGTGCTCCCTTTATGTTTTTAGTTGAAACTTTATTAATAAGACCACTTAAAAATACATGACAAACTACAGCTGTGTTTTGAATCCGACCTGTATGCTTCCAGTTTCAATGTGCTCCCCACCATCATTGATAAAGATTTCATGTGCTGGCTCTCTGTAGGCTGCATGCGGCTGGACAAACCAGAATCAGAGAACAGGCCATACTGCTAAGTTTTCACAAGCCATTTGCAGTTATGATAGGAAAAATCTGCAGCTGTCTCTAAAAGAAAACAGACATCAGACAAATGTGACTTTTAAGTGCCTAACTGCATTTTTAAGCTCTCAATCATTGAAGCATTTAACTTGGGTAAAGGAGTGGGGCACTGAGTGCTGAGGTTGTGTTGAACCTGAAGACATAACTGACAGCTCCTGGCAACAAAACCTCTGAGTCAGAAGCTGTAAATTTTAGTGCCTATACTGCCTCATAATGCCAAGAGAGTACAGTGACAAATAACGGTGCCAGTGCAGTGCATACTGATGACAACATCTCCTCAGTACACTACCTTCCAGGGTTGATTTGCCCACAAAGATTGTTCAAATGTTTCGGTGCTCTACATTATGCTCTGCAATGCATATTGACATATCCCTTGAAGTAAATGCATTATACATCAATTGTGAAATTCGAGTGTAAATTTCAAGTGTGATTTTAGTCTCAGCACGCTTTGAAATGAAAATATCACATTAAATAATGCTTTGCTTAGTCTGATCATTATACCGAAGTATGTTGCAACTTTGATAAAGTACAAAAGTATCAGAGGATAAGTCCATTCTATTTGAGGGTGCGGTTCCTGTTTCTTTATTGCTTTATGTAACTATTTTCATATTCACCCTTCAGTATTTCTCAAACATGAATAATGGCAATCGAATCAGATGAGTCATAGTGATAAACAGATCACTCAAACATCCTTTTGATCCTTACCCCATGAGCACTAAGCTCAACATTTTGATAATCAGCTCTTGTTTTATTAATCTCTTTCACTGTCAGTTAATCCAATGCAAGGTTCAGGGCCACAGTCTTTCCCAGCAGCATGACATGCAAGGCAGGAACTTTTAGTTTTTTTTAAACTATATATATATAAAAGCCAAATACCACTGACTCACTCATCACGAAATCTCCCGAACCATGAGGACTTGGGACTTGAAATTTGGAATGTTGGTTACCCTTGGCCCATAGGTGCTCGCTAAGAAACGGTTTTAAAAAATTTGTGGACCAAGCGCAAAATTTCTTATAGTTTTTTAGACCCGTTTGTATGTCTGTCTGCTTTTCACGAGAGAACTGCTTAACGGATTTAGATCAGGTCTTTTCCTATAATTTGCTTGAACATTCCGTTGATTTTGCAACTTTCTCATCGTGCTAAGTATCAAAGTTCGCTTGCAGGAGCGATATATTCACACTAATCCGATACAGAGGCTGTGAGCCAAGGGGAGGGGGAAGAGTGACGTCAGGAGTAGAGAGCTGGGCCAGGCCCTCCTCACTGTCCTGTTTCACTAATACACAGGCAAAGCCACGGGGGATGGCTAGTATATTATATTGCTATGTAGTAGCTTTTAGCTTTTTTATAGCCTGTCATTTAATTCCCACAAGGCTGAGACTCTGTAAGATTTTTCCACTATAATCAAACAGGTGAAATATCTTGTTTCAAATTACAGTACATCCACTTTAGCCTAAATAGCTTTTATAATCTCCCTTGATTGTTCATTAGAATTTTTCATTCTGATTGCCACTGAGAAATTTTTCTTCTTCTCGTATAGAAAATATGATAGACAATATAGAACCTTTATCTGCATCAAAGTTGATTATTGTATGTGAAAGTTTTACAAATTAATTGACAGTTATGCATTAACATCATTTACATTAATGCAATGCCTAAAGTAAATGTTGTAACTGCCATTTTTAAGAACTGGCTATTCCACGTTGTTTTCTATAACAAGGGTGAGCATAACAGTTTCATACAAAAAGGTGTAAATAAAATCACCAACAAAATAAACATGCAAGTAATGAAAAGTATACTTTATTGGAATGAAGATACAGCTACAAAATGGAAAATGGTTACATATGGAGTCATTTTAGGAAAACTAACAAAAAATAAATATAATGAACATAATGAAAGAATGAGTTAGAGATGAATAAATACATTATGAATAATTTAATAATATAAGCAAAACCATTGACAGATCACTATACTGACTCGTGACAAGTTGGACCTTCCAAACAGTTGAAACCCATTGACTACAGGCAGTTGATCTCCATTGAACTAATGATGTAAATTGTAATTAATTGCCTGCCCCACTGATGAATGAGGTGTGTTGCGGTGAATACTTATGCAATCAGTTATTTTGCATTTTATATTTGTGATTAATTTGGATCACTTTGCCAAGATCTGTTTTTACTGTTTCTACTGATCAATGTCAAAAATGCCAAATTTAATCCAATGTGATTCAATGTTGTATAAAACAATACAATGTGAAAACTTACAAAATGATAAATACTTTTTACAGGTGCTGTATAGCAGAGTATGGTGTTTGTCCCACATAATCCTGTTTCATTTTGTAAAAAATTATATATGTAAGACGTAAAAGTAACGTATTCTTTCTGAAGCAAATAGTTAACTAATCACCGTATTTTATGCTTAGCAGGAGAGGGTCATTGAGTGAGAAATTGAAAGATTGTAACTGCAGTATAGAATGAAACCTAAACATCACATAGAAGCACTGGGTTTAAACCACAGATCAGAGCTGGTCAAACCATTAGGTAACATAGAGCACCATCATTTCAGGGACGCCATTTATGAAAGATAGGGGGCGCACACTCAGCACACCAATGGGGACCCCCCTGGGCCATATAAGAATGATAATAACTTCCATGGTATGTACACATGTTTCTGAAGGCATGCACCGCTCTGGACACCGAGCGTGACCACTCACCACGATACCCATTCATGAAACATTAATGAAATTAAACCTGAGGAAGTCAAGGAGCATGTGCACAACTTGAGTATATGCAGAAGAAGAGTCCATGTCCCCTGCCCTGGGTAATTAATTTGAATTAGCTGACAATTTTGCATATAAATTTAAACACCAGACAAAAAGTCTGTGGACCACGACATTTAGTTTATTAGTTTATTTACTATATCTAGCATATTTTTTATAAAAGAAGTTTACTTTAAAGTGCTTTACAAATAATTAAAAGAAAATAAATTACAATTACAAAGATAGAAATAAAAACAAAGTAGATAGATAGATAGATAGATAGATAGATAGATAGATAGATAGATAGATAGATAGATAGATAGATAGATAGATAGTATGGCAGGCGGCCTGCAGCTTATCTTGGCCAATTTGAAAAAGTGTGTTTAAAATATTTTCTAATGTTCCTGAAGTATCTCTATAAGTAAAGCATGCCTAAGGTTTGTTGCACAGCACCTGACCAGTACTTTAATACATGGCTTTAAGAATTATAAGTAGACCAATGTACGAGGGTGTAAAATTATAATTAGTAATACTGGGAACTGAGATAATGAAATGTTTATAGAGTTTTATATACAAAAAGTTATTAGCATAAACCACCCTAATTTTGGGTATTAATAGGGCATGCATTTATTTACTTCATGAGGCAGAAAGTACATAATAAACAAGAATAGTTGTATCAGATATCTGAAATATTAAAATGTGTGCTTCAATTTAAATGTTTAAAGTATAGATATCCTCAGTTTTAATAGAAATGTCTCAATTTTAATCCTCTAATAGAGGTAAACCGAGGGCCAGATCCTTAGTAAAGGATCAAAAAGCAAAAGTAACAACATATTCGTAACAAATGACCATGAAATGGTCTAAAATGACACCCAGCCTGCTTATCTGTGGCATTTGTCATCATTAAACTTCTGGGAATGTCTCTTAGAGGGCCTGGACCACCAGTAAAGTATCACATATCAAACATATTCATGATCAGCAGCCTCAAAATAGAAAATGACACTCCAAATGCCTATATTGTTTATCCACATTTTTTCCAAGTTTTGTGAAAAGGAGTAACTTTGGCCCCTCATTTCCCATTATGAGGTGAACCCCTGGGATCAGTTGAGGTTGCAGATCCTTATCATAATTTTTGCTGAAGACACTTATTGCTTTACTCATTAATCATGAGTTCCTGCATAACATAACGTTCCAAAAATAGCCCAAATCGATATTGTGGTCTATATTGTAATGTTCCGTCAAATATAACACACTCAGGAGCCACTTGTCCAGAGGAGTCTACCAAATGCCGACTGCATTTTTATTGTATATGCTGCGATATAAATGGTGCCTTACCGACCACCCGTTGTCTGGGTCACGGGGACACCTCCAAAATAACAAATATATCCTGCTTTCATCTTATCTACCTCTTGCCTAGTCTTTAACTGTTCGCTCCCTTTTCAATCTGATGCTGCCTTCCTTTCGCTTCAGCAACAACTACCACTTCCAACCACCCCTTCCCGTTTTCTCCACGCACTGTTAATTAACCCTGATCCCTGTCACTCAGCTGTCTTTCTCTAGGGAGGTGTCCCAAGCCCTTACAAAAAGTGTTCCCCCAAGACTCCACCCCAACATTGCTTCCACTTCCTACAGATCATGCAGTGGCAAGACACGTCACAATATATAGATACTACATGTTAATAAGCTGTGTATTCTGTTAAGGCATGTTTAGTATTTAACTAATTTTAGTTATTTGTTTAGACATGCAGTCAGAAGGTGGGCAGCCTCATCTGTGGTACTGCTGGAGTTGTGTCAGTGTCATGAGGTACATTTATTGTTTCGGGTGTTATGAGTTCTGAAATCCTCATCTCCTATTGCTCTTTGTTATCAGTGCTCTTAAGTGGACTTCAGTAAACCTGATGTAACTGAATAATGTTTAGTTCAAATGCATATTTTACCGTTCATCTTTTCATAAACAGAATCTGCCACTTCTTTGAGCCTCACATTGACTCCAACTGTATCATCATAATAGTGAATGACAGACACCACATACAGTACAGCCAGCAGCAGTGTATTGTTCACCTTCATGTCTAGCTCATTAATGTCTTGGTATGCATACTATAATCTGGTTTTACAGACAGGTTTTTCCCCTGTAACAAGTTGTTTATTTTTAACACATGTAATATGTTCTGTACACACAGCACAGACATTTATATGTCTAACAAGGGTATTTTTAGAGACTTTTCAGCTGTAGAAGGTTTATCCATCATTACTTCAAGCTTGCTGCTGGGTTAAGAAGAACATTATTGTTCTTTGCTGGTTAAAATCACCATCCCTACTTTGAGCTTCACCTTCATGAAGGATTGTATTAGTTTAGAAATGTTACATCAGTGAACCATCTAATTATTCCCACCCACCTTTAAGCCACATTCACTTGTGGTTGTCTCTGTTTTGAACTCGAGAGTCCCAAAGCACAAAAGTCCCAAACAATGAATCAAAATGCCCAATAGAGGGGGAAATACCATCAAAACCCACCCCCAACTAGTAACAAAAAGGGCAAAAAAGAATCTTTTATAACATAAAGCATTTATTTTCAGAAAAAGCTCTCTTAAGCAATGAGCTGCAAAGAGCACCAAAGGCACACCTCAGAATGCCAGAAAAGGCAAAGGCAATCCAAGGCAACAAGTCACAATTACATATCCAGAATAGAAAATAAAAATCAGAGCATTAGGTCAAAAATACACTCACCTAAAAGATTATTAGGAACACCATACTAATATGGTGTTTGACCCCCTTTCGCCTTCAGGACTGCCTTAATTCTACGTGGCATTGATTCAACAAGGTGCTGAAAGCATTCTTTAGAAATGTTGGCCCATATTGATAGGATAGCATCTTGCAGTTGATGGAGAATTGTGGGATGCTCCCGTTCCACCACATCCCAAAGATGCTCTATTGGGTTGAGATCTGGTGACTGTGGGGGCCATTTTAGTACAGTGAACTCATTGTCATGTTCAAGAAACCAATTTGAAATGATTCGAGCTTTGTGACATGGTGCATTATCCTGCTGGAAGTAGCCATCAGAGGATGGGTACATGGTGGTCATGAAGGGATGGACATGGTCAGAAACAATGCTCAGGTAGCCTGTGGCATTTAAACGATGCCCAATTGGCCCTAAGGGGCCTAAAGTGTGCCAAGAAAACATCCCCCACACCATTACACCACCACCACCAGCCTGCACAGTGGTAACAAGACATGTTCTCATTCTGTTTACGCCAAATTCTGACTCTACCATTTGAATGTCTCAACAGAAATCGAGACTCATCAGACCAGGCAACATTTTTCCAGTCTTCAACTGTCCAATTTTGGTGAGCTCGTGCAAATTGTAGCCTCTTTTTCCTATTTGTAGTGGAGATGAGTGGTACCCGGTGGGGTCTTCTGCTGTTGTAGCCCATCCGCCTCAAGGTTGTGCGTGTTGTGGCTTCACAAATGCTTTGCTGCATACCTCGGTTGTAACGAGTGGTTATTTCAGTCAAAGTTGCTCTTCTATCAGCTTGAATCAGTCGGCCCATTCTCCTCTGACCTCTAGCATCAACAAGGCATTTTCGCCCACAGGACTGCTGCATACTGGATGTTTTTCCCTTTTCACACCATTCTCTGTAAACCCTAGAAATGGTTGTGCATGAAAATCCCAGTAACTGAGCAGATTGTGAAATACTCAGACCGGCCCGTCTGGCACCAACAACCATGCCACGCTCAAAATTGCTTAAATCACCTTTCTTTCCCATTCTGACATTCAGTTTGGAGTTCAGGAGATTGTCTTGACCAGGACCACACCCCTAAATGCATTGATGCAACTGCCATCTGATTGGTTGATTAGATAATTGCATTAATGAGAAATTGAACAGGTGTTTCTAATAATCCTTTAGGTGAGTGTATACTAATCTGTAAAGCACAAGAAAAATCACAACTCCAAGAAACTCACTACACTAACATTGCTTTTAATTGTGGGCTGAGGGCAGTCCCTTGATGGTGATGAGCAAGTGACATCTTGGGGGACCACCCACAACACACACAGAATACAGCAGAATACACATGGAGATACAGAAATAAAATAATCAATACCATTAACAAGCAAAAATGAACAAAATTAACATTAAAATAGCATTTGAAGCCTAAACACAACCCTCTGTTTATGTATAAGTTCTACATCAGGCTCTGTGAGACTATACGAGATTTAACTCTTCTAATGTCTCTCTATTATAAAAAAAGTCTTGGAAGGTTGAAAGGAGATGAGGCGTGATTTTCTCAGACACACACTTTCACGTCCCGCGAGACGAGTCTTTGTGCCAAGAGATTTAACCATGCCCAGGGCCGGAAATAAAGGGCAAAGAGTAGATGACAAAGAATTCAAAAACGTTGCTGCAGTACACATGCAGAGCAGGTTAGAAATAATGGAAGTACAAAAATTTGAAAGTCTCAAAAAAAAAGGATAGTAAAGATTTCATTACTGCAAACAAATGGAAATTATTACTTGGTGGAATAACGAAACCGCGAAAAGAGATGGAATATATTGTTCGGATTTAAACTTTAAGTCGGAGACTTGTAGATCATCTAATTCATGTTGCCATCAGGGAAAAAAAAGGAGTGTTTCTTCCCAATGAAGAGGTGTATCTGTGAAAATTAAAAGATTCCAAAACGCTGGCGTGGTACACATGCAGAGCAGGTTAGAGATAATGTAATTATAAAAATTCGAAAGTCTCAAAAAAAAGGATAGTAAAGATCGCATTAGTGCAAACAAACAGAAATTATTACTCGGTAAAATAATGGCACAGCGAAAAGAAATCGAATATACAGTACACCCCCAAAATTCACGGGGGTTGCGATCATAGAGCACCCGCGAATTGTGAAAAACACGACTAAATACAGTATGCCCCCCTAAGCACTTTAATTTTGTTGCAAACTCAGCTTACTACATTAATATATTACCTAAAATATTACCTTAATACATTACCTAAAAACAGAATGTAAAGGTAAACCTGTCTACTGTACAGTGCTAGAATGTAAAATACAGATGTTACTGTTATACGTACTGTAATTCATGCAAGCGCGTTTTCTTTGGTATGTGCTGTCGTTTTCTTTGTTATAAGTAGAGTTAATACATAATAATTTCATTTAATTAAAATACAGTAAAATCTATGGGTACTCACCAATGATGAATGATATTGTTGATGAAGTAGCTGTGCAGTATGATACAGAGGATTTAAAACTCCTTGGGTGGTGTCTTTTCTTTAGGCGCTTCAGGAGAAGTCTTATCTTTGGACGGGTTTTCTTCTGGTGGGGTTTCGTGCTGGCTTTTCTTTATAGGCTTCAGGAACATTGTGATGGGAAGTTGTTACATTGTCTCCTGTAGTGAACTGCTGGTACAATTTCCGTGCTTTCTCATGGATTATGTTACCGTCCAAAGGAATGTTCTTCTTCCTGCAGTCGGTGATCCACAATGCCAAGGCAGATCCCATCCTGATGATATTTTTATTCCTTACGGTCGTTACCTTTTTGGCACTATCACAGAAACTTACAGATACGGTACTCCAGATCGCTGCTTCGTTCTTCTTTATGTAATGTACAGTGCTTTCATTAGTGCCATAATGGCGCGCTACTGCAGCATAACTTTTTAGTTCCCAGAGCAAATCTAGTAGTTCAACATTCTTCTGGAGTGTTTTAAACTTCTTCTGGCACTTAGGCTCAGTTCCAGAAGCCTTTGAAGGTGCAGGGCGATTCGGCGACATCTTGTGCGTTTAAGAATAACAAAATGAATATAGTGACAAAATGGAAAACATGAGAACACTCAGCTGGAGTCACGTCACAGGGCAGGAATCAATCAGCAGCAAGGAGAAATGAATAACGCTCTTGGATTGGCTACTTTCACCATCCCAAACTGCGTTTCCCTCAGCGGTAGTAAACCCACTCATCTGGAGACGCGTCACAGGGCAGCAGTCAATCAGCAGCAAGGAGAAATGAATAACGCCCTCAGATTGGCTACTTTCACCATCCCAAACTGCGTTTCCCTCAGCGGTTGCTTCCTGTTCTCTCTACAGCACAGTATTGCCACGAAAAAATCCATAAAAAATTGCAGAGGATATTTGCGCTTTTCACTAACAATTAATAGTTAGGTTTTAAGGAAAAATCCACGAACGACTGAGTCCGTGAACCCTGAACCGTGACTTTGCGGGAGTCTACTGTATTGTTAGGATTTAGACGATAAGTCGGAGACTTGTAGATCGTATAATTTGTGTTACCATCAGGGAAAAAAAAGTGTTTCTTCCCAATGAAGAGGCGGATCCACAAGAATTAAAAGATTTGTTGTTTGGTGAAAGTGAAATCCCACGAGAGAAATCATTTCTCATTTGTGTGAATGCTATTGTCAGACACATTTCTTGAAGAGAGATATAAATGATATTTACTCACAGACAGGTATATGTTACGTTGTCTCGATGTAATTCCAAACATGGAATCAAAATTCAATGCGATATTGATGAAAAGGTAAACGCGAAAAGAGATTTAATATATGGACATAGGTGATATGATAGAAGTGTGCTGTGCAAGATGCAGATCACACAGCACTGCAGCAGCAGCAACCCAGCAGCTGATCGAGCAAAGAGGAGGTAAACAAAAACTGTATTTGTTTCCCATTGTATCATCGTTTAAGAGGGGGTTTCAGAGGAGCGACCGGGTCTCCTTGGGGTGCATTCAGCCCCCCTCTTCACAACGCGAGCGGCAGAGACGTGAAGTGGCTGTTGCATAGCACAGGCTTTGGGGAGGGGTTGGTGAGCAAAGTGAGCAGGGGGTGAAGCCCACTAGTTTCTTAACATTAATATGGCTAATATGTGATTTGAACTTTAGTTTTGATTATAATTTCTAGATTTTTACTTGATTTGTAAGTGCAGGTGATAAAGACCCTCATTTTTTTATCGCCACCAATAATTAAAATTTGATATTGTCCTTATTTATTTAACACATAATACTTTCATCCGTAATGCTAGTAAGACACTGGATCAAAGGGCCCAGAGCCTCTGGGTTACTGATACTATAGATAAATAAAGCTGTATGTTGTCTGCATACCTGTGGTAGTTAATCAAAATAAGGTGGCCTAATGGGAGCATTGAGGTTAGATTTTTCTCCAAAGTGTTCCTCCCACGTTCTAAAAATGTGTGTTAAATTACCTGGTGACTTTAAGTAGCCCCAGTTGACTGAAGGTGCCTTATGCTGGACTAGTGCCTTGTCCAGAGATGATGTTTCTCATACAGTGGTGATTGCTCTAGTCTTCCATGACCCAGACTTAGATTAGGCATGTTTGAAATTGACAAAATGAATAGCTGAAATTAAGACAGATGTTTCAAATTCAATTCTTGGTCATCTGTTGTGTCTGTAGATTTTAATCCCAATCAATTTCTTAGTTAGAAGCAAGTCTAGTCTTTTTTATTAAAGATGTCATTTAATTAGTGTGCTTTTATCCTGCTCTCCTTTAGCCGCATTGGAAATTCATATGAATGTATATAATTGCTTTTTTGGACTCAAGAAAAAAAAAACAAGCAAAATGCTTTTTGGGCAGCTATAAACCGATGAATACATCTTAACTCCTAGATTTTTTCTTTTATTTTCTTTGTAATGTTTCTTAAATGGCTACTTTATGAGAAGCATATGTACAATTTATTTAGCTGTTAGTTACCTGTATATTTGTACTTTGTTTTTAATGTGTTACTGATTAAAAAAAAGAACAGAATGTTTGTCCACAGGTACATGTATATACCCTGGAGGGTGGAAGGACAATACCTCCTCCAGGACACGAGAGGGTAGCTGCCCTGGTTTGCATCGGAGCCACGGGATCAGAGCTTAGAAACTCAACCCTGTTGGCACCCATGGCCACCGCCAGGGGGTGCCTGGATTGTTACGGAGCCATGGACTGCAGCATTTCCACCACACCAGGAAGTGCTGCCGGAATAGGAACCAGGTACACCCAGAGGGCTTCCGAATGCCCACGCACCACTTATGCCACACCAGGACCGTGAGCAATATTGCAGCTGGTTTGGGCACTGTGTGTTGTGCAGAAGACTGTAGAAAATAAACGTATGTGTTTTTGGACATTGGGTGTACTGTGTCTGTCTGTAGTCGGGCTGATCTTCCACAATATATATATACACAAGGGGGAGTCGAGCTAAAGTAAGAAAATAGGATTTATTAAAAAATGGAACGAACCTTAACAAACCTGATAATGTCATTTCTCAATCTAGTCTCCACCCTTCTCTAAGCACTTGCGCCACCTGCCTGAGAGTGCCTGGATTCCATCAGAATAAAAGGTTTTGTCTTGTCCTCCCCAGCCTCTCGTGCACCCGTTATTGTCGAACACTATATGCCGAGGGGTACTACAGTCACTAGTGCAAGTTACTGTGACTTGCTGGAGACCAATGTGAAGTCTGCTTTTCGACGCAAGCAGCAGGGACTGCTGTCTCAAAGAGTCATTTTACTGCAAGACAATGCCCACCCACACACTGCTAAGAATACCAAGGCTTGTCTGGAGAAACTGAAGTTTGAGGTATTGCCCCATCCTCCTTATTCGCCAGATCTGGCACTGTGTGATTTCCACATTTTTGGACCCCTAAAAAACATCTGGGTGATCATCAATTCAAGACAGATGATGACGTGAAGAAAGTGGTGCACGAGTGGTTACAAGAACAAGACAAAACCTTTTATTCTTCTGGAATCCAGGCACTTCCAGGCAGGTGGCACAAGTGCATTGAGAAGGGTGGAGACTACATTGAGAAATTACATTATCAGTTATTTAAAATTTTCTAACTTTAGCTTGACTTCCCATCATTTATATCGCACTACCTCCATGGGAAACTAGAGGTCGGCTGTGGCATCACCCATTCCCACAGGGCATGCTGGGACTTGGAGTCTGGTATAAACATATCAATTATGCTTCAAATTTAACTTCCCAACAACACCATTTTTCCACTACTTTAAAATCAGAAATTTTGCTGAGAGGAACCTACCCAATTTTCTACACCTCCCACCCATTTCTAGTCCAGAAGAAATGCTAATCATTCTTAAAGACTCAGGCAGCATCTCAAAAATATATAAAACAATTTTCCTTTCAAAGAGGGTTGGAAAGGATCTTTCACTTAAAATCTTAGAAAAGGAGTGGAAGGCAGCCCTGCACAGAATACACATAAGTGGAAGAATCCCAACCCACCTTTTATAAGTTAGTGGGTAACTTATGTTTTATACTATTTGAAATTGGAAAAAAATCAAATTCTCACCTTGAGGATCTGTTCAAAACTTTTTTTTAAATATGGCAAGATCTAAATAATTATATTTTTTAATAGGCATTCATATCAGGGAAAAGGGCATTCTCTATTCTTTGTTTTCTTCTTTATTTTTAAATTTTCCCAACCCATGCTGTTGGCTGTCCTCTCTTTTCTCATGTGGGGGTGGAATTCTGTTTTGTTAAGTTTGACTTGATTGTATGGAATGTTATTTTCTTCAAATAAAAAAAAATGTGATTTCAATAACATTTTGTGTATCTTCTCTTTATTTTCATGTTTTGCTTATTTTTGTTATTATATTAATGGCATACACACTATTTTTCACGCTTTTGTTTTCAATCGGCTAGATTACTGTAACACTCTCCTCTCAGGACTACCAAGAAAAGACATCAATCGATTGCAACAAGTGCAGAATGCAGCTGCTAGAATCTTAACTAGGAAAAGAAAATCTGAGCACATCTGTCCAGTTTTGATGTCACTGCACTGGTTACCTGTGTCATTTAGAATTGACTTTAAAATCCTGCTTATAGTTTACAAAGCTTTAAATAATCTCGCTCCATCTTATATTTCAGAATGTCTTACACCTTACACTCCAAATCCTAACCTTAGATCTTCAAATGAGTGTCTGCTTAGAATTCCAAGAGCTAAACTTAAAAGAAGTGGTGAGGTGGCCTTCTGCAGTTATGCACCTAAAATCTAAAATAGCCTGCCAATAGGAATTCACCAGGCTAATACAGTGGAGCACTTTAAAACACTGCTGAAAACACATTACTTTAACATGGCTTTCTCATAGCTTCATCTTAGTTTAATCCTGATGCTCTGTGTATTCAATTAATTATCTTTATTATTCATGGTGGCTCCAAAATCCGTACTAACTCATACTTTCTCTTTGGTTCTTTATCTGGTTTTCTGTGGTGGCGATCTGCACCACCACCACCTAATCAAAGCACAATTATGTCCCTATATTGATGGATTAAAGGCCAGAAGTCCACATGACCATCATCATCAAATTCTTCCATGAGAACCCTGAATACAATGACTGATCATTTATGTTAGGTAGAATGCCTAAAGGGTGCTGGGCGGTCTCTTTGCCTGAAAATCTCTGCAGATTTTATTTTTTTCTCCAGCCGTCTGGAGTTTTTTTTTTTTTTTTCTGTCCTCCCTGGCCATCAGACCTTACTTTTATTCTATGTTAATTAGTGTTCCCTAATTTTAATTATTTATTTTGTCTTTTTTCTCTTTCTTCATCATGTTAAGCACTTTGAGCTACATTGTTTGTATGAAAATGTGCTATATAAATAAATGTTGTTGTATTTTCATGCAGGCATTCAATGTCACATTTTGAGGTACAGGCAGTCCCCGGGTTACGTACAAGATGGGGACTGTAGGTTTGTTCTTAAGTTGAATTTTTATGTAATACTTATTATACTTCACGTGACGCGACTCATGCTTCAGCGGACGCTCCGGCTAAACAAGTGTTGTACTGTTTATACTTGCGCGTGTACTTTACGTAAATCTCGAGGAATCCACCAGGCGGCAGTGCGAGATATCATCACAGTGAGAAGAGGTTCGGCTTTGCTGTGTTGTGAATTGCCTGGAACACCCATTAAATTCCGATGACACCTTACTGCAATATCTCTGAAAAGGATGTTGAATGATTAAATCCAATAATCCAGGGATGTGTCCATTCCAGCAAGCATTGGGCACGAGGCAGAAACAATCCCTGGACGAGCCATCAGCCCATCGTAAGGTGACTACAAGCACTCACATACACTAGTGTCATTTTAGTGTAGCCAAATCTGCATGTCTTTGGAAGGAAACCATGGCACACAGAGGAAACCCAGCAGGAAAACGTAAACTCCAGGCAGGGAATATCAGTGACGTGACTCCCTGCAAGACAGCACTGCTACTGCTCTATCACAGTGTCACCCCCATGTGTGTAATTATTAACAGTATTCATTATTTAAGCGAAATTATCAATTTATCTGTAAAATGTAACATACATACTTTAATGCATTTCATCTTGAAAGTGATATCAAGTATAAATCTAAGGATTCTAAATGTGCAGAGAGTTGGAATATCATACATTTAATGTGCCCAGTATGGCGATCTATTGCTGATTGCCACTGCTGTCAGGCCTGGAGGAAGCCATAGAAAAAAAGACAGCACAGAAGCTGGTATGTGAGACTTTTAAAATGTATTGTGTCATTATGATCGGGAATATGCGATGCTTATACAGTATAAAAGCACCACAAATGTATTTTTATGTTGGCATTTTGCTTCACCACATTGAATCATTCATCAAACATCGAAGCGCGCACACTGATCTTGTAGGATCCGCAAAGCAGCTCTCTGTCACATGCAGATAGTAACAAGAGACTCTGACGTCACATTCCAACTTTTAGCACACTGCGCCCCCCTACTTTTTGCTGGTACTGCAACTTGCACACGCGTTGCATTAATTTCTGAGGACCTGCTCAGACGGCTGAAGATCACAGCATCATCTGCAAAGTGAAGATCTGTGAACCTTTCTTCAACAACAGATGCCCCACAGCCACTGGACCCCACGACCTTGCCCAACACCCAGTCTATACAAGCACTGAACAGAGTAGGAGCAAGAACACACCCCTTATGAACCCCAGAATCAACTGGGAAAAACACAGAGGTTCTGCCTCCACTCTGCACAGCACTCACAGTACCAGTGTACAGGCCGGCCATGATATCCAGGAACCTCAAGGGGATCCCGCAAACCCTCAGGATGTCCCCAGGGCAGCTTGATCAACTGAGTGGAATGCTTTATGAAAATCTACAAAGGCTGCAAAGAAACTCTGCCAACATTCGCGTTTGCGCTCCATGAGAACCCTCAGTACCAGGATGCAGTTCTTGGGCGTAAAACCAGACTGTTCCGGTCACTGGTAGGTGAGCAAGTGATCACGCATCCTATTGAGGATGACCCTAGCAAGGACCTTACCTGGCACTGAGAGCAGTGTTATTCCCCTGTAGTTGCTGCAGTCCAAGCGATCACCCAACCCTTTCCAGATAGGGATGACAAGTCCCATTTTCCAGTCAGTTGGGATGATGCCAGTCTCCCAAATGGAAGCAAAGATTGCTTGCAATGCCAGAAGGACATCCTTACCACCAGCCTGGAGAAGTTCACCACAGATCCCTGCAGTCTTTCCTCCCCTCAGCTGGTTCACCACCTGTGCAATCAGAGTGAGATTGGGTGGTTCACAGCTAATTGGAGGATCAGCCTCAAGGACCGTGAACCCAGAGATATCCAACATTTTAGCTTTGATCAGCTTTGAACAACTGCTCAAAGTAGCCAGCCCAGCAGGTCACAATTGTAGTGTCATCCGTAAGGACCGTTCCATCACCTGCCCTGACTGCGACTCTCCGAGGAATAGATTCAGATGTGCGTAATGCTTCGATTCCACTGTTAGCAGGACGTGGGTCGCTAGACCACAGATGGTGTGTCATTTGCTCACAGATTCCTTTAACAAACGCCTTTTTATCTGCCCTCAGAGCCCTCGCAGCTGTCCTTCTCAGTTCCCATAAAGACCAGAGTTGCCATTGAGCCATGCGCTGCGATTCCTCTTGATGATATTCAGGGTGCCCTGCGAGATGAAACACCTCCTTCTGGGAACACTGGTAACACCAACACAACCCTCTGCAACCTTCAGGGTCTTGTCACTGAAGGTCTCCCACATCACATTAGGATCGGCAGTTGCATCCAAATCTTCAAGTTCCTCACAAAAACTGTGTGCAAACTCATTAGAAACAGCCTGATCTTGGAGTCTGGTCAAGTCCAGACTCATTTTCCTAGTAGGTAGTAACCTACTGGACCTAAGTTGGATCCTAAGAGTAGCAATTACTCTTAGGATATGTATTAGCAGACACAACATATATGAGATTTTTGTGTCTCCATCTGTAAACATCAAATGACACCTGTTTCTTTATGCAGCAGTTTTACTAGGTAGGTAGGTATCTCCATATCAATCAAATACTACATAAGTTCTGCCTGCTACAGCTTACTAACTGTTTGGTGTGCATTATTCATAATGCATCTTACATCTTACATTTACATGCTTCAACAGGTATCCATGTACAGTGACCTCTGTACAAGTGAATACATTTATACATATATGTCCACCAAAGTGAATGTTAACATGAAAAAAATATATAACATAAATATATAACATATTCATTATAATGAAATTTCTGTGATAATGAAACATATTTTTATGGTCCCATGAGTTTTGTTATAAAAAGATTCCACCTGTATATTGCAAATGTTTGTGTCTTGTAAAAAAAAAAAAAAAAAAAGATGTTACTGATTAGTAACCCACTCTAAACATATTTTATGCTAACAAGTGAAGATTAACTTTGTCAGACCCTAAAAGTCTAACTGCACTACAGCTGAACACCAGAAGTTGCAATGAAAACTGGTAGACCTGAATAACAGAACTGAGGGTGCACTCTCCTTCTCCATTTACCATTAAAGTCACTCCATGGGAACAATACACGTTTGGATAAAGCATCATCTGCAGTCCTTCAGATGAAAGGAACTGGACAGGAATAATTATTATTGATTTTCTAACCTTCAAATTAAAATACATTGAATAGTTTCCCTTACCTTTGTTAGATTTGTTGACTACAGAAATCTATTTCAATATATCTTCCACCATTCATATAAAAATAGTAAACCATGTTAGAATGTTCATATTTATGGACATATTCCACCCTGTCCTGACAAACTAGAATTATAGATCATGTCATCACTAGAATATACTTAAAATATTCAATTTGAAAGCCCCCTCTCACCTAAATTCAGGAACCACTTGTGTGGTCTGGGTGGCTTCAGAGACAGACATCTTCAAAGGACTGATGTTGCATATACTCAGCATCACCTTATTTATTACAAATGTAGCTTATGTTTTGCATAGTCTAAAAGGCATTGTCTGAGACTGCTGCCCATTTCAATAATAGCCTTATTTCTTACCTAAGTATACGGTGTCTTGTGCTTCAACTCCAATACAAAGAGCTAGATGAACCTAGCTACCTGGTCCAATATTTCATCAGCCCATTACAGAGAATAGGAGTGTTTCCTCTTGGAGCTATTCAGTCTTCAAACAGCCTGTTTGATAGGTGTTCACCAATTCTCCACTGCAAGCGTTAAAAGAATGCACTTTTAGAATGAATCTCCAAACATTGCAGCTGAAATCCAGTAATGCTCTTACCAGCATACCCATAACCCTGCTTCTTATATTTAAAAGTAGTTGGTCCAGTCTATGTTTGTCTATACACGTATGTATAGCCACCGTATAAAGGAATAGCCAGAAGTGCAGTCAGATACACTGTCTTGTCTTCTTCTTCTTCTTCTCTTTACTTTGGCTGCTCCCGTTAGGGGTTACCACAGCAGATCATCGTTTTCCATATCTTCCTGTCCTCATCATCTTGCTCTGTCAAACTCATCACTTGTATGACCTCTCTCACCACATTCGTAAACTTCCTCTTAGGCCTTCCTCTTCTAATTCTCTTTAAATGGCTATTTGTACTATGCATTCAACAGCATCTATTATGCTCATTGTCCACAACACTGCTTGTCTTTTGTGTTGTGTTGTTGTTGTTTTTTTCAAGAATCAACAAAATACCTGGGTACCTATGAGCTTAAATCAAGAAAGCCACTCCACTGACATCAGTGGTATGTGATTTGATTGGCCATTTACACACATCTTAGCCTTGTACCTCTTTCCTGTCACTTCCGGTGTGTTTTGTTGTGACTTCACTCCAGATAATTTAAAAGCCCAGTACCACTTCTGAAAACTGATTGGGATTAGTCTGAGGAATTTACCCATGCCAGAAACTTTTTTTGAGGTCAATTCCAAGTTAATTTTCATAACTGATTTGCAAACAGTTCATTACAACAGTCCATTGTCTGGATTATAGGGACACTGCCAAAATAATAAAGTCACAGTCATTCTACCGGTCAATCTCATTGCATGTTTTTTTACTTGGAACAGTGACACCAAGCAGTCATGGTTACATTCAATTTTTGAAAAATGAAATTACAACTCTCCGTAAGAGAGAGTTTTTTTTTTTGTTTTGTTTATATATACCCTATATACTCGTGTTTAAGTTCTCCCGTGGACAAGTTGGAGCTTGATTTTACCGTATAGTTTCTGGTAGTTTATAATGTCAGTCGTATAAGTCGAATGTGAAAAACTCATGCTATTGGACCAAGAGATTATGATATGCTAACACCCACCTGAGAAAGTAACCACAGAGCACACTGCCTTTTTATTCTAGGTATTGTGCCTACGTGACCACACGGTAATACCCAAACTATTCCGAAGCGATGTTTCCACTGTTTTGTGTTTTTTGTATCTCACGCCCTCATACACCTTTATCATAAGAGCATCCGTTATCTATGATGAAGTGTTCGATCAGAAGAAAATGTGAAGCTGGTTTTAAATTAAAAGTCAATGAAGTGGCGAAAGAAATTGGTAACTTTGCTGCTGCAACAAAATTCGATGTGTCTGAGAAACTGATGTGAGATTGGAAGAAGCAAGATGTTAAAAAAAAAAAATTAAGGGTCGCATTTTGGAACGGGCATATAAGTCGGGGTCTGATTTTATGATCGTTTTTTCCGGTTTCAAGACACGAGTATATACTGTAAATATAAACTATGGAAAAGTCTTAGGAGCTTTAAGTAATTTAAAAAATATTTGTCTTAGATTATTTTATTATGTCTTCTTGATTAATGTGTCAATAGAAATAGTGAATTTTAGAGTTTCATACATTCCTTTTCGCGAAAGTGAAGTAATACAATTAGATATTTAAATGTCCTTAAAGAAGGAAATAAACATCATAATAGAGCACTTTCCAGATAAAAAAACATGTACATATAAAGCTCAGTACTTGATTAGGAAAATATAACAATTGGGTGCTAATGATCAATGACTTCATGTGAAGGTTGAAGCAGATCGATACACCTGAAACAGTAACAGCTGTGTAAAGAAAATAAACTTAACTGACAAAGGACAACCATGCTAAAAAGGTGAGGCTGTGATAGATATAAATGCGTAACCTACAACACTTATGAGCATACCAACAAGAAACAAGGTCTCTCCTGAGCAGAAATTTCATGGTAGACAGGTGTTTCCAGATGTACTGTCCAAGCACTTCTGCAGAAGCAGAAATAAAAGAACAAAATTGAGGACCAGAAACAAAGTAGTATGCCATGGAGAGTAGCAAATAAAAAATACATCAAGGTTACTTCCCTTTGAGTTCGGAAAATGTTTATCACAGCTTTCAGTTCAGAACTGGCAGAAACCACAAGGACCCTGGTACACCCATCTACAGTGAGGAGATGTTTTATCAGACATGGAAGATGCCACCAAAAAGCCATTCTTCTAAGCCAAAATAAAGCTAAGCAAAAGACTAAAATGTCAGCTGGTGCTCTAGACAGAAGTGTTAAAACTGGAAAATTTTGGCTCAAACAGGAGGCAGTTTGCCCACACAAGGGCTGGAGAATGGTACATGCATAAATATCTGTAGGCAACAATGAAGCACAGTGAAGGTTTCCTGTAGGTTTGGGGGTGCATTTCTGCAAATATAGTTGGTGCTTTCTTCAAAATTGATGACCCATTCATTACTGAAAGTACAAGCAGATTCTTATCTATTATGCAGTAGTATGAGGGAGGCACTTGATCGATCCTAGCTTCATTCTGCACTTTGAGGATGATTCAAAATATACAGCCATAATCATAAAAAAATAATCTACAGTGAAAAAAATATTGGAATCTTGCAACAAATTATATGGCCACCACAGAGCTCAGATCTCGACATCATCAAGCCAGTCTGGGATTAATTAAGATGCAGATGCAAGTAGGACAGTCAAAGTCTGCAGTGGATCTGCGGCAAGTTCTCCATGAGGCTTAGAACAACCGACAACACAAGGACTTTCAGAAACTGCATGAAAGTGGAGAAACCAAAGGATGGTCGCACCACATATTCATCTCATTAATTTATTTTTTTCTGTTTTACTGCACTTTCTAGGAGGTTTATTGATTGATAAAATCTATTCATATCATTATTTTTGACACATTTCCACTTTACAGCATTTTTTAAAGACTTTTGCAGAGTACTGTATGTGTGTGTGTATGTGTATGCAGTATATATGGGGTCCAGTGCCTTACCTGATTGGGAAGCCATGACAGTAAATGGGTACAAAGAAGGGCAAGGTGTTCTATGCCATTCCAGGAGACAGATAAAGGATGCCAAAATGCTGGTGGACACTTTGGCTTCCTAACAGAGATTGACTAAAAGACTCTTACTTGTAAGATGGAAGGAAAGGGGGAGACAACCTGGCAGAGCTACATACTCCCACAACACGATAGGTTGCAGCCTCCCTGAGTGATGAAACCTGTGCAGACACCTGCAAGGCATGCTGGGAACTGCAGTCTTATAGGTCAACCTTGTTGGGTTCTGGAGTGCTGTAGGGACATGTGATCCCTACTTTGTGGAACTTCCGTTTGACCCAGAAGTGCTTCCAATGGGCTATACCCTAGCACCAGAAGTACTTTGCGGTCTAAGATAAAAAAAGCCACTCGACCTCATCCAGGTGAATTGGAGTCGGGTGGAAGAGGACAACAGTCACCTGGGATGCGTGGAGGAAAAGAAGAGGGTATTGGAATTGTGATTGTGTTTATTAAGAAGCCTTTGCAAAGGTAATTATTAGGTTTAAACCTTGTATTTACACCAGGACGTGTATATGAGGTTGTGTGTGGGGTTTGGGGTACTGCAACACTCCGTAGTAGTCACAATATACATCAATATTTCCTTTTAGACTTTTATTTTATCTATGTCTGAATTATTGATGACTCCCTACCTGCATCACTTTGGGTAATTGAGAGCAGAATCTCTGGAATAGCTTATATTATATACTAGCTGTGTAAACCTGTGCTGTAAAAAGCCCGGGGTCCTAGAAACTATTGAAATCATCAGAGAAAAAAATTGAAATGTAGAGATGTCAGGTAATTGAAAGGAACTACTCTGGACATCTCTCTCCTAGGAAGTTTCGTTTTGCTGATGTGCTTGCATTGCTTGTGTATTAGCGGCAGGAGGAAAAGTAAAAGGGATACCGTTTTGCCAATGTGCTCGCTACACTTCTGTAATAGCTGATAAGTGAGTGACTGACTCTTGAGATGTTTCTTTTTTTTGACGTGCTGACCTCACTTGCGTATCCTCGGAGCTGGAGCCCTTAGCCCGACTCTACCTCTCACTTCCGGGCCAGACAGACACACTCACTTCTATGCATTGACGTTTATATATAAGACTGGCTGTGTAAGCCTGTGCTGTAAAAAGCCTGGGGTCTTAGAAACTGTTGAAATCGTCAGAAAAAAAATTGAAATTTAGAGATATCAGGTAATTGAAAGGAATTACTCTGGGCAACTCTCTCCTAGAAAGTTTCGTTTTGCTGACGTACTCGCATCATTTTGTGCATTAGCAGCTAAGCGACTATGTCTTTCTTCAGAGGTTTCGTTTTGCCGACTTGCTCACCTCACTCGTTTATTAGCGGCAGGAGGAAAAGTAAAAGGGATACCGTTTTGCCAATGTGCTTGCCTTGCTTGTGTATTAGTAGCTAAGCGAGTTTCTGTTTCCTCGGGAGGTGGAGCCCTTATCCCAGCTCCGCCTCTCACTTCCAGACTAGACAGACGCACACACTTCTATGTGTAGACATTTATATATAAGATTATGTTGAACACTGTGAGATATTCTAAAAGGGAGAAATGAAAAATACACTCGTAAAAAGTTAATTGCGGCCATTATGCCTGATTTTCTGCATATCACACCACCAAAGTCAGGATAGCAGTAAGTAGACATAAGTACTACAGTACATATTGCCATTCAGAAGCTGAGAATAATGGCAGATCATGTTTAAATAAAAGTACTTTATTACTTGCTGTTTGAATATATGTACAGGCAACAAACAAGTCTTTAAAAATGTTTTAAAGTTAAGTTTTGAGTGAAAACACTGAATTTCAATGCAGAAACTAAGAATGAAGGAGAATAACAGAACATGGCATGTGCATTAGATAAATGACCATGTTTCAGAATGTATTATTCTGAAATTACAACATGAAATGAATTAATCTTTTTAAATATAACCCTAAAGTAATTTATTAAAAACTGCATACTCAATAAATAATGAAAGATTAGAAAGCATAAAAATAAAAGATTGGATAGTTTACTTCACATAATAGACCAAACTAAAAGTGAATACGTTCACAGGAGAGGACAGAGTTCTGCCCATTAATCTTTTAGGCATTTTTGAACAGGCAACTTGAGTAGTAGACAAAAGAAAAGCAGATGGACATAATTTAACAGATCGACACCAAGAATTAATTACAAACCTGGAAGTCATTGATATTAGAGGTTCTTTATAAAATTTCATTTTAAGATTTTTAATAAAGAGTACTAAGGAGTGAGGTGGTCAGTGGAATCTTTCAGGGATCCATCTTTGGACCACTACCCTTTCCAGTTTATATTAATGACATTGATTCTGAAGTAGTACACTTTTTTTCAGCGAATCAGCAACTCCTGAGGAGGTAGAAAAAACAATCTTAGATATGAACAAGATTCCAAAATGGCAGGCATTTGGAAACAGGAGTTTAATGTAGAGAAGCACAAAATAATACATACAGGCAAAAGGGACCTGTATTATAAATACAAGGTGAGCAGCGCTAAAGGGTTTTATGTTAACAAAAATCTCACTGTCTGAGCAATATACAGAAGCAATTAAAAAGGCAAATAAAATGTTACATTATATAGTAAAAACTACTGAATATGAATTAAGGAATGTTATCCTGAGACAGTATTAGGCACTAGTGAGATTGCATTGAGTGTACTGTGTGTAGTTCTTTTAATCACACTACAAATAAGACTTGACAGCTTTATAGACTATGCAGCGACGTGTATGCTTGTTCTAAAGAACACATCTCACTCTGTCAGGCTAGAAGTTTTAAAACCCTTGTGCAGAAAGGCCTGTGTGTAGACATAATCCAGTTCTTCACAATGTTCAGAGGCATCAATCACATCATTAGCACAAAGTTATCATAATTCATTCAGTTATTAGGAGTATTGTGTGATTGGAGAATTAGAGTGAAGGTTAAAGGTAAGGTTTTTAAGACAGTCGTAAGACCAGCAAAGATGTATGGAGCTGAGACATAGGCAGTAAAAGGAGAGTAGGAGAAGAAGCTGGATGTGGCAGAAATGAGAATGTTGAGATAAATATGTGGAGTTACAATAAAAAATGAGACAATCAGAGGTACAACAAAGGTGGGGCAGATATGTAAGAAAGTACAGGAAACTAGGCTGAAGATGTATGGACATGTGCCGAGGAGAGACTATAAATATGTGGGCAAAAGAGTGATGGGAATGGAAGTACAGGGGAAGAGAAAGTGAGGGAGGACAAAGTGGAGGAGGATGGATAAAGTAATAGAAGATCTGAAGTAAAATGGCTTGACTGGAGAGGAGGTGTAGGACTGAATTGTATGGAGAAGGTTGATTAAGCCTATTGACCCCACATAAATGTTTGAAAAGATGAAGAGGAAGAAGAAGAAGCCAGTAAGTTTTTCTTCACACAAAGGGTCAAGGAAATCTGAATCAACCTACCAAGTTAAGTACTCCGGTGACTTTTATAAAGTACCTGGATGAGATGTTTGGACAACTTGACTATTATGCTACCTAAACAAGTTTGAAAGACAGAGTGATGTCCTCTCATTTGTCCAAATGTTCTCATGAAGCTAGTTTTGTTATGGGTACAGCTCGATAATTAAATGCACCAATACAATTTCCTAAATTTTATACCAGATTGTCGACATGAGAATTCTGAGGCTGTCAGTATCATTGAATCTCCACAGTTTTCAACATTTTAACAGGCCAATGAAAACAAATCATGTTTGCAGGCTACCATTTAATGACTTCATCAAAATCACTGTGTAACTCTGAGAAAGTCATTCAATCAGCCAGTGCCCCAGTTGTAAAAAATATACACTGTAGGCAAGCAACTTTAATGTATGCTCTTCTTGTAAGCCACTTTGGGAAAAGGTGTATGCCAAATATGCAGTGATACCAGTAACATAATTTTCATGATGAGGTTGAGTGCATACAGTCTACTCCTACTCAATAACCTTGGAGAGTCTTATGACATGTGCTAATTCCACTACCCATCTAGCTTTCATTTCACCTAAAAGCTGGAAATGTTAGAAATAATATCACAGGTAAAAGCAGTAAACCCTTTGATGTGGGGATATTGGTCGAATATCATTACCTATTATGCTTTAGGCACCATTGACTACAGCCATCTCTTGATATGCCCTGAAGGCCTTTCAGAATTCCAGCATACATAAATTTATCAGTGACAGGTGCTGATCTCAGTATTTTTGTTTAAAAAATATATAGAGTATCAGAAAATGGATAGATAGATAGACATCCTACTGTTTCACTTATTTTGTTATCAATGTTTCATTGATTCACTGCAAAGAAAGGAAAGAAACATAGTGAGATATAGTATAGTTAGTTTACTATTGTACCTTTTTTGGTTCTTTCTCTGGAGGTTTTATACCCAGACATGAAATGGAACAATTTTGTGTCCAGTAATTTGATTGAAAAATGCAACACTATTCAAAGTCTATTATAAATTTAAAAAGGAGTGCTACACATCCTGTCAACAATAGCCAGATACATTACTGTTAAGCACAGCCACTGGATCAACAATGTTCTCCCTATGAAGCCCCATTATGTTTCTTTCTATTCTGATGTAGCACAGATGAGATCTGGCTTTGAAGTTATGTCTCAATAGCAATTGTCAGAGTGATATTTTGTATTTTCCATCAAAGTAAATTATTATGCTTATTGTGTAAGGTGACGTGTATAAATAAAGCTAGAAAGTGTTTTGTATTTTCGGTTGATTTGAACAGAAACATATGTTGTATGGTTGTATTACTTGTTCTTTGTGTAATTATCTATCCATTTATTGAACAAAGAGTAATTGGGTTTTTAAAAAACATGAAATAATGCACTCACATTTTCGTGGGATCAGCACAGTATTAAATTAAAGAGGTAATGCCAAGCAGAAGCCTCTGACTACTCCACCAAGTCCAAGATCTACTGCGGGCTTCTACCCAGTTATATTGATGTTTCATCTCCAGCCAGTTCCCACCGATTCATACTGGTGATGGTCCCTTACTCCTTCATATCAGAATGTTCTTTGCAGCACCATGAGATTGAAGGTTAATGCTTGGTTCCTTGTTTGTTCAATAGAACAGACAAATGCAGACTGGGCAAATGAGCCGATTGAGCAAGCTAAATTTAAAGATAAAAATATGCATGAAAAATAAGCAAATATATACACTTGTTTTCATAAAATTGTAATCTGTTTGTTCACAGTTTGTTTGCTTGTCTGTTTCTTCATCAATTCCGTAAAAATGGCTGAACCGATTTTCACAAACTTTTGCAAGTGCATTATCATTGATCCAACTTAGAATACAGGAATATCAGAAAGAAGGGTTATAATGGAGGGTGGTAACCCAAAATCTAGTGCAACTGGCAGCAGAAGAGCACTGGGGCTGATGGGAAGACAGTACAGTACGCAAAGTTTTGTACGGGCCAATGCGGGATCTTATCTAAGACCTTTTCAGCTAATCTGGACAACAAATTCTGTTTCTTTCTGAATTACAATTTTGTCTAAGAGTACGTTGCTTTTCTTATCATTGAGCTGTATTTAGCCATGTTGAATTTTCAAAAGACAGTTTTATTACATTTATTTTTATCTATACCCTTTTTTGAGAAATGTTTGGATCCAAAAGAAGTGTGTGCTGTTGCCACACCCTTAAGGAGTGAAATTTCTTCCTTTCAACTCCCCTAAAACCTTTTCAAACTTTAAAACACCCTTTTAAGTGAGTTTCACAATTGCAAAATTGCATGCGAAATGAAGTTTAACATCAGTTTCACAAAATTGCATGCTAAAGGAAACCCGGCATGTGTGCCAGGGGCTCATTCTAAAGGCTCTGACAAGGCAAACAATACCACCCCACAATGAGAGGGGATTCTGTCTTATTTCCCTTCTGCAATTCAGATAGAAAGCCCCAGGATAAGGCCTAGCGCCCACCCTCAGCTCCTATATGGCTCCGCCCCTTCCAGGTCAGATAAAAATGGGCCGCCCTGAAAGATGTCATCTCATACTGGGACCAAATGGTGAAGGAGATAGAACTCCCTATAACACAGCTTGAGTGCATTTTGATTGAATCATTTCAATATGGGCCATTGTGAGCACAGAAGCGCTGGAACACTTTTGTTTTATTTTTTTCTTTTTGGCAATGCCAGCAATTAAATGGTGTGGTGAGTGGCTGGGAATGCTACCCAGCTGTGACGCCCAGGAAGACTGGAGGAGGGCTTCCAGATCACGAGGGGGCGACCGCCCTGGTGGCTTTGGGGCCATGGGTACAGAGCTTTGAAGCTCAACCCTGTAGGGGCCCGTGATCACCGCGAGTGGGCACCCCAATGAACTGGGAGCCCTGGATCTCAGCACTTCTGCCACACCCGGAAGTGCTGAGGGGAAGAGGAGAAGGAACACATGGAGTGCTTCCGAGTGCACAGCCGGCACTTCCGCCACACTGGGGAGTGCCGGTGGAAGATTGTCGGGAGGCACCTGGAGCACATCCGGGTGATTATAAAAGGGGCCGCCTCCCTCCGTTCGTTGGCTGGAGTCGGGAGAGAAGGAGACAAGGTCTTGGAGGAGGCAAGGAGGCAGCCTGAAGAAGAAAAGGCATTTGGGTAGTTGGCCTGGACTTGTGGGGACTTTTGGGGTTTGTTTGCACTTTTGTAAATAGCTTAAATGTATAATAAACGTGTTGTGGGTGAACCAATGATGTCCGCCTGTCTGTGTCCGGGTCATATTCCACAATGGGTAGTCCAGCTTGTGCGACAACTTTTACTACTAGCTTTCTTTTGCAGTCTGTCCACCAGTCACACAGGCTGTTTTGCTCACCACTACCTATTTTTTGTGACGTATTTTATATAATCAACAAAGTAAAAATTGGGCTGCTGCACAGGGGCAATAGTGGCTTGCTCCATGTTGGTCAAACATGCAAACTGGAGTTTTAATGCATTGTTGTCATGTGTCAATAACTCTAAAACAAATTTATGGCTCTACGGGTTTTATCAAAGCAAAATGTTACATTTTTTAAAAAGACATTGCTATCATATACCTGCATATTGCTACTAAGTACGACAGAGATAAGCCATGATGAAACAATGTAATGCACTTTCTTAGCCCATGTGAGTGCACTGCACAGAATATGACTGAAAGAAAATGACTGAGAAAGGCATTAGTATCTATTACTGTTTTTGATGGCAGACATTTATTCAAGTGCAATTTATGATAAGGCACCTTTAGTATTAAGCTTTGACGTCAATATAGCATCATGATTTGTAGCAATTTTAAATCAATGTTATGACATACTACTACTGGTGCTGCCTCCTGTAATAATACAGATTCAATTATCCAATAAGACATCAGTTTATTAACATTGGATTAAACATCTATTTGTCAAACCATACTAAACCAGGAAATACAAAAAAGAATAATTTATGGTTCTAACCCAGCAAGGATTGATGGCAATTATAGAATCCAATCTTAGACAAAACAGACAATTCTCGACTTATTAGAGCAGAAAAATTGATACAAAGGTAGTATAGATGACAGATGAGACACTTACATTTTGCCAGCATTGACAAAAGGGAACCATGTAAAAATATGCAAATATTTGCATTCTTACTTTAATGCATTATACAAATATATCATACAAAAATAAATAGTCAAGCAGAATTGTAATATGTTCATCTGATGCAGATGTACAGTCTAACTCTCTCATGGGACAGTAGTCCAAAAAATCTTTAAAGCCCAAGTGCCCTGAGTGCATCTTTATGCACACAACTCTTAAAAGGATACATTCAAACATTGTGTGAGACAGCTAAAGCTTGAATATCAAAAAAATACTGAAAATGTGTATTTTTATGAAAATAAAATCAAAAGACTCATATGGTACCTGAATGCAACGTCTTCCTTTTCTATTGTATGATGTGCAGCAGCTAAGAGGGCAGAATAATGATTGACAATGACAGTGATGTAGATGAGAATAGCATTAATGGCTTAGCTTTAGGTGTGCCAGAAGTTATTTATTAACAAATATGAAAGTAATTTTTACAAATGATTTTACAAATTGAGATAATAAATGCAAGTAGTGTATAGCAGCTCAGGCGACTGATTCATGGATCCAACATCTTAGCTTTGAATCACTTGCCCCGTCATTATTCCTTCAAGTGTCTTTGCTTTCCCCTCACATCCCTAAAGACATGTAGGTTAGATTTCCAAATTGGTCTTGCATTGGCATGTGTGATTTGGGTGTGTGAAGGGCTGACGGCCTATTCAGGGTTGGAGCCTTCCTTGCAGTTGTTGCTGCTCTGACCCTGAATTGGATTAGCCAATCTTGAGAATATCTATTCTATATACGTGAAAAAATCAGCAAACTCATGCAATGTTTTTATGTGATCTTTTCATGCAATGCTCATTTTTCTTCAAAACCATATGTTATATAGTATCATTTTTTTCATCTTTATTAAGAGAATACAACAATACTCTCATGTCAATAAAACCAATTTAACTTTCATACGTTAAATACAATACCTTACACACACCCGCTCCTCCAAGAACAGTACTAGTTCAGTTCTGTGTTAGCGGTCAACAAATAAAGCCTATGTAATGGCACACGCTTACAAACTGCAAAACTTCATAAACATTGAATTGTGTCAAAATAATGACTGGGGATCATGCAGGAGATGTCTTATTCCTTCCATGTATTAAATTATATACTGGCAATACTTCAGCAAGTAGATTACCATTTATCTTGAAGGAGGTTGGGAGCATGCATAGACAACAATTTCCAATAGTTTTAGCATTTATTATAACTATAAATAAATCTCAGAATCAGACAGTGAGCAAAGTGAGCTGTTTGGGCCACCATAGGCGTCAAAAGGGGCACACGACCTCTAGTTACATTATAATATGACAAAAAGGATTTTTTTTATTGTTCTGTGCATTGGGTTTCTTTTAGGAATGATTAATATTTTTGGTCATAGTGTTTTTCCCAAATTTTGAGGAAAATCGGCAATGACAAATGTCTAAAGACACATTCAGGTCTTAACTTATTACTTGTTATAATTTTTTCATTTTTAGCTACACTCTTAAAATACTGGATCTTTAATGACACTTTCAAGTTCTTTACTGGGTTGTGTGGGTCATCATAGAACTATGTCTTGACAAAACACCATTTCATTCTGGGGGTGGTTCTTTGCATATGGAGATGGTTATTCATGCTTTGAAAAACTTCCTAAAATGTAGAAAAAAAACCCTGAAATATTTAATGCATGGTAGGGTACATATTAGGACAATAACAGATTAAGAAAACCTGTACTTTCCTGCATTACTGTATGCAGCAAGAGTCCTTTTGAAATTATGAGACGTTGGTGTTTTACAAATTTGTAACAATCTATTTGTGGTTATTCACTGTATGGAGCCTGTCACAGGTCTTATTAAATAAAGGTTCTTTTAGGCATCGCCATAAAGGACCACTCTGGCATCTTTATTCTTAAGAGTGTAGAAAGAACTGTAATATATATTTTTTTCCTGGAGATCCTTAACCCAATCTTTGACTCACCAAAGATGTAGACAGAAATTGATAGAAAATCAAATGAACATTTAATTAAGATAAGAAATTTTGGGTGTGATATTTTATGTTATGATATAACAAAATAGAAAATTCTGCCCCAAGAAAGAATGGGGATTGTTATGCACGCACTCAGTAAAAACGTACTGAATGGCAACACTGCTGTTCTGCTGAGTTGCTTGTATTTCAGATATATCACAGGGGCTGCAGGTTTTTTCTGCAATCAATTGAAAACAGAATGTGATTCTTATCTTTAGCTTGGCTACTGACTAAATGCATTCCTCATTTATTATTGTGTCTCTCTTCTCCAGAGGAACTAAATATTCTGGGGGGACACAAAATTTCCCAGAACTGTTAAACAAAATCCCTTGATTATACAACTTACAGCAAATCCTCTTTAGTCACCGTCAAAATACTCCCCTTGAGATGCAATACACTTGTCCCAGTGATTCTACCATTCCTAGAAACATTTTCTGTTCTCATCGTTTATTTCTGTATCAAGCACCTTCTGCGATTCTTCTTCTGGACTTTTAACATGGTAGCAAATTGTCTTTCATTCAATTTTAATTTTGGAAACAAAAAATAGGCACAGGGAACGAGATCTGGCAAATGCGGGAGGTGTTACAGCAACAACTGCATTGTTTTTGGTCACAAGCACTTCGATTAACAATGTGTTGTGTGCCAAGATGGGCCAAACGGTTAATAAATACTCTTAAACTAATAGTGTTCACATGAAAACCAATAGATTACACACAGAAATATATGATTTATGGTTTGTTTGACCCTTCATAGTGTTCAGATGTGCTGTCCTTGTGCAAAATGCAACTTTGCTTCACCTCTTCTCTGGACTTTTTTTTTTCCTGCTTTCCTGCAGACGCCTCAGTGGTTAAGTTTAATGCTGCTGATTAACAGACCACTCTGTCCAAAGGCAAATTCTTTATTTACAAGTCCGTTAATGTCAAAAAACATGATCATCATTGGTTCGATGTTTCATATGATCCGACATGCTTTTTACAAAAAAATCGCTTAAGTCACTACAGCGATTGCAAAGTAAATTTCAGAAATAAGCATCTCCATCGGCTTAGCACAATGGCACTTGACAGACAAGACTTTAGGCATATTATACCTAATAGTCGATATCTTCACCTAACTCCTGTGCCATTGACTGATTCTGGGAATTTTTGTGTCTCTCCTGGTATGTCTTTAGAGTGTCTGTTTCATTTCTCCATCAAATTTTTCAAAAGGAGTCATCTTCATGCTGTTTTGTTAATAAAACTTTATTTTTAGGTCTACGTTGTGTGGCAGATTGCCGGGGTCATTACCTGGCCGGGATGCCTGGAGGGACCGGAAAGGGACAGTAATAGCTTCCAAGTCACGAGGGGGCAACCACCCTGGACAAAAAGAGGACCATGGGAAAGGGACAAAGAGGTTCTGACCTGTTGGGAACCGTGGCCACTGCCAGGGGTCGCCTTAAGCCTCATGGGACCTAGGGAACTGTCACTTTCGCCACACCAAGCAAGATGGCGGATGAAACTCCCAGGGACGCCCGGAGTGCTTCCGGGGCAAAGGGCAGCACTTCCGCCACACCAGGAAGTGCTGCCGGAAGATTGTCACCAGCCACCTGTAGCATATCCGGGTGGAAATAAAAGGCGTCGCCTCCTAACAGTCGGAGAGCTTGAGTCGGGAGTGGGAGCAGGACGAAGCTCCCAGGAGGAAAAGAAAAGAGGCTAAGAACTGAGAAAGAGGTTTATTGCGGTGATTAAATTGCTGAGTACATTGTGTGGTATTCGGGACTTTATTCCTGTTATTTAAAGGTGATAAATAAACGTGTGACTTTTATAAAGATGTGGCATCCAACTGGTGGTGCCCGGGCAAGTATCACAGTTGGTTGTCCTAGAGCTGTTTTTCATTTTGAATCATTTCTTTAAAGGGAATGGCTTATGAAGGTCTGAAACGGATTCAAATCAATATGAGTTGAATAAAAATAGAAACCTCTCTTCCACAAAGTGTTTCCTATTCCTCAAGCTTGAACATGAACTTTATTTCCACTTATCGTAGTTGCTATGTATTTCTCTTGGTGTTGCATCCACTGAGGTAACAAAAGTAAATACAATTAACGTGTGATGCATGACACAACATTACATGCAGGAGTAGTGAATGATAACAAATTGCACAAATAGACAGATACTCTGTATGAAACCATTTGACTATGCAGACATGTCCTGTAATATATCCTAAATCATTATAAAGGAAAAAATATTTGGTTTAGATGGGAAGATTGGGAAAAGACCGAGTCAGAGATTAATCAGAGACTTTGTTAAACCAGATTGACTGCAGTGAAAAAGAAACTATTTACTGTATGTACAAAGTACTGTAGTTCTTTCTTTTAGTTATCAGTAAGAGAGTTTTCTGGGTGAATCAGGTATTGTTAGGTCAGGGCATTTTCACTCCACTCCTGGGGTAAACAGGGAGGACTCTTTCTAGGACAACAATAAGCCAACATGGTAAAAAAAATCCAAAGATTCTATGGATACCAAAAGTCTCAATGTCTCAAAAAGCTAATGGTTTGCCAGTATTAGTGTTTGGGCATGAAAAATGGAATGCCAAAATATGTACAGCAATTAAAAACGAAAGCATGTTCTTTTGAGTTTTGTTAATAAATAATATTTTTTACATTTATAAAGTAAGTATCATTCTTTGGGTCACATGTTTCATATTTGCAGAAACATATTGGTCATCAGTTTTGTTAATTGTTCATTTTTTATTTGAGGATACTTGCTCTGCCATATTCCTTGTGTTTTGTGGATGGTTCCTCAAAAATACAGGCCACTTGTCAACGTTCATTGAGCGTGCACTCTGTCTGGGCAGGTATGTGAGAATTCTATCCTGCTTCTCCAGCTATTTTTGGAGGTCTCACACCACTTTGGCCAGAAGTACTGCTGGAAGAACATTGTAAGACACCTGGAGCACTTCCTGGTGCTCTATAAAAAGAGTCACTTCACTCCATTCGAGGAGCCTGAGTCGGGTGGAATAAGATAAAGCTTGCCTGAGGGGAGTGGAAGCAGAAAGAGAAAGAGAAGAAAAGAAAGAAAAAGAATAGAAGTGTGCTGTGTGCTTTGTTTATTGTGCTTGGTGTACTTTTCTGAGCAGGTGGGAAATGAGGGAAAGTGTTTCCCACATGAAAAAATTTTAAAAAGTGTGTGCTAAACTTGTGTTCTGCAACTGCTTGTGTTGGGTATGGGAAGCTGTATGCACCCTTCAGGCAACACTGTCAATTTGGGAAATTTAAAAATGTAGTTTTCTGAACGTAAGGGTTTCAGTGTCAGTCAAAGACCACTCCTCTTTGTGAACAAAGGCACAAGGAACTCAACTGATGATCCATTATATTTTTGGGTAACAAGCCAAAGGAAGGTGGTTCATGACCACAGAAGGGAAATTCCAGGGTGGGAAAAAAATTAATCAATGAATTGGAGGATCTGGGCACTATGGCAAAAAATATTTCTCATATGAGATGAGACACAGAAATAACCGGACTGGGCTTGGGGCTTTCCGGGAAAACCGTCTGGAAGTCGGCCGAACGTGAATCATAGAACTATATCCTCTTCTACAAATCCTCTCAAACTTCCAACCAGCTAGGTATATCCTGTGAATAGCCCAGTCAGTATTTGCACGACAATCGCTACACGAGTAGCCACTGTAATGTCAGGTGATAAAAATTCAAATCAAAACGAAATTGAACAAAACAGTCACAGAAACTTATGAAATCATAAAACAAAGTGTATGGTGTTAACAGTTTGTCTCACACACAAGTTTTTGAGTGGCAGAAACGTTTCAAGGAAGGACAAGAAAATGTGGAAAACATTCAAAACCCAGGTCGCCCACACTCATCTCGGACGGATGAATACAGTGAATCAGATTGTTCGAAATGATTATATTGCTTTTTCCGTAAAGCAGTTTTTGACTGGTAAAAACATTCCTGTCCTCGATCATCCTCCTTTTTCACCTGATTTAGCTCCCTGTGATTTTTACTTGTTCCTGAAAATCAAAAGTCACTTGAAGTGAACACATTTTTCTTCAATGGATGAAGTGAAGACAAAAATGGCAAGCCTGCTGAAGAGCCTCAAGCAAGAAGACTTCCAGTACTCTTTCAATCAAAGGAAGATATGTATGGAGCGGTGTAGAGATCGGGAAGAGTAGTATATAGAAGGTAATAATATTTATGATGTTGTAATTCATCAATAAATATATACTTTTTTACCAATCCGGTTATTTTTGTGTCTCACCTCGTATAAGCAGAATAAGATTTGTAATAGGGCAGAATCATCTTGAAAACAGAGAAGAAACTGTAAATCTGTGTCATCACTGCTAAAATGCCTTAGGAATATATTATTTATTTATTTATTTGCATTTAATTTTCTAATTTTGTATTTTATTCTTGTGCTTTAATAAATACACTAAACATTTTTAATATTAATTTGGTCTAGATTCTTATATCTTTCTGATCTCATAGGTTCAGGGGGCTGGAAGGAGTCACCTTGGAGTTTTAATTGAAGGGCTAAGAAGGGTTAGGGATATTAACTGTGGGACAATGGCCTGCAACAGGTAACCAGACTTGTTAATATTTCAAGGACCAGAGATCTGAAACTGCAGGGTGAACATTAAAGGGTGGTAAGGTCACCATTGCCTCCACATCTCTCACCCCTTAGCCTGGGAAATAGAGCAAGATAACTTGAGTATCCCTACAGGCCCAGTTCTATAAACCTGTGTTATAATATCTTCCATCGAAGATAATTTCACAGTAATTATGTTGTTAAATTTACGATAACCTATTGAATTTTTTTGACAACTCTAATTTATTACATAGGCTGGAAAATTATGTTTGGCTCTCAGGCAGAGTGCTTTTGTGGTTTAGTTCTTATTTATCAAATTAGTTTCAGTATGGACTTAAATATTCTAACTGTACTCCATCATTCTCCTTAGAAGTATGGTGTCCCATAGAGCTCTCTACTCTGACCTTTACAGTTTTGGAAGTAAAGTTTCTCTGACATCAGTTTGCTTTTTAAAATACACAAAACTATTGAAAACCTGTTTTTCTCAGACTAACAATAATGGAAAATTATGATGGTTTTTGACTAGAGAGGATACATGGAATTAATTTATGCATTATTCTAAGGCTGTTCAAACCATTGTATATGTGACTTTCAGTTAGTTCCAAATGCTTCCGAAAGCATCATTATGGGAAGTACAAAGTATGTCCACATAACCACAGTGCTTAAGTCGTTACACTGGCTTCCAGTTATGCTCAGAAGAGATTTCAAAATATTTCTTCTTACATTTAAAGCCTTAAAGAAGCGAGGCTTTGTTTATCTATCTGAACTAATCGGTACTTACAGACCAGAGGGAGCTTTACAATCTCAAGATGTTGGCCTATTAAAGATTCCAAGGATTAACAAAATAACAACAGACTGTAGAGCTTTTAGGCTGTGGATCGATATGCTTCCTGATTAGGGAGATGTCTGTTTGGTCTCGGTTTTTAAATCCATCCTGATGTGTACAGTTAGGTCCATAAATATTTGGACAGAGACAACTTTTTTCTAATTTTAGTTCTGTACATTACCACAATGAATTTTAAATGAAACAACTCAGACGCAGTTGAAGTGCAGACTCTCAGCTTTAATTTAGTGGGATGAACAAAACGATTGCATAAAAATGTGAGGCAACTAAAGCATTTTTTAACACAATCCTTTAATTTCAGGGGCTCAAAAGTAATTGGACAATTGACTCAAAGGCTATTTCATGGGCAGGTGTGGGCAAGTCCGTTGTTATGTCATTATCAACTAAGCAGATAAAAGGCCTGGAGTTGATTTGAGGTGTGGTGCTTGCATGTGGAAGATTTTGCTGTGAACAGACAACATGCGGCCAAAGGAGCTCTCCTTGAAGATGAAAGAAGCTTAAGCTGCGAAAACAGAAAAAAAACATCCGAGAAATTGCTACAATATTACGAGTGGCAAAATCTACAGTTTGGTACATCCTGAGAAAGAAAGCAAGCACTGATGAACTCAGCAATGCAAAAAGACCTGGACGTCCACGGAAGACAACAGTAGTGGATGATCGCAGAATCATTTCCATGATGAAGAGAAACCCCTTCACAACAGCCAACCAAGTGAACAACACTCTCCAGGGGGTAGCCTCAAGAATAAAAAGGCTAGGCTGGACTTTGCTAAAGAACATCTAAAAAAGCCAGCACAGTTCTGGAAAAACATTCTTTGGACAGATGAAACCAAGATCAACCTCTACCAGAATGATGGCAAGAAAAAAGTATGGAGAAGGCGTGGAACAGCTCATTATCCAGAGCACACCACATCATCTGTAAAACATGGTGGAGGCAGTGTGATGGCTTGGGCGTGCATGGCTGCCAGTGGCACTGGGACACTAGTGTTTATTGATGATGTGACACAGGACAGAAGCAGCCGAATGAATTCTGAGGTGTTCAGAGACATACTGTCTGCTCAAATCCAGCTAAATGCAGAGAAATTGATTGGGCGGCGTTTCATTATACAGATGGACAATGACCCAAAACATACAGCCAAAGCAACCCAGGAGTTTATTAAAGCAAAGAAGTGGAAAATTCTTGAATGGCCAAGTCAGTCACCTGATCTTAACCCAACTGAGCATGCATTTCACTTGTTGAAGACTAAACTTCGGACAGAAAGGCCCACAAACAAACAACAACTGAAAGCCGCTGCAGTAAAGGCCTGGCAGAGCATTAAAATGGAGGAAACGCAGCACCTGATGATGTCCATGAGTTCAAGACTTCAGGCTATCATTGCCAGCAAAGGGTTTTCAACCAAGTATTAGAAAAGAACATTTTATTTCGTTATTTAATTTGTCCAATTACTTTTGAGCCCCTGAAATAAAGTTGCCTCACATTTTTATGCAATCTTTTTGTTCAACCCACTGAATTAAAGCTGAAAGTTTACACTTCAACTGCATCTGAGTTGTTTCATTTAAAATTCATTGTGGTAATGTACAGAACCAAAATTAGAAAAAAGCTGTCTCTGTCCAAATGTTTATGGATCTAACTGTGTATAGTACAACTCTGTTCGTTATTTGTATAAATATATAAGTAAAGCAATATTTATGAAATGTTACTAACCCTCTTCTATTCTTTTTCTCTTCTTGGTGCCACAGCTTTACTTTTAAGCCATTTTCCTTTCCTTTGTAATCCTGGAACCTTTGGAATCAACAGATGGAAAGACTCTGCATAGACTTTACTGTACAAAGCAAGGGAGGAAATGACTGACCAGTAGGTTGAAGTCTCCAGGACTCTGTGTTTGATTTTGTTTTTCATTTTCTCTGTTATAACTAACAATAGAGAAAGGTTTGAATTTCCATAGAGATCCTATTGACTAGAATTTTTGTTTTCCTCTCCTCCCTTGCCAATTGACTGTAGTTCAACAATAATGTTAATGAACAGATATTGTTAGGTTCCACTTATATTGATCATTTTGGAACTGCTTTGTCTTACTTTATACGTAAATAGTAACTCAAAACATTAGTGTTCTGAGTCTGCACTCTGTAAAGAGTGCCATACAATAATAAACTGAACCTAATTGAATCTTTGGCGTAATAAGCAGGTTGCTCATTTTTTTAAGAGTTAAATTTGCCACTTGTTTTCTTTCACAACAGTCACTCATTTCTGTCAATGCTCTTTTACTCAAGTCTACATTGTCTTTTACAGTCTTTATTTAAACTACTCTAAATATACAGTGGAACCTCGGTTCACGAACGTCTCGGTACACGTACAACTCGGTTCACGACCAAAAAGTTCGCCAAACTTTTGCCTCTGTTCATAACCACACACTCGGTATATGAACAAGCCAGTTTCCCTTTCGGTTTGTCCGCGCCAATGATTTCCGCACGTGTTGCATTGTTCTCGGTCAGACGTGCCTGCCTGCCTGCTTGCCTGCGCGTGCGTGCCTGCCTGCCTGCACATGAGAGACAGAGAGAGAGAGAGAGAGAGCGCGTGTGCTTCTGAGAGAGAGAGAGTGAGCGAGCGCCTGCTGCTGAGAGAGAAGGGGAGGGTGCGTGCTGCTGAGAGGGAGAGAGCGAGCCTGCTCCTGCAGCTGAGCAGGGAGCCTGGGTGTTTTGTGACAGTGTTATTCAATGTTTTTACATTAGTTTACTATTACACTGTGCATTCTATGGTGTAATTAACTATATTTGTGCTTAATCTTTAAAAAAAATATATTTACATACAGTTCGTACGGTCTGGAACGGATTAATTGTATTTACATACAATCCTATGGGGGAAATTGCTTCGGTTCACGACCAACTCGGTTTACGACCAGAGTTTTGGAACGAATTATGGTCGTGAACTGAGGTTCCACTGTACACTGTCACACATGTGCATATGGAAGGCAGCTAAAGGGCTTGAATGGATATAATTGCATGTCAGACCAAGCGATGGCAGTGTTCACTGATCCTTTCTTTCTTTCCTCTGCAGACCAGCAGAGGGAAATCTTGCTTGAGTCTAAGGATGTCACTTCCGGTTCTTGTGATTCTGACATCACTTCTGATTCCAGCCCTTTCTACATCACTTCCTCCTGTTCGCCTATAGAAGTGCTATTTTCATTTTGTTACTTAGTTCTGTTTTGAACTTCAGTCTGTAAAGACGTAATTTCTTCAAGCTACTTATTTCAAGAATACAGGGTGACTACCCCAAACCTTTTTCTATTTTCTTGCCCTCATTATTTCCACAACACTTACCACTGTATTCGGTCACTTTGCCAATGTTTTAAATTAATCTTTCCATACATCTCCTCTAATTGGCTACTAAATCTTCTTTAAAAGATAGAACAGTATTTCTGTGGGCCTAAACATTGTAAAACCCTTAAAATATCTTAAATGTCTTTTACGTTTCCTTCACAAAGCAACACAAAACATTTTTCCTATTTCCTTGCTTGGCTGAGTTATGACTGCATCTTTTAAACAAAATGAGCA
Organism: Polypterus bichir lapradei; assembly: GCA_026402145.1. NCBI lineage: Eukaryota > Metazoa > Chordata > Cladistia > Polypteriformes > Polypteridae > Polypterus > Polypterus bichir. The sequence continues at coordinate 37,904,448 of JANRMT010049829.1, forward strand.
ATCTGTTTTATAGATTACCAATGAGTGGCTTTGTTCAACTTCTTTACAAACCTTGAAAACATTGATTTTAAAGGAATAATTTAAACTCACCTCTTCATCAAAGAAGAGAAGTACAATATATAAAAATACCCAGTGGCGTTACCTGGAGTTTGGTTTCTATTAAGAAATTCAAAGGCAGATGAACAAGAATCATTCATTCAAAAAGATGAAAGAGATTATGGGCGCTCTTTATATAGCACTGCCCCAATACCAAGTGTGAAAGAAAAACAAAACTAAAAGAGTACACCATTTAATTAGAGAAAGCCTAGAATCAACTAAGTTAGTATGCTAATAATATTCTAATGGTATAACATTAAATTTTGGACCCAATGTCCTGTATCAACTCCTGTTGTTCATGTGAACTTTATTGGTTCTCCCTGTGTCTTTACTTGTGTGTTTTCTTTTTTTACCTCAGGATCCTATAGTTTCCCTCACATTTCCTAAAGATATTCATATTGGTCAGTTGCTTATTCCAAATTGCCGTTGTCTGACTGTGTCTGTGTGGGTGTGTAAGTGAATTGGTGGACCAGCCTTGTACGTGACTGCCATGGACTGGACCTGCCTAGGTTTGGCTCTGGCCTCCTGTGGCCCTGAGCCGTTTTACTTGTGTTTGAGAATATTATCTTTAATGTATTTAATGTGTTAATTGCGCTGCAATAATTTCCTGCAGCTAGAGGTACTGGTGACATGGCTTTGGATTTAGATGTGTTGGGGAACACTACAGTAGAAGCATGCGTTAATATGAACTTTTTTGGAGTATGAAAGAGCTACAGTGCTTGTTTTCATAGGTGTTCTGGTTTTGAAGACTAGGGGCTGTGACCCCTGCTCGCTTCATTCACCGGCACTCGCTATCTCATGGCTAAGCCACTCAAAGGGCGTTGGGGCGCTCCTCCATTAGTGAATGCGATTCTGTTTACAGAGATGATATATAGAAGAGTATGCAGGGTGTGAAAGGAAGACATTTTGGTCCTTAGTTATTATAGATAGAAAATCAATTACTTGCGGTGGGCTGGCACCCTGCCCGGGGTTTGTTCCTGCCTTGTGCCTTATGCTGGCTTGGATTGGCTCCAGCAGACCCCCGTGACCCTGTGTTTGGATTCAGCGGGTTGGATAATGGACGGATGGATGGATTTTAAATACCACTGAATAATAAAATGTGATAAAAAGTAAAAAAGGAGAAGTTAAAAAGTAAAATGTAATAAAACATAAGAAGTAAATTAAATTACATTAGTGCTTCATCAAAAACAATATGATGAATTACTTTATTCTCTAACTTAAATTCTAGAAACGTTGCTTTTTTGTACTTCTTTTCACACATTGTTCAGGATATTTTTCTCTATTTCATTTATTGGACGATTCTTTTTGTTCTTGGTTTTTTTATATGCAGCTGTTTTTGGTTCTTTTTTTTTTTCAACGTTCATTATTAGCTCCTGCCACTCTTTTTCTATCATGATCTAAAATTCGATGTTCTTGAATAGATAATTTGCTTTTCTGCCTTGCCATTATAATCGACTGCATTGAAAGGTGAGTTAGCACCGAGAGTGTAATGGGTGGTATGGAGAGAGGATGTGTGCAGTAGGAGTAATGATTAGGCATGCAGTGTGGAGGGGGAGTGGTCAAGGCTGAATATCGTGGACAGAACAGAAAACGTTTTATTATAGAGAGAAGAAGGCAGTTCAAAGACTGTATATACAAACTTTTTATTTCTCCTTTATATTTACATAATTGCCACAAATAAAATATACTCTTAAAAAACAAACTGTGGGTTGGAATTTAGTTCTTAAAAATATCTCATTTGTATCAAGGAATCCTAATCATCAACAAACTCAATTTAAAGTTGTCCATTTAAATATATGCTACCCCACCCCATAAAGATTCTACTTGGGTATTGTCATTTGTGGCCCAAATTGTCACTTTTGTTCTCTGAACACCCCAGGTATATTTATGCAAATGTTTTGGGACTGTCCTTCTGTGTTTAACTTTTGGTCTGGGGTGTCTGGTTTTCTCTACTTCCATACTCTCTATTAGCATTCTTATGCCTTCCCACATTTTCCTACTTCTTGGCTTTTCCTCACTTAGTTCATCTATTATGCAGCAGAGACTATTTGCACCAGGGAACATTTCTGTTAAAATTGGTCTTGCCTCTCACTGGATATCTATTGATTCATTTTCCCTTTCTGTTTGGGAGTCATCCTTTCTTAATGTGGTCCTTTTTAGAGGTGTCAGTGGTGAGTATCAATGTGGAACTTGGTCTTATACTGATGAATGAATGGACATGGTATCACTGGTCCAAGCACGGAGACATCCAGGTTCTGGCTACAACCCTAATCCTTAGCTCTTCTAGTTCTTAATGAGGTTAGTGCTGCACTGTTCCCTTACTTGCTGGTCCTCATGGGTTCATTTAATCTTTTCTTGGGTTGGATTGAGTTGAGTTGAGTTAAATTATGGGGTGGTAGCAGACGGACGCCGAGCAGGAGATTTTACCTTATTACAATTCCTGTCAGAATGGTTTAAGTACCACTTTGTTGTGATGTAAGATTTTGCATATAACATGATAAATGTTTTGTATGTCTTTATTTATAATTTACGCAAAGCAATGTAATTTAGTGTTACTTTGGTGAGAAGCATTCGTGTTTACACCCCCCCCCCCCCCCCCCCTTTTACGACTGTCTCTTTGTAATTTTACGACAGGATTTGAGGATGTGTCTTAAACCAGTTTGGCGAGTGTTTCTTTGCTAAAGTCTTTCTCTCTTTTTCTCATCCCCCACATAAAGCCAGGTTAGCTTAACATATGGTCTTAGAGGGGTTGCAGGTGTTATGTTGTACTATTTCCCCCCATTGGTCTGAGAAATCGCTGTCTGGATTGGCTGTAGGGATTGGACAGAAAACCTATAAATTTGCTTGCTCAACCACATTCTCTCTCTCTAACCAACATATGAAAAGAAACATCTCTTGCTAACCTGTGATGATGTAGAAGTATCTTTCTCTTGTTAACAACTGATGAAGACCATCACACCATGAACTGACAAGAACAGCACAATGAAGAGCACAGTTTCAGCCATATGAGACAGGCTTGAGGCCTGTTCTGAAGAAAGCTGAGCACCAATGATGCCTTAACTAGAGACATTTTAAGTAACTACAAATCTGTGCGCCACCTGAGTTACACATCACCATTTTATCAGGTTGTATGGTTGCCAATATTCAAATGTACTTTGCATTTTGAATATTATCATTATACATTATTTTATGTGTAACTTAATTCCTGCTTGTCTTTTTACTACATCTAATTGCCTGAGGTTATAGATATAGAAGGGAAGGTGGGGATAAGTTATATACAGTGGTAAGTCTGTGAGATTAGGCATTCTAAGGCTACATATTAATAATACAACAGGGGAAAGTAGAGCAAAATATATTACTCTACCAAGATAAAACACACTTTAAAGCATTTGTTTTGTAATTTCATCACAAAAATGTCATTTGAATCTTTAGTGCTAATAAGGAGCAATTCAAAACAGTGAATGCAGCTGTTCAAGGCTTCACTAAGCAATTAAGGGTGGGGAAAGTTAGAAAACTAAAATGAAGCATCAAAATGTGTAACCAATAAGTGTTTCAACAGAAATAACTGGCTTCTGATTAAAAAAATAACTAGGTTAGAAGAAAAATATGCAGCCACTATGGCTTTCCAGGGTTGAATTTGTAGACGTCTGTCATGGAATCACTATACATGCTAGAATGCCATATAGTAATGTTTCCAAATCAGGCTTTTTAAAAAATTTTCTAGTGAGGGAAAAAGGATTGAATAAACTTCTACTTTTGTGAATATTTTCAAGAATGATTGAGAAGTTATTTTTGGTGGCAAAACAGCCTTATTAACATACGTTTAGTTAATGTGCATTAAGACAGTACCCTTTTTGTAAAGATACTGGAGAGTTTTAGCAGTCTTCAGTCATTTATCTAATGTCAAAGAAAGAGAAAAAGTGGACATAATAGTACTTAAGTGAAAAAAAATCGAGTAGTTATTAAGGTCGGTTTAGATGTGTTTGTCTTTCATAATCTGGCAAATTTTTTAAACATCTTACATCATATGAGCAGGCTTTTCTCCTCTTTGTGACAACTGTTAATTATGCTGGTGTAACTGTCTTATGGCAATATTATTTTATAATGATGTGGTTGTGGCTAGTAATCAGATGATTTGCCAGTTTAATTAAAATATAAAAGTAATGTTTTCATAAGCAAAAGTTTCCTTAGATAAGCAATAGTTCTCCTGAAATGTAGGCCGATCAAGCTACTTTAATATAGTTAACATTCAATAATTTAGTTTAACAAAAAAATGTACATTTACAGTTCTCAGTTAAATATGTTTGAGTAACTCAGATACATTACTTTCACCTAAATCTTTCCACTGTTGTTAGAGTAACTCCTTTGAACTTACTTTGAATTATTTGATTTTTACATTGCGTTGGTTTGGATATGTGCAGAGGAGAGATGAGGGGTATATTGGGAGAAGGATGCTAAGGATAGAGCTGCCAGGTAAGAGGAAAAGAGGGAAGATTTATGATTGTGGTGAGAGAGGACATGCAGGTGATGGGGATAGCAGAACAACAGAGGACAGAAAGATATGAAAAAAGATGAAATGCTGTGGCAACCCCTAATGGGAGCAACCGAAAGCAGAAGAAGAAAAATGAATCATTTTTTAGTGATAGAGCCAAGATTATAATTTCTCTGCATGATAGAAGAGGCTAATGCCTGGGAAAATATTGTTTATATAGCAGCTATAGTGTGCAGGGTTAACATGGTAGCAAAAAAGCCATGTGTGCAGTAACAAGCCACAATCTATTCCCAGTCTCAACCTAATATGAAAATACAGCTGCACATTAGGCAAAAAAGAGAGGTTCACCACCTTGAGATTCTTCTCTCATGGAAGATTTAACATCTTGCATGGCAGATTCAATATCTAAATGCATTTCAAGAGGTACGTTGATTTCAAAATATTAATTACTACATCATGCTTCAACTGGGTAAGGAAAATGTCTTTTTCTTTTTAAAAAAAAGATCTGATTATTTTATTTTAATTTACTTCAGTTCAGCAGAAATAAGTTACTGCAGAAACCATAGGTTTTTGTAGTAATAACTTCAAATTGGGCTTTATTTCTTTCTTAGTTCTCTAGGTGGGCAGGGGAAGGGTTACTGTATGAGATCTGAATAAGATGTACTTTTTTATCTTACTAAAATGTAATTTATTAATTGTAATACAATCCTCAAAATCAAAAAGTAGCAGCCCCTTGGAAAGCTTCAAATCTCAACTTGTAATTTCTTCATGAACTGCTTGAAATCTATTATGAAGCCATGGAGATTAATGTCCTATTTTTATTATAATTTAGAAAAGTTGTAGGAAATTATTGTAATGGACCACTAAAGTTGGGTAAATGAAGATGATCAATAGCCCATTTATTGCATTGGAACAAACTGCGAACTGTTTACAACAGGTCACTAAGGTGAGAGCATCATCCGTCTTACAGTCTTGGGACCAGAAGGGGAGTCAGCTGCTGTTATTGGACATCTTTTTAGAGGTATGGTTGGAAAAAAAACACAGTACCGTCAAAAACAGCGCCCCCTTGTATCCTGGCATGGTAGTGCTTACCTCTGATGAATTTGTGGATGGATGGGCATCCTGGCCAGGGGGTCATTTATAGTGGAAATACAGAGGGAGACCACCTCCTGGGGCCATGTGTTTCCTCAGTATGCTGGGTGGTAGCATCCCTTTGGTAAGATTCCAGTTTGGATACCCCAAGTGCTGCCTGGGAGTTGTAGTTCTAGGTGGAAGCTATGTTGGGGTCCTTGGGTGCAGTACTCTGTTCAGTTTTTGTCTTCATTCTACAAAAAAAGACATAGCAGCACTAAAGAAAATCCAAACTAGACAGACTAGGCTGATCGGGACTATGAGGAGGGGGTATGAGGAGATATTATAACAGTTTAACCTTTTTAGTTTAAGTAAATGAAGATTAAGAGAAGACATGACTGAAGTGTTTAAAATTATAAATGAAATTAGTACATTAGATCCTAGTTGTTACTTTAAAATAATTTAACAAGGACACAGGGACAAGGTCTGAAACATGTTATGTGGAGATTTAGTTCAAATATTACAACATTTTTCAAAGATCCACAGACACATGGAATAAATTACCAAGTAGTGCGGTGGAGAGCAGAACTTTATGGACCTTCAAATCACAAATTGATGCTGTTTTGGAAAGCCTAGATGAAAAAGATGGATGCGCTTGTTGAACTGAATTTGTCACATTTTTTTTAAATATCTAATGTACAGGGAGCTGCTGGGATGTTACACCTGACCTGTAATCCTTCCTGGTTAAAGTGCTGATGTGCCAAAGGTCCAGGTAAAACAGAAGCCCTTCATCTTACATAGGTGAGTCAGAGTCGTTAGGGCAAAGATCTCCTGGGAGGAGTGGATCAGGAAGTGAAAGGAGAAAGTATTACATTTGTGCTTGTGATTGTATTAAAGGGAAAAGTCAACGAAAAATGTCATGTCATTTTCTAACCCACTTAATCCTGACCATGGTTGCAGAAGTCTGTCCCAGCTAGCATGGGGCACAGGGCAGGAACAAATCCTGGACAGGGTGCTAGTCCATCTCAGGGTGAACACATACACACCAGGGCCAATTTAGCATCACCACTTCACCCTGTCTTTAGACAGTAGGAGGAAGCTAGCACAGAGACTGGGAGAACATGGAATCTTCACACAGCTATGTCCTAGGACACAGACCTTGGTCTCCTTATTGCGAGGCAGCAGCTCTACCACAGTGCTGCCCTCAGTGAAAAATAATTTCTTTAAATAAATAAGCCTTTTGAGCCTGAGACTGTGTTTGAGGTTCTGATTCACCCCTTATGGGCCACAAAATATACTCTAACAAGGTTTCAACAACCATGATCACAAACTGCTTTCATCCTTATTGTCCGCCAAGGTGGTGTTGCAGCCTCTAAGCTCTGACCACAAGGTTCAGAACCTCTTATGGTGATTGTCAGGAATCCTGCTAAACTGGCTACCATTGAATATTATGCTTTTCACTGCACCATGTGACTCATACATCTCATTGTATACTGTTAATATGTATTGTGTAGTACAGGATAATACGTTCGCATTGACTTGATTGTGCTTTTTTTCTTATTTGTTACCATGGAAACAAAAAAATCAATTTTTTTCCTTAAAAAGAAGAAAAAACTCTAAATTTGAGAAACAGTAGATGGATAACAGATAAAAACAGAAAGCAAGATTAGGAAATGAAAATGGGGTATACATCCCCAGAACACATGTATATCAGCACACTATTGAAGGCAGTATTGTCCTTAAAACTTGAATTATAATCTATTGCTCCAATAACTGGCACCTTGTGATCTTAATACTCAATCCATACCAAGTAAACAACTACATACAGTACCTGTCTCTCTCTTTCCCCTTCTTTCTTAAACACTTGAACATGCTGTTTTTAACCTGATCTCTTCCATCCTTGTACAGAATGAGTTGCATGCTACCAACCAGCCTGGTTTCAAGAGAAACCACTCGACTGAGACAGCTCTACTGACTGTGTTTGACCAGTTACACCGTGATAGAGCTACCAACACGTCATCAGTCCTGATTCTGCTAGATCTCACTTCTGCCTTTGACACGGTCATCAATGACATCCTTCTTGCCACCTTCTCTGACCTTGGCATCACTGGAACTGCTCTCAGATAGTCTGAGTCCTACATCTCAGGTAGATCCTACTGTGTGTCCTGGTGAGGGGAGTTGTCAAAGGCACACCAGATTTGTATTGGTGTACTCCAAGGATCAGTGTTGGTTTCTCTACTCTAATCTCTGTGCCACCTCCCTGGGCTCCATCATCCAATCCCATTGGTTCTCTTATCAGTGCTATACCAATGATGCACAGCTATACTTGTCTTTCCCTCCAGAGGACAATACGGTATCTGCTAGTCTTTGCCTGTCTTACTGATATCTCAACCTGGATGAAGGACCATCATCTACAGCTCAACCTGTCAAAAACCAAGTTTCTTGTGATCCTGGCCAGCCAGTCTGTTCATCCCCACCTCTGTACATCTTAGCTCACTGATGCTAACACCTGCCAAGTAAGTATGCAACCTTGGAGTGAGAATGAATGAGCAGCTATCTTTTTATGACGACATTTCTACTTTTTCTCATTTAGTAATGATGACTCCCTAAATGTTATTGAAGAAGCAATTGAAGACCCATCTGTAATAGGAATGTCAAATTGATGAAGGAAAGAAAACAAAACTTTGCACTGCGATACTTTATATTCTTGGTTAATTTGTATGAGTTTAATTGATTTATTGATTGCAATCTATGATTGTACATGGATGAGTTATTACATCTTTCCACTTTTGTTTACCCATCCTATTACATTTGTTGAACAAAAAGGTCCCCGTCTAATGTTACTTGATTGTTTACTTCTTCAGTAAGTCACTTTGGTTAAAAACATCTGCTAAGCAAATAAATGTTAATGGAAATGTAACCAGAGGCATTGCATCTACCCTGCTTGGCATAAAGTACAATTATGAAGTGAGTGATTTTTTTAAGCTTCACTTATACATCCAATAATATGTTAAGTAGACTATGGCTTTTTTTTACTACCTGCAGAAATTTCTATTAAACTGCCTCTTTTACAGAAGTAGACAGTTTGAGTAAACAAAGGTCTCGTTCAAAAAGTGTAATATTTTACCTTTAAAACAGCACCAAGTGGTTTCCAGGGCCAGTAGCTGCAGTGTAGAAGGGCATTACAGAACAGCAGACCACTCTGACTTCCTTCACAGAACGGAATAGGACTGGTTATATCCTCCAGGGCAATAGTGGGCAGCAGGCAGTGATTACTTGTGCTCTGCTTTATTTAGAGAAATGTGTCAGGCCTTTGCTGAATCCCATTTACAAGCCGGAGCTGAAGAACTTTGGTAGTTTTGGATAAACGCAGCTACAGTTGATAATTGTAGATGGTAGCTATGACGTTTTTTATGATATAGCTGTGAGGGCAGTGTTTGATGGTTGTAATTGTTATACAGGGTTATTAAATCATTATGGTTTTGTTTTCATATCATGGGTAAAACATGACATTATATTGTGTGAGAGTAGGTGTTTTACTCCAAAAATGAGTGTTGTAAAACTTAAAAAATACACTCTCTCTGCTCTCTGAAACATTAATTAAGGATTAATCATCCATTTATCAATGTCAGATAGACTATTTATACATTCTAAATAGATAAGTACTTCAAAATTCGGTATAGACACTTATTATGAGGGAACTCTTGGCCCAAGTCAAAACTGACCTGGACCATACTGTGAAGGCATGAAATATGAACACTATGTAAGGGTTAATGTAATGCCCCAGGAGTCTCAGCCTGCCTTCTTGAACTGTCCTGGGCTTGTAAACAAATGTGCCAGGATTTTTGGAATACAAAGCTTTGTGTACTTGTGTGACATTTAGCTGTCAATCACCCATCCGGTCCCACTTATAGTCAGGGTACTATTCTGGCTACTACAGTACAGTTTGCAACCATGACCACCTGTATGTTGAGACTGTGATATGATTTGCAATTCACATATGCATACTCACTCACTTGTGGTAATGATCGTCATGTGTTTGATGATTTGAGTGAATGCTGCTTCCTTTAATATTAACTCAGGTGGAGTTGTGGGGAAACGCATACATCTGTGTATTACCTCGCGAGTTCTAAAGGTTTTAGTGAAGTCTCGTGAAAAATTTGAGAAATGATTGGTTGTAACATACTGAAATCATCACTATTGCAAAATGCTGTGGCCAAAAGCATAATGCTACAAACACTTTAATTTCGGTTGACAGCACATGGCTTCTTCACGTAGATTGAGGGATTACAAGATTTGTTACAAATATTATTTCATCTCTGTCAAACCAATATGCTTTTCCTGGACAGTACATGATAATCTCTGCCTGAATACCATCTTCTGACAGTTTCTGGTGAGACAGGACAGCTGTCCTAAATCCTAGTGGTTATAATTAGTTTTCAAAATTAGGACATATGAAAAAAAAGAGTAGGACCACATTTTTGTTACTCTGAGATTTTTGCAGCAGTATTAGCAGTATTTTCTGATAGGTGGATGAAGGATGCGTCGGTGGGGATTGGGTGGCACAATCTCACCCAGCATTTAAAACCAGCTGACAAACACTAGGGGTCATCTCATTGACTGCGTTGGGTGTCTGGCAATCCTTTTGAATGAAGCATATAGAGCACATGTGGGCAAAGTCAGTCCTGGCTGTAGGTTTTTGTTCCAACCCAGTTGCTTAATTAAAAAACAATCTTTGCCAATTATTTAATTTAATGGCTTGTTATTGCTTTAACTCTGCCATGTCCAGTCATTCTCACATCTTAGATTTTCTTTTCCTTTCTAAGGATATCATCCATATAATTTGAAGTCTAAAACAGATGAGTAATTCTCAGTGCTTCACTTTTTTCTCTTCACTTTCCTTACAAGTATTTAATGAAACCCAATAGTGCACGGTGAGCACACACAGGTGTAAATGGAAACAAGCTAAATGGAGAAATGCTGCTCTCTTTTGTCATTTGTATCTTATTGCTAATAGGGAGCAATTAAAAAACAGCACTACAGCTGTTTAAGTCCAAAATAAGCAATAAGTGTTCAAAATCTTAACGAGCGAGACAATTAAAGTGAAGCAGAAGTGTTACTTGACCAATAAGTGCTTCTTATTAAGCAACTGGGTTGGAACAAAAACCTGCAGCCACTGCGGCCCTCCAGGAATGACTTTGCCCACCCCTGATATAGAGAGAAAAGGTAGTGTGGTGAGCAGGGGCCTCATGTATAACGCCGTGTGTAGAACTCGCACTATAACATGGCGTAAGCACAAAAGCCGAAATGTGCTTACGCACAGAAAAATCCAGATGCAGGAATCTGTGCGTACTCCAACTTCCACGTTCTTCCGCTACATAAATCCCAATCAGCGTGAAAAGTAACGCTCGTGCACGCGCTTTATGTAACGCCCCAACTCCTCCCAGAATTACGCCTCTTTGAATATGCAAATCAATATAAATCACCCTTAAGCTCAGCCTTCTGTGAAAAGACAATGGGAAAAGCACGGGGGAAAATATAACAATTTCAGCGAATACCAAGTGGAGGCAAAGGAAAAACATACTATTTGTTCAAATAAACCGTGGTATAATCAACAAAAGGAAGTTGATCGAGTGACATAGTGTGTTGGAGAAACTTGAAAGCTCACATTCACAAAATCGCACAGTGCCGGAAATAAAAAAGAAGTCACATATCAAAGTCGCCGTGAAAAGGCGAGTTGTAGCCCACTCTCTGAGTGTCATATGAAAGCTTATTAGGGTACAGAGAAAAAAAGGCACACAGTGGGGAAAAAGCACGAAATGTCAACTTTAATCTCAAAATTTTCACTTTAATCATGTGGTTTATTTTGTCATTAAAGTAGAACATCATAAACTTCATCTTAAAATCGTTTAATTAACCAGTTTCTCAAATCACATCGTAATTAAAGTAGCACGTTAAATGCTTTGTTTTGTATGTGATCTTCAATGTGCTCTATGTGTGTGAATCACTACTTGCTTCTTAAACCGGCTCTCTTCCTCCAACTGGACACAGAATCCATTACATTCGTGATATTACAGCTCTCTGAATAACTAAAATACTGAGATGTATACGTGATATGGGTTTCACTTCAATGAAATAATTTATTGCAGTAGTACTCAGGGGCGGCTCGAGGCTTGTGGTGGCACTGGGCAGAGGAAGAATCGGTGGCTCCTTCGCCCGCCAATGTCAGTAAGGTATCTTATGCACGGTGGATGGCCAGGTCCATTGCGGACACTGCATAGCCACCTCGTGCTCATGACACAAGCATTTAACTTTTGCCAAAATTTGTTGCTGCGTTTTTAGCTGTGTTGTTATTTTCTCTTTCTGTTTCATATTCAATATATATTGGCGTAGCCGCTACTGCAGTCCTTGCTTTTCTTTCTCCAAGTAACCGATCGCCACACAATCAGCTCTGTAATAGATGTTAAGCCATCTGTAAGCTTAGCACCAATTCTTCAAAATGTTTAAGGAACATTGAAATATCTTCGTAGTACATGTTTGATTATTCTATCCTTCACGACACTCCCAGTGAAGAATATAGATTATTTAAATGAAGTTAAAGTTTTATCTGTATAATTTAATAAACATATTTTGCTGCATTTCACCTTAAAAATGATATCGTCATCATATGTAAATACGCGCTTTATAAAGTGGCTCAGGTTGTGCGATATTACAACTATAGTGCAAGTTTACAGTGGGGTGATTGTACTTATAAGTACAAACAGTTCTACAAGGTGCAATTGACTGAGTGCATTTAAAGTTCTTGGGATGAAACTGTTTCTGAACCGCGAGGTCCGTACAGGAAAGGCTTTAAAACGTTTTGCAGTGGCTGAGACAGTGTGTCCTTGAAGCTGTGTACCGATAATTCTCTTTCCGATCAGCTGCTGCTGTGATTCAAACTCAGATACAGTGATATATATACTCCGAGTGGTGCAGTGAGAGTAATATGGAAAAAGATGATCCGCTGTGGCAACTCCTAATGGGAGCAGCTGAAAGAAGAAGAAGAAGGAGAAGTGAGAGTAACAACGCTAAAGCAGTTATGGTATTTGGAATACTATGGCTGTTCCCTGGACCATTATATTGTTACAAGTTTATTTACAATCAGATGCATTACACTAATAAACAATATGCGGTTAGTTTCAGTGTATTTCTAACGCCGCGTCAGGTAAATAAGGAGTAACCACACAGGAACAGTAGCACTGCTTTGACGCTGGGTGCCGCCAGCCTGCAAAACCGAGCGGAGAACTTGCGTACGACAAGGTATGAGGTACCGTGGAAAAGTGCGTGGCTTTACGCCAAGTGTAGGTTTTATACATCGCGATTTGAACATGGAAAAGTTCTTACGCAACATTTCTGTGCGTACGCACCGTTTATACATGAGGCCCCTGGAGTTCAAAGTGTTGGAAAGAGGAATTTAACAGCGGGTTTTATTTCTGTATGTTTTTTGTAAATAGTTTTATTTTTGGGGGGGAGTTTTGAAGGAAAAATTATTTTTGTTTTTCCCTAACCATTTTTCTTTTAAGAAGGAAAATGAAAATGTAATTTTGTAAATCATATTGTTTTGTACAGGTGTTTTTTACCTTTCGGATTTTTGTTTTGAGCAGGAGAAATGGAGGAGGAGAGTATTTTTTTTTTTTGTAAATATTTATTGTTTTATTGTTTTTGCATTTTTTGTGGGGGTGTCATTAGGAACAGTGTTTTTATTAATGACACCACACTAATTTGGTTTTGATGTTTGGATATTGCTTATTACTTTTGTTTAGAGCACCTGTAAATGAAGAACACTTGTTTATTCACTTTAACATTATTTATCTGTGTCTTGGTGCTCTCACCATTGGTAAGTTCAGTGCATGAACTACAAGTACCCCAAGTATAGCAGGTGTCATTTCAACTACATGGGGTATCACACTCCCTTCCCTTGTCTCAGTCTTTCTTTCTGACAGACGGGCCACCATTGCAACTTCTGGTTTACCCTGCCATTAGAATTCAGGAAAATGGCATTCAGATCTACCCAGGTTTCTCCTTCATGAATTCCTTTGCCCCTGAATGTTTTACTTCCAAGATATTCAGAACATGAAGAGGCCTTACCACCATTTAGCATCCCCTGTTGTCCTAAACTGGCATACTTAGGGCCTTGAATGCTACCAATGCGATCGGCCGCGCGCCGCATCCCCACATTTTTACTGAAGGCTGTCTGCTAGATTCTATCTTGCTCTCTGCCATCTTGGTAATGCCCTTGCCCCTGGCAACCTCTTGTCAGCTGGGAACTCCCCCTCACAGTGTGTGTTTTATATATAAATAGGAGAGAGAAGCAACCAGCTGAGAATTTAATCACTAGGAACGACAAGAGTTATGAAACACTCTCTCTTTTCTCAAATGATAAGGCACTTACTCAGAAGCACCATACAGCTTAAAGGCAGCTACTGGTCTCATATTGTGCTAAATACGTACAGTGGCTACACGGCATCCAGGGTGCATAGATGTCTTCAATTCTTTACTACACTGACTATGTTTATGAGTAGGCTTGTGTGCTTATATTGAATTAAAGTGGGCAATGAGAGACTGCAATAATATTTTCAGGATGATATATATTTGTTTACAGTTGAAGTGCTTCACACATACTGACAAGATCTGTGTTAATTAGCTGCATTAATTATCCTCGCTTATCTGGCATTGCAGCCTAACTGTTTGATGCTGCTAATAGAATTCCAACAAGCTTTAATGCCATTTTTTAAGAAATTCAGTTTACAAAGCATGCCTGATCATATTCCTGTTGTACTTTCATTTCTCCCTGTAATCTCTTCCAACCCCTTTGCCGCTGGGCAACTTGTTGGATATTAGAATCTTCTTGGTTACTATGCCCCTGGGAAATTGGCATGATCCCTCACAATCCAGGCACACAGGACCCCTACTGCCATACTTGTGGTAGTGAAATGTTTTTCTTTGACTGACAGCAGCAGGGATGCACTGCATCATCTTGATGTGCTTGAAATTGGACAGGGTCCTCCCTGTTGGGGATTTGAAATGCCCCAGTTGTGAGCCCACCTTAAAACCCTCCATTTGTCATAAAGACAGATTTGAAAATGGTTCCAGTTAAGAGGGAAGTCTGCAGCTGGAAAATATGAAAATGGTGGGGGTTTAGGGAGGGTGTTCTGTATATTGAGGGCCAACCAACAGCAATCCATAATGGAGCTTTTATCTTCCTGAAAGGAAGCAGGTCCCTGGAGGGGGGCAGAAGCTCCGTCAGCACAGAAGGGATTAGAATGATTCATTCCTTAACACTCTCCCTTGCTGTCTTTCGCAGCTCCCGCCTTTAGCTTGCAAACTCCCCGGCAATGGTATACCACTGCAGGAGCTGAAGAGAGTCATAATGCACTGGGGAAGAGCAGGCTTGGACCCCTGCAGTTCACAGAAGGAAGTGTTTGGGAGTTTTACAGACCGTGCTAACAATTATATTCTGTTGTCCAGCTTGACTCTTCTTAATAGATAGATAGATAGATACTTTATTAATCCCAAGGGGAAATTCATATAATCCAGCAGCATCATACTGATACAAAAAAAAAAAAAAAAAAATTTAATTAAAGAGTAATAAAAATGCATGTAAAAAGAAGCTACACTAAACTGATTTGGTGGCATGTTTCATAAATATACACTTTATCATTCAAATTGTACGTAAAATTGTTTTTAAGATACTGTGGATGAAAGCCTCTGTTAAATATTATTAATAATATTGATTAGAGGAAATGTTGCTTTTCATAGTTAAAGTGACAAAGCCGAGAAATGGTATGAACCCACCAAGGGCTTCTGAAATTTTGATACCAGAATATTTCTTTTCATATACTATGCTATCAAAAGAAGGGAAGTGTGAATTCACACTAAGCTGTTTGCTGTTGCTTTCCATGAATTTGTGGTTTACCTTTTTTCCTTCTTTCAATGATTATTTATTATGTTTGATTTCTCCTATTTAAAAATGGAGCATCTTTCTGGACCCTGGTTGGATCTTGATTTATACTTTAATCATCAGTAATTGTAGAATTAGGGCCACTATTATTATTATGGACAATTCCCTAAATACCTCTTTATAAATTCCAAAACATGCAGTACTCTTAAGCACCCATTCCTGTACAAAGTCCTTGTCATTTATTTTGTTTAAATAAATGTTCCAAAGTCACTCTGCAAAGCATACAGTGCAGTGTATATATTTACTGTATGTACAGCATTTATTTTAATTCAATAGATCTTTTGGATAGTGGCATGTGAAATCTCCATTCTACTTGAGCAGCTCTCCTAGGCAAAGACATTCCTAATCTTAAATAGACAAAGATAGGAAAGACAGCACAAAAGTAGTAAATCATCATACAGACTGTGGAACGTCACTAGGAAAGACAGAAATATAAAAATAGATAGCATACCACGTGGACCAACCTATCACAGCTTTTAGGTGAGGCTAAAGAAATTCCTACATTCTATAATGTCAATACGTGAGTAGGCATATTTATAATTATACATATCAGGATAAAGAAAAAACATATAGAAAAAATATGTCTTGCAGTCCCATATGGTTATATCTGCAAAGGAATATTACATCTTTATCATCACATCATCTCAGCGCAGACTTCCCTGTCCCGAGCCCCAGATTCTAGCTCTTCCTGGAGAATTCACAGGCAGCCAAGAGATATACAGTTAAGATCATAATTATTAACTCCTTGTGAGAGATGGGACATTTTCTTACATTTACAGTATGTCCAATTTTAACATAAATTTTCAAACTTTATTGAAAAATGGGGTGGTTAAAATCGTTAGCCCTATGTGAATTTGTCAGGAGTTATTGTAAGTTAAATGTTCTGGTGTCAAACAACATGTGAATCCCATATGAGTTTATTGTCTCAATCAATTAGCACCACACTCTAATAAATGGACTGAAATGACCACAGTTAGTGGCACCTAAAAGCAAGATTGAGAGGCATCACATTTATGTTCTTTAAAAAGTAATTTCATGATACCAAAATGAAATATGAAATATGAAATAAGTATGGACCTCAGAGAAAAGGCAGTGGATGCTCTTCTTAAGGGGGATGGCTATACAGCCATTTCAAAAAGTTTCACTATATCTAGAACAGCTGTACATTGCCTAATTGCAAAATACAAAGTCACCCATTCTGTCAGAAACAAACCTGGGAATGGTCACAAGCACAAGACTTTGGAGAGGAAAATAACCAGAGATGCCAACAAGAACACCCAGATCACTGCAAAGGCCATTGTCACCAAACTCTCTTGTTCTGGAGTTGAAGTCTCAAAAAAAATTGTTGTGAGGGCTCTTCATCATGGGAAGCTTTAAGGTCAGTGGCCAAGGAAAACTCCATTGCTCATATAGTGGCATATCAAAGATAGAATGAAGTTTACCTAGCGCCACTTAAAACATGGGCATGCATTTAGGAAGTCTGTCCTTTGGTCTGATATGATAAAACTGGAGCTGTTTGGGCACATAGATATCCCTTTTGTTTGGTGAAAAAAGGGAGAGGCCTTCAACTCTAAAATCACAGTTCCTGCAGTTAAACATGGTGATGGGAGTATAATGCTGTGGGGCTGTTTTGATGCCTCTAGCACAGGAAACCTTTTTTGGGTACATGACATAATGAAGAAAGAAGATTATATTTAGACACAGGATAATATGAAGAAATCTGCTGCTAGTCTGGCTTGGGGTTGTTGCTGGGTCTTTCTGCAAGATATTGAGCCAAAGCACACATCACAGATGGTCCAGAACTTTTTGAGGAACACCAAAATCCATTTCTTGGAATGGCCATTTCAAAGGCCAGATTTCAATCCCATTAAGAATCTTTGGCGAGACCTCAAGGTTAAGCTTGAAAACCATCTAATTTTAATGAGTTGGAGCAATTTGCCATGGAGGAATGGTCTAAGATCCCACAGGAGACGTGTGCAAACCTTGTGAGAAACTACAGTAAGAGGAGGTTGCTATCAGTTGTAATTGAGAAGTGGTACACTATTGACGATTAACTCTCAGAGGGCTAGTCATTTTGGCCATGTTATTTTTGTGTTTTCCTTGTTTCAATTAAGTGCATTAGTAAAATGTGTTCATCAAACTTGGAAGAAATTCTTATAAACTTTTTAAACACAAAACATTTTTCTTAAACAAATTATGGTTTTGTTCAGTTTTGGAGAGGGGGCTAATAATTATGACCTAAACTGTAATCTCTCAAGCTTGTCTTGGTTCTGTCACAAAGCCTCTGTCCAGTGGGATGTGTACAGAGGATTTCTGCAAAGATCTGTCTGGGGGCATCCTTACAACAAGCCTAAACCATCTCAACTGGCTCCTCTCAATCTGGAGGAGTAGCAACTCTACTCCGAGGCTCTCCTGAATTGCTGACTATCACAGAGGGTCAGCTCATCAATCCCACAAAAAAAAAAAAAAAAAACTCATTTCTGCTTCTAGTGCTTACAAACTCATTCTTTCAGTCATTACCCACAACTCTGGATCACAGTTAAGGACATGGATGTAGATTGACTGGTAAACTGAAAGTTTTGTCTTTAGATTCGGCTCCTGCTTCACCATCATGGGCTTTTACAGCAGCCACAGAACAACTGCCTTCATTTCAGTCTACTTGTTGATCTGACATGCTCTTCTTTTGAACAAGATCCAAAGATACTTGTACTCCTCCACTAAAGGCAGTTGACCCTCCCTCATCTGAAGAGAGCAATCCACTCTTCCCTGAAAGAAAAGCATGACTTTAGACCAGGAGGTGCTAATCCTCTCCCCTGCCTTCTCTCGAGTGCGTGCTGAAGGTCACAGTCAATTGTGTCAAATAAGACAAGGGTCATGACAAAGGCAGATATCCTAGATGAGGGATAATTGATAATGAAGAGAAAATAAAAACAACCTAGAATGTGCTGGAAAATATCTTATTATTTCATTATTATTATTATTATTATTATTCTTGAGTATGACTACATACTCTAAAAATTATGGATAGACTCGCTGCTAGTTTTTATAATTTGATTCATTGACACTGTACATTGGCACTAAATAAACAAGTACAAGTGGTTCAGGGAAAATGTGTGCATGGCAGTTTAGGGTGGAAGGGCAGCAGGTAGTAAAAATGTTAGATTTGAATACACAATGGGATGTTGAAAAATCGAGAGTACACTTTATGAGAAGAATTTAGGAGCCATAGTGGACACTACGCTATCAACTTCCCAAAAGTGTTCAGATGCCATTAAAAAGGCAAACAGAATGTTAGGTTATATAGCACCCTGATGTGTGGAGTACAAGTCACAGGAGGTTCTGCTCAACCTTTATAACACACTGGTGAGGCCTCATCTGGAGTACTGTGTGGTCTCTAGGCTACAAAAAGGACATAGTGGTGCTTGAAAAGGTCCAGAGAAGAGCGACTAGGCTGCTTCCAGGGCTACAGGGGTTGAATTATGAGGAAGGATTAAAAGAGCTGAGCCTATACAATTTAAGCAAAAAAAGATTAAGAGGTGACACGATTGAAGTGTTTAAAATTATGAAGGGAATTAGTCCAGTGGATCGAGACTGTTATTTTAAAATGAGTTCATCAAGAACACGGGGACACAGTTGCAAACTTGTTAAGGGTAAATTTCACACAAACATTAGGAAGTTTCTCTTTACGCCGAGAACAATAGACACTTGGAATAATCTACCAAGTAGTGTGGTAGACAGTAAGTAGGGACTTTCAAAACTCAATGTTTTTTTGGAAGAAGTAAGTGGCTAGGACTGGCGAGCTTTGTTGGGCTGAATGGCCTGTTCTCGTCTAGAGTGTTCGAATGTTGTAATGTTCTAAAACTAAGCCACTGGAAGGTAGACACAATGGTTAGCACTGTTTCCTCACCAATCCAGAGTCCTGTGTTCAAATCTCTGGTCACTGTGTACGCAAAAGCTGTACATTCTCCCCTTGAAGTTTTCTCTGTGTACTTAGTACTTGTTACCAAGAAATGCATTAGTAGGTTAACTGATGACTCTAAGTTTGGTTCAGTGTTTTACACTGTAAAAAAATTAAACCTAATTAAGTGAAAATTTTTTATATCAAGCTATTAAATCTTATATTCCATATTGAAGCAGTTTTTGACTTATCAAGAAATGTGTGTAGTGTTGCCACGTATGAAGTTGTAAATATGGGTGGTCTGTTGCTTTAAACAGGGTGTACACAGATAAGGAGAGCTTATGGGCATTGTAGTTTGTAACTACATGCACTGAACATATAAAAACTACAAGGGAAGGATATCACGGGACTTTTGACTGTTCTACTTACTTGATCATCTTCATTAGTAGCTAGTACTTAATGGAGCAGAGGGGGATTTGCACTGCCATCAGGTATGGAGATGGCAGTGAAGCATTTCTGTCTTTCCTGTCCTTGATGCTTTTCTTGGTAGAGGCACTCCTTAGAAGATTGTGTAAATGTTCTGAATGCTGGTTGTAGGAATGTATTGCATTATCCTATTTTTGGGAAGTAGTATACCAACTAAAAGTTCATTACAGTTTGGTACTCGTAATTTCTTATTATAGTGAAGACATTTGGGACCATATACAGTGGTGTGAAAAACTATTTGCCCCCTTCCTGATTTCTTATTCTTTTGCATGTTTGTCACACAAAATGTTTCTGATCATCAAACACATTTAACCATTAGTCAAATATAACACAAGTAAACACAAAATGCAGTTTTTAAATGATGGTTTTTATTATTTAGGGAGAAAAAAAAATCCAAACCTACATGGCCCTGTGTGAAAAAGTAATTGCCCCCTCCAAAGTCTTCATTTTGTTTTTCTTCAGCCATTCAGAGGTGGATTTGCTGGTGTGTTTTGGGTCATTGTCCTGTTGCAGCACCCAAGATCGCTTCAGCTTGAATTGACGAACAGATGGCCGCACATTCTCCTTCAGGATTTTTTGGTAGACAGTAGAATTCATGGTTCCATCTAGCACAGCAAGCCTTCCAGGTCCTGAAGCAGCAAAACAACCCCAGACCATCACACTACCACCACCATATTTTACTGTTGGTACGCTGTTCTTTTTCTGAAATGCTGTGTTCCTTTTACGCCAGATGTAACGGGACATTTACCTTCCAAAAAGTTCAACTTTTGTCTCATCAGTCCACAAGGTATTTTCCCAAAAGTCTTGGCAATCATTGAGATGTTTCTTAGCAAAATTGAGACGAGCCCTAATGTTCTTTTTGCTTAACAGTGGTTTGCGTCTTGGAAATCTGCCATGCTGGCCGATTTGGTGGAGTCGTGAACACTGACCTTAATTGAGGCAAGTGAGGCCTGCAGTTCTTTAGACGTTGTCCTGGGGTCTTTTGTGACCTCTCGGATGAGTCGTCTCTGCGCTCTTGGGGTAATTTTGGTCGGCCGGCCACTCCTGGGAAGGTTCACCACTGTTCCATGTTTTTGCCATTTGTGGATAATGGCTCTCACTGTGGTTCGCTGGAGTCCCAAAGCTTTAGAAATGGCTTTATAACCTTTACCAGACTGATAGATCTCAATTACTTCTGTTCTCATTTGTTCCTGAATTTCTTTGGATCTTGGCATGATGTCTAGCTTTTGAGGTGCTTTTGGTCTACTTCTCTGTGTCAGGCAGCTCCTATTTAAGTGATTTCTTGATTGAAACAGGTGTGGCAGTAATCAGGCCTGCGGGTGGCTACGGAAATTGAACTCAGGTGTGATACACCACAGTTAGGTTATTTTTTAACAAGGGGGCAATTACTTTTTCACACAGGGCCATGTAGGTTTGGATTTTTTTTCTCCCTAAATAATAAAAACCATCATTTAAAAACTGCATTTTGTGTTTACTTGTGTTATATTTGACTAATGGTTACATGTGTTTGATGATCAGAAACATTTTGTGTGACAAACATGCAAAAGAATAAGAAATCAGGAAGGGGGCAAATAGTTTTTCACAATAGTTTTTTTTTTTATTGTAGAAATGGAGTCTAGGTCCTTGAGATTGAGCAATATTTTTTCCTGCATGGATGAGGGTGCAAGATGAGGAAAATCTGGAAGGTTCTGTTTAACAAAGTTCCTGATTTGAAGATAGTGAAAGAAATGTGTAGCTGGAATGTTAAATTTGGAATGTAATTGTTCATAGGATGCAAAGATCTCTAAGCAAGTTAATTCCAAATTTTTTCCAGATATTAAAAACTGCATATGTTTGTGAAGGTTGAAAGAGGTGGTTCTCTTGCAGGGGTGCCACAGATAGAAGCTTCTCCGTCTCAAAATGCTTTCTACATTGGTTCCAGATTCTAAGTGAGTGGAGCACAATTGGGTTATTTGTATATTGCCAATAACGTGTATTTATTGGAGCACAGAGCAAGGAATACAAAGAAGTACTGCAGGATTTTACTTCTATTGCGGTCCAAGCCTGTGTATGTTCTTCTATTTGTGTCCAGGTTCTTATCGCCTGTATATTTGCTGCCCAGTAATAAAACTTGAAGTTAGGTAGAGCCATGCCGCCTTCTGCCTTTTGTCTTTGTAGGGTCGCTCTTTTGATGCGTGTATGTTTAGAATTCCAAATAAATTAGGTTATTGTTGAATCTAATTGCCTAAAGAATGATTTATTAATGTATATTGGAATGTTTTGAAATAAAAAAAGGAGCTTAGGAAGAATATTCATCTTAACAGTGTTAATTCTTCCAGCTAGTGTGAGATGAAGGGTTGACCATCTATGCAAGTCTTGTTTAATTTTTTCCATGTAGACGGTAAAATTTTGTTGATATAGAGCTTTATGTTTACTTGTGATGTTTACCCCTAGGTATTTAAACTGTTCTGCAATGATAAAAGGTAGGGTATCTAATCTAATATTAAATGCTTGAGAATTCACAGGGAAGAGTACACTTTTATTCAGATTAATGCTGAGACCAGAGATCTTTTGAAATTCTGTGAGTGCTGTTTAGACTGCAGGCACAGAATTTTCTGGGTCCGATATATACAATACCATATCATCTACATATAATGAGATTTTCTGTTCCAGTCCTTCTCTGCTAATCCCCTTTATCTGATCAGTATTTCAACAATGTATTGCCAGTGGTTCAATGGCAATCGCAAACAGCAGCGGTGACAAGGGGCATCCTTGTCTAGTGCCACGTTCTAGTTTAAAGTAGTCTGAGCAAATGTTGTTGATGCAAACCGAAGCTTCTGGGTTAGTATACAGTAATTTAATCCATGCACAAATTTTCGGGCCAAACCCAAACTTATCCAATGTAGTAAAAAGGTATTTCCATTCAATCATGTCGAATGCTTTTTCTGCATCCAATGATAATAATATTTCTGGGGTGTTTGATTTAGTTGGTGAGTATATTACATTAAACAGGCGTCGAAGATTTGAAGATAAGTGCCGGCTCCTAATAAATCCAGTTTGGTCTTGTGATATTACTGAGGGGAGCACTTTCTCCACCTTTCTAGCTATGATTTTAGAGAGTATTTTAACGTCGTTATTCAGAAGTGAAATTGGTCTGTATGATGCACATTGTAATAAGTCCTTATTTTGTTTTGGAAAAACAGTGATTAGTGCTTGGCGAAAGGTTTGAGGAAGATATTGGTTATCTCTGGCTTCTGTAAATGTTGCTAATAGGAGGAGAGCTAGCTGAGCAGAGAATTTTTTGTAAAATTCTTCAGGGTAGCCATCAGGGCCTGCTGCTTTCCCGCCTTGGAGTGACTTTATAGCATCTAGTAATTCTGATAACGTAAGTTACAATTTAACATTGACCACTTTTTATGTTTACAGGAAATTTCACAACATTCCTTTTTCCACTGAACAGAATAATTACAATCGTTTACACGCCTATAGATATACTGTAGACCATTTTTTCACTTTGGAATTTCTTGTAGTCTTTTGGGTTCTTAAAACCTTGCAAGTAAATGGTAATTTGACATTAAGCAAATTGTAGGAAGGGAAAGTGTACTAATTACTTAATCTATTGTAGCTGCAAAGGTTACATACACATTAGCTGCCATCTTGATATTTAATCTCCATACAAAACACTTATGACCACATAATGATAAAGTCAATTAGCTTCTTGTACTATTGTAAACAAAACAACAGTTTATAGTATTTACTATCCTCTACACAGCAACAAGGTGAATCACCAGCTCTATACAAAGAGCTAAGGTTCAGAAATAGTGGAAACAGCTTGGTGTCTAATATACATATTGTTTTATGGCTATCTACCATCTTACTGTATTTTAGTCTACGTTATCTTTCTAAATAAACTCTTAGTTTGTTACAAAGCTGCAAAGCTTCAAAAAAATGTATAAAAATAGTGCATACAGTGATATATTTCAAATTTATTTATAGTGCAATTAACAGATTTTTATGTTAGGCACCATTGATTAATCTAAACTCAAAACATTGTTCAGAGAACTAATATCACAAGGGTTACAGCTAGATAACCTTTCAAACTATTATCGTAACTTATCTAGAAGAATTTACTTTTTTGCATACAGTGGATATCAAAAATACGCACTTATTGAAATTCCAGATTATACCATTTGTGGATGATAGGGGGTGTAACTGAGCGCCAAACCCTGGACTCAACTGACACAAACACAGTCATATATTCAAATACAATACTTCTTTTAAATACCAATACAAATCCTCTAGAATTGTTTGCTACAGCACAATTAACATCAGGACAGTAAATCTTTTCTTTTACATTTCTCCTTCCCTGCTCCTCCTCCTCCATACAAGTGTTGCCCTCTGCTTCCCAACTCTGACTCAATGAGGTGAAGCAGAGAGACACTTTGTAAGCCCTGGAAAAGGATGCTGGAGGTACTTCCTGTGTTTGAACAAGGTCTGGGGGAGGTACTTCCAGGTCAGGTGGGAGTTTCTACAGAGTAGGGACAGTTCATCCCTGTAGCTCCCATGACATGCAGCAGGGCTGTCCCACTGGACTACAATTCCCAGCATGTTGAACAGTCAGGTAAATTGTAGCAGCAACACAGGTGTGATGGTGTATATTATTCATATCAGAGAAGCCTGCACCAACCCATCTCAATAACAAAGAACCGGGTAATAACTCAAAGACACTACAGTATCCAAAAGATTAGTGATAGTTCAGCCATACTTAGCAACTGACAACAATATTCTAAAGAATTTTCAAAGTGTTCATCAAACTGTAAACTTATATTTCTATGCAAAATGATATAGGACATCCTTTTTCCATTGTATAATGGTAGAGAAGTTAAGATTCTTCCAGTTGAGCAAGATAAAGAAGGGTGCTGAAAGTGTAGCATACACTTTGGCAAGATTGTTCATTAACTCTTTCAGGGCAGATGTCGACTTTTGTTAAAAGGAGGGGTTGACAGTGGAAGCTCTGCAGTCTACTTTGACTTTACACTGTAGGAAGATAAGTAAATAAATATAGGTAAACAACATTTATTGTGGCTTTTATGTAAGTAATATATAAATGTTTTTCATATAAAGACCATCACAAAACATAATCACAAACCGAACTTTGCACGATACCTTGCTGAGCTCTGTAAGCCCTGCTGTTTCGTTGAAGGACATGCATGTGGCATATTGATCGGCAGGATGACATCCAACCTTTTGCTGCATCCAAACACTGCCATCTTTCACCATTTACACCTGGTAGAGCTGCATTGTTCTTATGTGTGACTGGACATTTCTTGCGGGTAGAGCTTCTGTTCTCTTTCTTCAATTTAGAACCCTAATCCTCATCTGAGTTCACTTCTGTTATAGAAGAGAGAGAGAGAGGTTAGGAGCACTCACTAATACAGCGCATTGCACCCACCACATGATAAACCAACTCAGGAACACAGATTAGGAGTGCAGTAATGCGGTGGGTGACACCTCAACACCACACTAGTTCAGATGGAATGGAACCAGCGTGAAGTGTTTTTATGGTGGCTGGAGTTTTTTCACTGCAAGCTGGAGGGCCTACATGCAGGGCTGGATGCAGATTTACATCATACCCAGGACGGAGCAATTGCAGGTTAAGGGCCATGCTCAAGGGCCCAACAAAGTAGAGTCACTTTTGGCATTTACAGGATTCGAACCAGCAACCTTCCAATTGTCAATGCAAATTCGTAGCCTAAGAGCCACTCTGCTCTATTAAAGCACGTCTTTATTTGAAAACAGCAGTGTCAGATCAGGGGGTGCGTGAATGTGACTGAGAGAAACAAACTGAAATAAAAAAACCTTTACAAGTACCATAATTATACACTGGCTGTTACAGACTCAAATCAAATGTATGTTTTTATTCTATAATAGTAAGAATAAGTGCAGCTCACTACTCAAAATGGTAATTTTGGGAAGCGCCCAAAATCAAACCGGCAACCTCTTGATTATGAGTCAGCAGTTCCTACCACCGCACCACCCAAGCAGTAGCAGTACCGTAACCCTATTTCTTTTTCTTCGGTTATATTCTTGAATAAAAGCGCACTTGTTTTGTTATATGTGTACCTTTTGTGAAAGTGTTTATTTGATATTTGAGCTTCAGTCTTTCACATTATACACTTCATGTCAAAATTTTGTCATTAGTACTATGACATGAAAAAAGTTTCTGTTTTAGGTATGTGTTCAACATTTCTTGCCTCACATTTCCTGTCATCCTACATTTACACAGATCGTTGTAGACACGAAACACACATGAAATACATGTATTCCAAATAATGAAATATTATTTACCCTATACAACTCCAGGCACCTCACACCTAGATAAACAGACTTGAGCTGGGAGAACTTTTTGACCCAGTTGAGCTGCAGAGGTGTCGTGATGTGATAGCAGGCTGCTTGCTGCTTGTGCAGATGAACACATTTGCAAAGCAAAAGATGCTAATGGAGAGGTGCAAAGGAATTTAAGGTGGCTCTGGATTACAAGTTTTTTGTAGGCGTCAGGGATTCTATTGTTAAATAAACCATAATGTATTTTTATAAAGTCTGAGCAGTGAATATTCCACACAATATACATTTTGGGTGGTGTCACATGCATGCACATGGGAGACAATGTAAGGGTTCTGGTGATGGTATAAATACCCACTGAAGCAAGGTTTGGCACTGTGGTGTAATGCCTTTTCTCTCCCTCCCTCTGCAGAACGGAAGATTGATGGCCGTTCCATCACTGATATCACTTCAGTTATCTGGCCTCCTGGACTTGCCCTTACTGGAGCCCATGTGACCAGAAGTCTGGTCATTCTGAGTCAATGCCCATCTGAAAAGACAATATCTGCAACTTGTGACATTTTTTCATTATTGCCTTATTTACATTATATGGGGTCACCAAAGTAGTGCCCCAACAGTTTGAAGCTGTTTTGACTCCTCTTTACAGTGGTTTGAGGTAAGAAAGAGATATGTGTGATGTAATATTTTGAGTGGAGTTAGACTGTGTTTCACACAGCTTGAGGAAGAGTGCATTTTAGAAGAATGTCTTCCATTCATTTTCTGAAAATCTAAATTGGTCCTGTTCCCAACTATTTCTCAGAATTTATAAAGGTGCACCGTTATAATTTGAACATACTACCTGCAGCAGAGATGGCACATAGGATGAGGTGATGAGGTGATTGCCTCAGGTGGTTTGGGTGACATTTTCATACTAGAGGGTTTTTTTAATATTATATACAAAATACAAAAGAATGAAAGTATGAACTGTAAGGGTTACATACATATCAATGTCTACTTTATATACTGCCTTTAAAAACTGTCAGAAATATTTTATTTCTTATTTATTTTTATGTACTATGTCCGAGCATTAAAAAGGCACATGCTGTGAACGGAACCCGGGCACAGACAGGCAGACATGTTGTTTTCCACCACCACACATTTATTTACACATCTATTTACAAGTTATTAAGTGCACACACAAACCCCCAAAGTCCTGGCCACACACTGTGCCTTTCTTCGGGCCGCCTCCACTCTTGCTTCTCCTGCTTCGTCCTACTTCCACCCGACTCCAGCCCCGAATGAAGGGAGGCGGCCCCTTTTATCCACACCTGGATGTGCTCCAGGTGCTTCCCGGCAATCTTCCACCGACATGCCCCCATGTGGCGGAAGTGCCAGCCGTACTCCCGGAAGCACTCCGGGTTTCCCTGCTTCTCTTCCCCCCAGCACTTCCTGGTGTGGCAGAAGTGCTGAGGTCCAGGGTCTCTAAGGCCTCGGGGCGCCCCCTGGTGGTGACCACAGGCCCCTACAGGGTTGGGCTTCCAAGCCCTCTACCCGTGGCCACCAAAACCACCAGGGTGGCGGCCCCCACGTGGTCCAAGGTGGGCGCACGCCCTCTTCCGGTCCTTCATGGCGTCCCAGCCTGGTCATTGCCCCGGCATCCCTGACAATGCGTATTTCAAAGCTATATGTCAGTAACTGATACTGACATTCATGTCCCCGATTTTTCATATATTGTATTATATACATTATCATATTCTAAGTTTTGCTAGTTTCTGGAATTTTATTAAGTTTGAATTATGCACATTTAGTTAGAAATGGTAAGTGGCCTTTAACTTGCAGAACAGAGTTTGAAACCACCAGGGTATTTAGTGAAGCATGTTGGATGAGAGAAACAGCCAGGTTTTTGTTTTTTTCAATTTTGCTAAAACTCAATAAAAAGATATACTTGGGTCAGACATGAACTGCCTATTGAAGATTTTTGTTCTAATGTCTATTTTGTATGTTTTCTTAATTTTAAGTTGATGCTTTTCATTTATTTAAATGTAATATTTTCCACTTTGTTCTGGGAATGTACTGCATCATGTGTCTAAGTCTGGACCAGGAGAAGCACCCAGGTTATCCATCTCTCTTTCCAGGCTAAGCAGTGAGAGATATAGAGGTAACTGTGACATTAGGGACCTTAAATTTCACTCCGCAGTTCCAGATCTTTGGTCCTAGCACCGGGTGTTGAGACTTTAACAGGTTTGGTTACCTGTTGAAGGACATTTTCGCACGGGCCTGCATTCCAAAGAATAATGCTTGAATAAGACACTTTAAAACGTGGTGTTAACCTTGACAGAAAAACTGCTAAGTCCAGAGATTCATATCTTTTAAGCAGATTTTGACATAAAACCACCTTAGTTCAAAAGTTTCAGATCATAAACAGACCTTGACAGGAAGACATTTAGTTTAAAAGTTTAGATCTTCCATCAGATCTTGGTAAGAAAAATATGTATAAACTGAATTTATTGTCATATCCCATATATTGCTTAATTAAAAAAAAAAACAATTTCAGCTAACAGCCACATTTTCATAAGCCAATCTCAGTATTTTTAACCTGATCTAGTTTTTAAGTGGCCTATCTTGACATGTGGGTGTATTTTATTATGAACCTTGCATTGCAATATGTAGTGTATGTGGATTAAGTGTAATGACTCATGCGTAGTAAGGATATACTGTACAGTATATGGGATGTGGAGTTTCAGCTCAAAAATATATCTAGATTTATGCTACAATATTTAATATGCCGGCCCTGACTTTCAGGGCATCTTCATCACAAGTTGAAAGTCATTTTGTATCGTTGACAGTGAGGGCAGGCTACGAAAGTAGTAAACCTCTACTTGTGCAAAATTCTCCAACTTACATGTGTCTGGACAGGAGATTATACAGTATATGAAGCACAGTTTTTCAAAGGACAGAAGTGCTGTGTATTATCAATATACTCGTATCTTAATGAGTGCCTTTCATATATTAAATCCATCCATTATCCAACCCGCTATATCCTAACTACAGGGTCATGGGGGTCTGCTGGAGCCAATCCTGGCCAACACAGGGCGCAAGGCAGGAGATAAACCCCGGGCAGGGCGCCAGCCCACCGCAGTCATATATTACATATCATCTAATTTCAGGATGTTAGAAACATATAACTGTTTTGTAAGAGTGCAACTGCCATTAAATTATCAACAGTTAAATGTCTCCTGCACTGACATAGTATTGTAACTTTTACATCACTTTTTCCCAAATCTCCCACATTCTAACAAAGTGCGTATTAGCAAACTAATAGTGGAACGGAAAGTTAAGTACATTTTCTCCCCCCACTGGACTCTGTGTGATCCAGATAAGTGAAATTAATACCGTGTTCCGTTTTTTAAACAAGGCTTTTTTAATATGCACTGGAATGCATTGATAGATATTAAAGTAGTCAAAAGGTATTCATTTAAACAATATTTATTCTCGCAGTTAATGTAAGAGAAGTACATGACCTGTTGTGAAGGTCTTATTTAACACATTCAATTAGGCTGCCAAAATTAAATTTGAATAGGTCTTTAAATCATTGTGTAATTATGATTTCTAGGTATGTGAATTGCTGTGAAACAGTTAAATAAAACTGATCACATTAAGCAGAGATGCTTGGCTATGCACAAAATGCTCTTATTCAAATTAATCATAACCCCTGAAATTATCTGAGAGCCCTCCAATAAGTGTGGTACATATAAGTGATAAGTATGGATGAGTAATATAAATAAAGAGATACATTTTGTTTGCTTATGATTTCTAGAATCGCTATTATTTGAACAAGTAGATAGCATGAGGTCCAGTGGTATCAGTTATAAAAAACCAACCATATTTGATTCCATGTTCTAAAGCAATGAAATAAGAATGTATGGTATATTGTTTATATGAATTGAAGGTTCAGGGCTGAAGTATAATCGTTTGATCTAGATAAGTATCTTGGGCACAACCCCAAATCCATTTACTTCACTTGGCTCTATCAAAGCTTTCTTCATGAATTGAAAGATAGCAAAACCTCAAGAACTCTTTTACTGCTGAGTTATGTATTTTGTTAAACATACATCAAAGATTCAATACTAATTTTTACTTTTTTATGAAACTGTAGAAGGAAACACTTTCTCAATTCAGTGTGTATAAGAACTTTGGCCAGAATTGTAAGCCCAGTATTTAGTAGGTACAGTAAATTGGTCTGAAGAATTTGTGCATACTAATAAAGTTTTTTTGGGAATAAAAAGTGGAAACCGAGACCCTGCTTTATGGCTTTGGACAGGTGTTTTCCCTTTGGGCTTCAGTGAATACAAATAGCATTTAATTTTTTTTTATTAATAAAATTCTGTGGATACCTGAGTGAGTCTGCCACTTTCCACTTTGTTGAAATGGAGCAAAACCCAAAATTTCAGAGAGCACTAAAGGCTTAAATACCTTTTTTGTATAGGATGTCGTTAATTAGAGCATCATTTTCATTATATTCAGATGAGCATAGCGGCTTATTGTATATCTTAAACATGTTGCTAATATTCTTATTACTATTTAATAACCAGGGTTTTCTTATTGAATATATTTTGCCTTCTGTCTAATGAATATTTTGTTTAATAATCATTTTATTGCATGTAGTAAAAATAGTTTGTTGTACATGTGTCTTGCGTTTTCTGTTTTGTATGTTGAGCCAAAGGAGGTAGGTCTCCCTGACAATGTGGGACTACACCAGCCTTATTTAAGGGGCTAGCAGCACAAATTAGCCACTACAGCATTAGTGAAAACTTCGGCTGTGTCTCTCTCTCTTTCTACAAATAACTTAGATATATCTCTACTGCTCGTTGGCAAGCCATGTGGGTTGGTAATATACAGTGGTGTGAAAAACTATTTGCCCCCGTCCTGATTTCTTATTCTTTTGCATGTTTGTCACACAAAATGTTTCTGATCATCAAACACATTTAACCATTAGTCAAATATAACACAAGTAAACACAAAATGCAGTTTTTAAATGATGGTTTTTATTATTTAGGGAAAAAAAAATCCAAACTTACATGGCCCTGTGTGAAAAAGTAATTGCCCCCTGAACCTAATAACTGGTTGGGCCACCCTTAGCAGCAATAACTGCAATCAAGCATTTGCGATAACTTGCAATGAGTCTTTTACAGCGCTCTGGAGGAATTTTGGCCCACTCATCTTTACAGAATTGTTGTAATTCAGCTTTATTTGAGGGTTTTCTAGCGTGAACCGCCTTTTTAAGGTCATGCCATAGCATCTGAATTGGATTCAGGTCAGGACTTTGACTAGGCCACTCCAAAGTCTTCATTTTGTTTTTCTTCAGCCATTCAGAGGTGGATTTGCTGGTGTGTTTTGGGTCATTGTCCTGTTGCAGCACCCAAGATCGCTTCAGCTTGAGTTGACGAACAGATGGCCGGACATTCTCCTTCAGGATTTTTTGGTAGACAGTAGAATTCATGGTTCCATCTATCACAGCAAGCCTTCCAGGTCCTGAAGCAGCAAAACAACCCCAGACCATCACACTACCACCACCATATTTTACTGTTGGTATGATGTTCTTTTTCTGAAATGCTGTGTTCCTTTTACGCCAGATGTAACGGGACATTTGCCTTCCAAAAAGTTCAACTTTTGTCTTATCAGTCCACAAGGTATTTTCCCAAAAGTCTTGGCAATCATTGAGATGTTTCTTAGCAAAATTGAGACGAGCCCTAATGTTCTTTTTGCTTAACAGTGGTTTGCGTCTTAGAAATCTGCCATGCTGGCCGTTTTTGCCCAGTCTCTTTCTTATGGTGGAGTCGTGAACACTGACCTTAATTGAGGCAAGTGAGGCCTGCAGTTCTTTAGACGTTGTCCTGGGGTCTTTTGTGACCTCTCGGATGAGTCGTCTCTGCGCTCTTGGGGTAATTTTGGTCGGCCGGCCACTCCTGGGAAGGTTCACCACTGTTCCATGTTTTTGCCATTTGTGGATAATGGCTCTCACTGTGGTTCGCTGGAGTCCCAAAGCTTTAGAATTGGCTTTATAACCTTTACCAGACTGATAGATCTCAATTACTTCTGTTCTCATTTGTTCCTGAATTTCTTTGGATCTTGGCATGATGTCTAGCTTTTGAGGTGCTTTTGGTCTACTTCTCTGTGTCAGGCAGCTCCTATTTAAGTGATTTCTTGATTGAAACAGGTGTGGCAGTAATCAGGCCTGGGGGTGGCTATGGAAATTGAACTCAGGTGTGATACACCACAGTTAGGTTATTTTTTAACAAGGGGGCAATTACTTTTTCACACAGGGCCATGTAGGTTTAGATTTTTTTTCTCCCTAAATAATAAAAACCATCATTTAAAAACTGCATTTTGTGTTTACTTGTGTTATATTTGACTAATGGTTACATGTGTTTGATGATCAGAAACATTTTGTGTGACAAACATGCAAAAGAATAAGAAATCAGGAAGGGGGCAAATAGTTTTTCACACCACTGTACTTGATAAAAATCGACAGGTGTATGTTACTGTGTGCTGTATGTTATAAAAACCTGTTTATTATATAACACTCTTCAGTATTCATTTCTACATGGTGTCAAAAGCGAACAAGATATTGTCTTAACTTAGGCAAAAAGCATTAAGTAACATACAGCGGTGGTTCACAAACAACCACAGTGTCGTGGCAGAAGTCTTCCACAAACCTGACCCCCTCAACTTTAATGAAAACATTGCAGAATACTGACAAATCTTCAAGCAGGAACTCACCATTTTTATTGTAGCAGTGCACACGGACAAACCTCTGCGAACAGTTAAGCATACATCCTCCTTAACTTGGCAGAACCAGAAGCCATTGAGCAGAAGCGTTCGTTTGTACTGTATATGCAAGTGAGGTACAAGAGGTGGGCAAAAGAGGACACGTTATTGTAGAAGCTGAATCAAGGGAGGATCCTGACTGTTTAAAAGAGAAAATTTCATGAAGTGTGCAATTCACAGACAAACATAAAAATTGAAAGGCACAAGATCAACACAAGGAATCCAAGCCAAGGTGAGACGATCAAATCTCACGTGAGTGATCTGAGGATCCAGGCAAAAAGTTGAAACTTTGGAATTTTAAATGAAGAACCAATATGAGATAGATTTGTATGTGCTATAAATAATGATAAGTTAAGAAATAATTTGCTGCATGACAGCAAATTCACCCTAGAAAATGCTATATCTACATGCCAAATTCAGAAGCGGACAGAACAGACCACCAAAACTCTAACTGCATCACAACAACCATTTGCAAATATTGACAGCCTTAGGCTCAAACCCCTCAAGTACAGATATAGGCTTAAAGAAGTAAGCTATATTGGGTATCAGTTCACCAGCACAGGTGTTCAAGCAAAAAACCAGAGCAATTACTGAAATGCCAGTACTAAATGACGCAACAGTTCTAAAAGATTTCTTGGCATGGTCAACTATCTTGGAAGGTTTATACCAAACTTAAGTTAAATCTCAACTCCACTTAGACATCTCATGCACAAAGACATCAAGTGGTTTTGGTAAAAACAACGACAAACACCATTTGACAGCTTGAAGAAGTGTTTGTCCAATCCCCCGTACTAGCTTACTATAGTGTTGATAGTCATACTTACATGTGATGCTTGACGTTAAGGACTTGGAGCAGTGTGCTTACAGGAAGGCAAACCAGTTGTCCATGCATCACAGGCTTTGACACAGAATGAGATGCAATTTGTACAAATTGAAAAGGAGCCATTAGCAGTAGTGTTGGCATGCTCCAAATTTAATGATTACATCTACTGAAGACCAGTCACGCATCGAAACAGACCATTAGCCTTTAGTCACCATAATCACCATTTTCCACATGGCACCTGCACGGCTTCAACACATGATGCTCCAATTACAGAAGTGCAACACCAACCTCACATTCAAAAAAGGGCTCAAGTGTATCTGACGGATACACTGTCAAGAGCCTCCGAGACTTCCACAGCACAGCAAAGCACAAGAATGAAGAGAACAGTTTCAAAGTTATGGCTGTCAGTCACATCTCATCCACCCACTTAGAAGAATTAAAAAAAAAACATAGCAGCAGACGCAACACTAAAGGCACTTTCATCAAGCAGGGCTGGTCTACAAGATTCTGTAGTGTCCCACCTGCCATTTAAACATTCATTACTTTCAGAGGCGAATTAACAATCAATAATAGAGTAATCATGAAAGACTTAAAGGCCAAAGTCTTTGTAGAAGGAACACATAAACATCCTACAGAATCTACAAAGCACTGGGTCAGGCATATAGTATTCTAACCCACTATTTTCAAAGAAATTGAGTACGAAATTGACACTTGCTAAACCTGCAATAGTACAAAACTACATCCCTACAGTTATATCCAATGCCAGACCTGCCATGGTCAATAGTAGCAACTGACATCTTTGAATGGAACTATCAGTATTATATGGTATAGTAAACTCATACTCAGGATGGTTTGATATTGGCTCACTTGACAATATAATTTCTGCAAAAGTCATCACCAAATTGAAAAGAAATTTTTCAGTTCATGGATCATCATATATTCTAATCTCAGATCATTCACAAGCCAACAGCTTAAAGATTTTGCCAAGACGCGAGACCTCTTAAACACTACACTAGCAGTCCTGAGTACCCGCAATCTAAAGGATTAGCTGAAAGAGCAGTCCATAGTGCTAAGCAACTATGGGAAATGTCAAAACATGATGGAACCGACATTTATCTTAACCTCTTAAACCTCAGGAATATCCCTCGCGACTGAAAACTTGGCTCACCTCATCTCACTCTTACTCAACATTTCAGAAACGGAGTGGAAGGCAGCCATGCACAGAATTCACTCCAGCTCCGTACTGTATGTGCAAAACATTCAATTATTCAACTTAAAATCTTTTATTGAGCACATCTATCTCGCTTAAAATTGTCCAAAATGGTCAAGATCCTACCTGCGAAAGTTGCAATTGAGCTCCAGCTTCACTAGGCCACATGTTTTGTGCGTGTACTAAATTAACATCATTCTGGACCAAAATCTTTAAATGCCTATCAGACAGCCTAGGTGTCACAATCCCTCCTAACCCACTAACAGCTGTGTTTGGTGTACCTCAAGATGAGCTCAAAGTGAAGAAGGACAAACAAACTGTAATTGCCTTTACTTCACTATTAGCACGTAGAATTGTCTTGTAAGAATCCTAACCCACCTCTTTTCAGGCAGTGGGTAACTGATGTTATATACTATTTGAAATTGGAACAAATCAAATTCTGACTTAGAGGATCTGTTGAAAACTTTTTTAAAACCTGGCAGGATCTAATCAATAATTTTTTAGAATAAGCATTTATACTCGGGGAAAAGACTCCTTTCTCTCTTTACTACTCTCAACAGTTTTATTCTGGCTGTTGGCCTTCCTCTCTTTCTCATAGGTGGGTGGTTTTGAATTTAGTTTTGTTAAAAAACCTCACACTGTTCCACTCCATCTGAACTACTGTGGTGCTGAGGTATCACCCGTTGAATGGCTGCACTCGGGTCCTAATCTGGATCCTGAGTTGGTTTGTCGTGTGGTGGGTGCGGCAATGCGCTGTATCAGCACATGCTCCTAACCTCTCTCTCTCTCTACGTTTTAGCTTGATTGTATGAAATGTTATATGTTTTTAATAAATTCAATAAAAGGTCAAAAAAAAAGCTTGACTAACCTGCACAGAGACTACTTTCCAGGCAGACACGAACCACATTCCCAGTCACAAACAAACTGTTAAAACACACAGCGTGTGAGATATCAATTATGGCAAAACAGAAAATGCAGCTGTGATAAAATAAGCAGCCCACTATACAGTATCGCTCTGTCATGGTGAAGTGGTGCAAATGCAGAACCCTCACAGACATGATCGCATTGGCACAGTGAAAAACATAAGTACAGAAACAATATCTTACCTTATTGAATCAGAAGGAAATGTATACAGGAGAAACCACAGCCACTTGCTCCCACTGGCCATACCTCCTCCAGAGCAACACGACAACGCTAATGAACAACTCTTCAGCACGCCTGTGAAGGAAAGTTATCCTGTCCTATTTAAGAATAATGAACCAGCACTAGCAACATCATCACCAGCTCAAATACAGTCACCCACTCCCACTCCCACTAATGACGATCTCTATCCCACACGCTCTGGGCAGATTGTAAAACTAAATCCTACTTGGACTGAGTATGCTTAACAGAGACTGATCATGTGTTATTGTTACCTCACAATATAATTGTACATAGTTCAGTATTAAGTTAGTCAAAATAAAAAATTAGTTTTGCAGTTTTGCCAATGCTTACTGTATGTGCTGGTACTTTATTAAACAACATGATGTTACAGGTCTAAAACCTTGTTTGGATAGCTAATTTAGTGTTATTTTGCCATTCTGTCTCTTGTTAATATGGGCTAGTTAGAGATTGGGAACATAGAACACAGTGTCAATTTGACCTTTCTGGGCTACCATACTTAGATACGTATCTCTTGCTTATGAGCAAGTCATGTGGATTTGTTATATACTTGAAACTTTGACATGTGTATGTTGCTGTGTGCTGTCCGTAATAAAAGCCTGTTTATTATATAACACTCTTCAGTAATCATTTCTACAGGAGTGATTTTAGATCCAATGAGTGTGAAGGCTACATGAGTGACAAGTACAGCATTCTCACAACATTGACCTAGTGAGGCAGACACCTGCTAATATGGTTCACAGTTTGGGTCTTGTCCTAAGTACATTTCATAGTTATAAGCAAAATATGTTTTTTATACTATATAATTGTTGACTGACCTGTACAGATACAAAAAGAGTGACTTATAGATTGCTGAATTCCGTGCCTCATCTGAAATAGAAATAGTACCTATTTCAAAAAGGATTTAATTAAAGAAAAATAACACATGGCAGAAGCACAAAATAAAACCACACAAATCCAAAATAAACACCAGAAAAAGTACCTTGGGGTTACAAGAAGTGGTTAATTCCAGTAAATACCAAATCAAAAATGAAAAGCATAAATTACAAGACAGGGAACAAGCTTAATGCTGAAGAAGCCACATTAATGGCTGCTTCTTCTTAAATACTGCTGTGCAAGGTTAACCAGCAACAGCATTTGGTGGGCCAGCCCCCTTAAGCTCCACATGAAGAAGATAAGGCAGAAAACAAAGTACAGTGGAACCTCGGTTTACGAGTAACTTGGTTTATGAGTGTTTTGCAAGACAAGCTAAATTTTTTAATAATTTTTGACTTGATAAACGAGCGATGTCTTGCAATACGAGTAGTATGGATACACTTTGTCTGCTGAGCGTCATGTGATCACAACTGAGCTGATGGTTCTTCTCTCTCTCTTACGCGTGTCTCTCTCTCCTTATCTCTCTCGCTCACGCGCATGTCTCTCTCTCTCCTTATCTCTCTCGCTTGAGCGTCTCTCTCTCTCCTTATCTCTATCTCGCTCGCTCCCGCGTGCATCTCTCTCTCTCTCTTCTCTTGAGGGCAATCGTCTCCTATTCTCCGTCTGAGTCTGTGTGCCTCACTCATATAGTCAACATCCGTACGAGCGTATACTGTTTACTACAGCATCGTGACTGTGTGTGTGTGTGCTATGAAGTGCGAGTCCCCGTTTTGCGCCCCAAAACACGAAGATGAGTTTCAGTACTTTAACAACACCAGCTTTATTCAGCTTGAAACAGCAACAGCGCGGTTATTTATTGTAGCGGGATCTTTATAATGTTCCTTGTATCACCCATCGACAGCAGGCGCTTATAGCATGTCCGCGATCTTTTTGGATATGCTTATACGGTGAACTGCTACAGCACTGGGAGACTGCGATTGCTTTGGGACGCTCTTCCGCGTGTCGTCCTGTTGGGTGGAATCCCACAAGAGTTTAGAAACTCACTCACACCAGCCATGATTCTTTTTAAAGGTAAAGTGCAGGTTAATTTGTTTTATGTATTTTTACTTTATATTTTGTATTAATCATTTTTATATGAATAGTTTTGGGTTGTGGAACGAATCATCTGAGTTTCCATTATTTCTTATGGGGAAATTCACTTTGATATACGAGTGCTTTGGACTGCGAGCACGTTTCCGGAACGAATTATGCTCACAAACCGAGGTTCCACTGTAAATGAATGCAAACATTTACAGTTGTGGATTATGGACTTCACAAAAGTTTTACTTGCTTCAGGAATTTTTCTAGCGTACAGTCAGGTATAATTTCTAAGCTTTTGAAATTGAGGATTCTGCTTATTTATTGTTTGTTATTTATCACAGTCACATTGTCTATAAAATTATTTATTTTGCAATTATTGTGATGCCACTTTGTTTTTGTTATGGACACCACCATTTTGAGTATAATTAGTTAAGAACACATTTGCAGATTGCCTGGTCATGTCACTTGGAAGTTGCGTAAAGTGACATTGTAAATGTAAAGATATCTAAGCTGGCAGTGCAAGATATTCAGATCCTCTCTGTATTTTTAGCATATGTTTATGTTATTGAATTATGCCTAAGGAACTAGCAACTGTGCTTCTGACAATGAGTTTGGTTTACATACTGATTCTGACAAAAGACACGATTCATGTCCAGGTATTGACCAAAGAAAGATCTGACTATCGATTAATCTTCTTATCTGCCCTTGTGGCCTGTCATTTCTCACCTATTGGCAGTACATTAGCATAATAAGATAGAAGAACAAAAAATTGCAAACAAAATATTCAATAAATAAAGCAAAAATAATGAAAACATAAATCAATAGCATATCTTTTAAATATCTGACATTATTACAAAAAAATTAGATACAAAGAAAACAAACTTGAGCCATGGATAAAATCCTGGTTGAACCACAATATTGGTTGTTTTTTCCCTGCTTGAAAGTATGCTTGCTACAGTGGTAACATATATGGTGTAAGTAGTGGACAAATGATTTGCTGGTTAATTGACATTACAACTGGACCACAGACAGGTATATTGGCAGGAACTGGCCAGACCACCTTGGACTTTATGTCCAATTCCTAAGATACTACACCAGGAATTGTTGATTTATTACTCTTGAAAGCAATAAATGGCATTCTGAATGCAATACTTTTTTTTTTGAGGAAATCATATCTTGAATATTCATGGTTGATTTTGAAGATTTGACTAATTAATTTTGTTGCCCTCCTTGACTTTAAATTTGCTTTTATATGAAACACAGGAATTCGTTTGTAATATCCGACATGCTTTAAGTGTTTCAGAGAAAGTTCTGGTAGACATCTCTGGAGATAGGTTAGTTTCATTAAAGATATCAATTTGTGTGGAGAAAGGTGTAATAAAACTTCACCCACTAATAAAATAGATTAAATCAACAGCTGTGATTTGAATTAGTAGTTGTTTGATATTGTATGTTCTGGAACAGTACTGGGTAAAGATTTAGGCTTAGGGGCCCCCTCTCTGAATGTTACATATTAGGTAGGAAGCCACCTTCTGTGCTTTCCACTATATGTGTATGTCAGGGAAACTTAGTTACAGTCCTATAGGCCCCCAGTGGCTGCAGGTTTTCCTGTCAGCCCGTTTTGTAATTTTGATGCCAAGCTTAACAGATAATGAAAGCTGATATTTAATTATATGGGTTATTAGTACTTTCATTCTTCCGAGACAACAACTGTACATTTTTTGATTTCTGAGAACTTCATCCATACAATTCATGGTCCTTCCCTTCTTTCTCTCATTTATTTCAAAACATTTTCACAGATGCTTTGTGATGCATATACAGCGGTTTAAATTAGGGTTGCTATTCACATAAAAATGTAATTACGATTAATCAAACAATTACAATTTTTTATTGAAATTAACTGCATATTAATTGCTATTTATCATACTTCCTTAAAGCATTTTCATTTTTTTCTATTTAACAGAATTAACTCAATTATTAATGATTAATTTATAATTAAAAAAACATTTTTAATAATCACTTGCCTATTAGTCCTGGGTATGACGTTACACCGCATCCGCCCTGCAAATGGTCCTCCATCTTGCAGGGAAGACTTTTGGGGTTGGAGGCAGAATTGGCTCTTCAGCCACCGTAAAAAATGCCATGCATCTCCAAAACATCATATGTGGACTCCTTTCTGCTCTCTACGGGTGTAACTCTGCTGCAGCTGCCCATAGGAAAGCTGATTGCATTATGAATGGGATGGGAGAAAGCCCTTGGGAGCCTCATCCTCAGAAAAGTCAATACCGCAGGAGGGCCAGTTGGGTCAGGCCTGCTGGGGATCGGAACTGGTGTGGTGCTGAGGCATTGCTCACTGCATGGCAGCACCCGGGTCCCAGTTTGAGGCAGCCCATCCAGGTATGCCTTTTATTGGTCTGCTCACTCTGATGGCTGTCATACCCCGGGAGTAGCAGTTGCTGTGACGGATCGGCTCCTTCTCATGGTAGCCGATGTCACTCCTTTCAACGAGCGTATTATGAGACTCCGATTAAGGCACTTTTTGGGTGCCTTTTCTGTTGTCTCAGTGTATGCTCCGACTGCGGTGAGTGATATCTCAGGGAGGGGGACATTTTATTTGCATCTTTGCTCAGTGGTTGATGGGTGAGTACAAGGTGACACTCCTATAGTAATGGGTGATTTCAATGTGACCACTGGCACTGATAGGGTGGCTATGAGGATTGTGTCGGTCACCATGGGTCTGGAGACCATGGTGAAAGTGGCTTCATGTTCCTTGACTTTGCAAAAGGTCAAGTCCTGTGGATCGTTGGATCCTGGTTCCAGATCCCTGAGCTGCATCGTTACTCCAATGCTGGTGGTGTGGTGAAGAAGATCAACCACATCCTCGTGGGAAAATGCTGGAGATTCTTACAAAACTGCAGGGTCTACAAAAGTGCCCAGTTTTTTAATTGTGATCACAAACTTGGTGCTACTCTGAAGATCCAGCTTAGGTCCAGTAGGCTACCATCTACTAGGAAACTGAGGCCAAACCTGCTCAGTCTCCAAGATCAGGCTGTTTCTAATGAGTCTGCATACAGTTTATGTGAGTAACTTACAAACTTGGGAGTGACTACTGATCCTAATCCTTATCCTAATGCGATGTGGGAGATCTTATGTGACAAGAACCTGAAAGTTGCTAAGGGTTGTGTTGGTGTTGCCAGTGTCAGGGATGCCAGGGGCAACGACCCGGCTGGGACACCGTGAGGGACCGGAAGAGGGTCAAAGCCAACTCTGGATCATGTGGGGGCCGCCTTCCTGGTTGCTCTGGGGGCCACGGGTACAGGGCATGGAAGCTCCACCCTGTAGGGGCCCGTGGTCACCGCTAGGAGGTGCCCCAATGCCTTGGGGACCTGTTACCCCAGCACTTCCGCCACACCAGGAAGTGCTGGGGGGAAGATTTAGGACGGCACCCGGAGAGCTGCCGGGAGGACAGCCGGCACTTCCGGCACGCTGGGGCATGGCCAAAGGAGGAATGCCGGGAACACCTGGGGCTCATCCAGGAACTGGATAAAAGGGGCCGTCTCCCTTCATTCGAGGCTAGAGTCGGGTGGAAGAAGGACAAGGCAAGAAAGGAGAGTGGAGGCGGCCCGGGAAGAAGGCATTTGTGGCCAGGACTGTGATTGTTGGGGTTTGTGCACTTTATTCTGGGTCTGAGTGACCAAATTAATTGTAAATAGTTTGTAAATAAACGTGTGGTGGTGATTAAGAACATGTCCGCCTGTCTGTGTCCGGGTTGGCTCCACACCAGAAAGAGGTGTTTTATCTCGCAGGACCCCCTTGATATCATCGAGAGGAGTCATAGCTCTCAGCTTGATGGTAACTCCGGTCTGTACCAGGAACTGAGAAGGACGGCTGCAAAGGTTGGATAAAGCGAAAACCTACAGTTACTGCAGACTTCCAGGACCATATGTAAGTGACCCTGGTGTATGTGCTTCTCTATTAATTGAGTCCAGAAACAGATGTGTGCACATTTCAAAACAAGTTAACAATTTTCTGATAATTGCTATTAACATACTCTATTAACATACTGTCATATTCAGCAATAGTCAAAAGTCTTCTTTTACAGTTCAGTAAGGTAATCTTAGATGTGATATAAAGATGAAATAAGTAAGGACAGTTGTAAATGGCTTGTCTTTTCTGTTTTTCTGGTCAGTTTATGTAGCTATGCAAATCTTACAAAATCGAATTACCCATTGAAGTCCAACCTTTTATCCTTTTAATTTAAAAAGTAAAGTAAAACTCCGTTATTTGGTCAGATTGAATATTTTAATGTTGTTTTTTTTTCATTTGAAGTCAGTGATTCACAATCATTATTTTATTTATTTATAAAAGCACATTTAAAACAGAGGTTGTGCCAAAGTGCTGTACAAAAAAGCATTCAAATAAACACAATACAAACAATCATGCAAAAGCAGATTAATGAAACAACCAATTATAACATACACATTGAAAGACAGAAGAAAACAAGTAGGTCTTAGGCCGACTTTTAAAAACCTCGATAGAGGATGAAGACCTGATGTGCAGAGGCAAGTCATTCCAAAGCCTAGGAGCAACAACTGAAAAAGCTCGGTGTCCCCTTGACTTCAGCCGAGATCTTGGCACTACAAGGAGAAGTCATCCAGATGACCTCAGTGCTCTTGGTGGCACATAGGGGTGAAGGAGGTCACAGATATATTTTGGAGTGTGACCATGCAAGGCTTTAATGATATATATTAATTTGCTACATGAAATTGTGTTCTAATGTGAAGTATTTTTTATACATTTTTAAAAACATTTTTGTTTTTGTCCGTACACCATGCTTTAGTGTGAATTCTACACATAGCATTTATACATGAAGCCCCAAACTAATGGAAATGGCTTTATACATCATTCTACAAAATAAAAGACACCAACTGAATTATGAGAAGGCCTGATGAAAAACAATAGCCAGATTTTCATGCATGTGAGCCTACACTGCTCTGCATTCTGGGCTACAAATTGAATATGGCATCCCCTGAGTGAGCACCTAGACTCCTCTTTGGAAGTAAATATCTAAGTATGCTTTGATATTGTTCAGCCAGACACAAAAATTAAAATACGAATGTGGATTCTCTATTCTTTGTATACAATAAATGTCAGTTCCAGTTAAAGATGAGATTCAACCATAAATCACCTAATATGGCACTGGGCAAATGATCAGTGAATATACAAGCATGGATGCTCCAAAAATACTTGTTTAAAGGTATAATAATGTATCCAAATCCATTAGGTCCTCCTTCAACTGTTTGAATTTTAATAGTTTATTTAAATACTACGTGTGCAGACTAATGTGGTAGAACTTTGCAGCACCTGAATCAATTAGGGTTTCATTAAAAATATTGTACTAAAGTAAAAGTACCATTTTGCTCATTATACATTGGAGGAAAAACAGCTTATTAATTGTATAATTTGAATTGATAAACACAAAAATGACCACCACAAGAAAACTGTAACTCCTCTCCAACTTCTCTCCCATAGGACATATCTACTATGTTTCTACAGACTGGCAGATGTTCCTAATGCCATGGGACCTTCCATTTTTTTTCCTTAGATAACGTGAGTTTAATGGTTTTAATCTATGTACTAGGCACTAGGCAGACTATCACTTGCAGCATAGTTTCTTAAATGGGTTGCTGTATTTTGGGTTGCGTAGCTTTGATTCACCACTGAATTCAGTGAA
Source organism: Polypterus bichir lapradei (assembly GCA_026402145.1). Classification (NCBI taxonomy): domain Eukaryota; kingdom Metazoa; phylum Chordata; class Cladistia; order Polypteriformes; family Polypteridae; genus Polypterus; species Polypterus bichir. The sequence goes on from JANRMT010049829.1 coordinate 37,948,503, forward strand.
ACAGGGTTGCACACAGTTTTGCATAGTGTCTTGTGATGTGCTGCAGTTAAAGCAATCAACATTGTTCAACTATGACTATCAGCAGCGATTCCGCTCCCCAATATGACGGTCATCGTCGACTGGGTCTTAAAGACACTGCAAAGAGCATGAAAAAGAAAGCATCTTGAATGTAACAGTGAGTATTCTCCAGCTTATTGATTTCCCTTCTTCAAATTCTCCAATCTATTGGTTAAGAAATTAAGCATTAAATAAATCATGGCCTGATCCAAAAAAGCCATTAAAAATCTAAGAAACTGCTTTGAATTTAAAATTTGAATGTATTTAGCTTGCCTGTGTTTCATTGAACGAAAATCCTTTAAACATCTTGCATATTTACTAGTGCTAATCGGCAAAATTCACCAAAACGTTTTTCACAGCATAAATTCTGCGTTTTACCTTATTTTCTGCATATTTTCCTGTAAATTTACAGTATCTTGTGGATAGCTTTTCCCATGATGATACTTTCCGAGGTCAGTGTGATATCACAGAGCTGTTGCAGCCATGCATAGAACATTCATGTGCACTGTAAGTCCCTTGCCAAGTTGCTTGGCGTATGCACACTGTCATGATATCAGTACTCCAGTCTTCCTCCCTCCATGCATTAAAAATAGGGGTAAATTAGCTGACCATAATGAAAATATAATGAGAATATTATGAGTACTGCCACTGCATATATAAAGCTGATCCCTGTGTGCTGGCAGCACAGCACTGCTTGGCTAATTTGCATGTATAATTAGCTATGTGCCGGAGCAATCCAAAACAAGCCTTAAAGGAGCCCTCCCAGAGAAAGAAAACACCAGTGAACCTGTGAAATAACAAATGATTTTTTACTGTTTACAAGGCGTATCTATCTTCATAGAAGAAAAAAAGTGCAAAGCATATTCACAGAGATCAAAAAGAAGATGTCCCAGCTGCACCCAGTGCCAGACTTCAGACAATGGAATGAGCCAATTTCCTGCAGCCGCATTGTTGCAGGGGAGATGTGTGCTCCAAAAATGGAAGTCTGATTGCAACAATAGATTTTTTTTCCCAGACTTATTGCTAGATTGTGGCCGCTTGTTGTATTTTGTTTGTGGCTATCATTCCATCTGCATCTTTGGTTGTTTGAGGCACAGCAGCTCACACTGCTGACTTACAGCTCAGGTCACATTTTGGGCCACAATAATCAGCACAATTGCAGTTTTATAAGCCACTCAAAACTAGTCCTGATATTCATTGACTTCAATGTTTTTCATGGAGTTCAAAGTTTCTGAAGATTGCAATGATTTTGTTAAAATCATGGTGATGCATGCTTCACAGGATTCTCTCATCATTAATTTCACCATTAATTTTTACTAAATTTAACAAATTAACTCTAGAAAGCTACCATGGTCTACTATATTGTCCTCAAAGGTATACACAGCCAAACAAATTTGCACTGCACCTGAAAGTGACCAAGTTTTGATTTTTGGTTTATATCTGATTTTGTTTCATTGTTCAAATTAATTTTGTGAACTATCCAAATCTGCCCACATCTGTCCTGAAATGTGTTTTCCATTTGCAAAATTAAAATGACTGTCCAACAGATGCAGCCTCATAAACCATTTGCACACAAACAACATGGTGACTTCTGTACTTCATTGGTTTTATTAGTGTAGGACATCTACAAAATCATCAGCTTATGATGGCAAGGAAAACAAATAAAAAAGATCATGGCTTAGAGTGCATCTACCTCTGCTGTATCGGTACGTACAAACCCATGGTCATAAGAAAGGAACTAGGATTGGTGGCGTGAGATGGAGGGTTAGGATACAATATAGTCATCTGACAATTTAAGAATATCAGTGTTGGCCAATGCTATTTCTGGAGATAAAATACAAAAAATTGAGCTGTTTTGGAAAGTGACACTTGCTACAGAAGCTTATTATGCCAACTGCCTTGCCTTTCTTTACCTGGTAATATTTATGTCAGCGGTTCTCAAACTTTTGTATTTTAAACTCCCCCCCCCCCCCCACCTGGAATAATTCTGTGCCCCCTGCATAATATAAGATAGATGTGAATAACCCATGATACAACTAACAAAGGTATGATACTCGTGCGGTGTCGCGGTATCCTATCATTTTTACTTCCATAAGATTTGCATGTGTTTGGCTAACTTCGATGAAATATTTGCAATTTATTTTTTTTAAAGTGCTTTAACTGTTAAAATGACTTGTGTGATTTTTGGTAGTAATTCTAATCCCAAAAAACAAAGAATAAATTATTTATTCTTATTTCATTATTTTTTTTTATGTAAAGAAACCATTAAATATGTTTTCATTTTTAAAAATCTTGTAAAGGAGGACACCGATGAAGTCAATCTGCGTGAGACAAACGTATTTTTGTCCGACAAATATTATACTGCTGTTAGTTGTATCATGAAAATAACCCAATACGCAGTAAATTATTTAACTCAATTTGGCAATTTTGGCTATGCTACCAATGTGGTGCAGTCACGCCGCATTATCAAGTGATCTACTGTTACCCAAATATTTGCGATAGATACCGATACGTCTCGAACTTTCTGGATTGAAAATACACGACTATAAAAGCAGCAGCAGCAGCGCCGCTCATCATAGAAACAAACTTCAAATAGAAAAGGAGCTCAGAGTGTCTATCTCGAATATCAAACCAAACCTGGACAGGCTGTGTACTTTAAAGCAGGCACATATTAGCCAGTTAGATCTATGCCTTAGAAATATTTTATTTTAATTTTAGTTATAATGCATTTGTTGTGATTATATGCTTGCAAATTTAAATTTGAAATAAAAATGTAAAAAATTTATTTTGATGTCTTGTTCATTTATTCGATGCACCACTTGTACAGCTTCAGCACCCCCACAGTTTGAGAACCGCTGATCTATGTGTTGAAAATCAGGACAGTTGATATGATATAAGGTCATATTAAGAGTTAAGTAATATTAGTTGAGGTGTGCAGAATACATTTCCAGACAATTCCAATTTGATCGTTCAAGTGCAAATCACATTCAAGACACATGTCTGCATTGTATTTAATACTATGTTGAAAAGTGGTCCCAAATGTAAAGTTTTTTTTTTTTTTTTTTTTTGGTTGATCACATTTCTCTTAAAAGATCAGGTGTGCATCAGACATGTTCATAACCATGCCCTCCCTGTGGCAGTATGGGTTAGCTCCACACTACGGGTCCTGGGAGCCTCTTGAACCCACCGTCTGTAAAGTAACCATGGGATGAGCCTAGCAAATGAGAACGCTTACAAAGCAAAGGGTAAGTGCATAAAGTGCTAAAGTGCTTTTATTAAAACGATCCAAGAAAACAGTGTTCAAAGTGCAGTGCAAAAATTCAATACTTATGGTCACTGTCCATGAGTTAACAAACATCAGAATTAAAAACAAGAGTAAAACCAACAACCATCGGGTCCTTCATGGTCTATCAGACGAGCCCAGCCCAACTTCAATTTCATCTCCACATCTCTCCAATTGCTTGCTCAGCCAGCCGAGACACTGGCAGCTGCAGTCCTCTCTAAACCAATCTTGTCTTGGCAGCCTTGAGTGGTGTTGATTATACCATTCAGGATCAATTGTCGTCCCGCCATCCTTCTCGCATCCCTGGTGTATTTCGGATCCTTGGGGAAGGACACCACCTTGATTGTACCCACGCCTCTAGAATAATCTGTGGGGATGATCGACCCTTTGTGGGGCCAAAGACTGCACTGCCTTTTCCCGCACTGACTGGTTGGCTTGTCCAGTCACTTCCCACAATGCTTTTCTCACAGCTTTCTTTCTGTTCTTACATTCATCTGTCTTTTCCTTCTATCCGATTTTCCCTGTTTCTTGTGCCGGCTGTCCCTTATATGCCTCCATGGGCACAGCACTTCAGTCGCGAACTGCGGAAAGCCATGAAACAATTCAGATAGAATACACCATCATGAACAGGCATGCTCCATCTCAATCACCACATCAACCTCCCGCAGCTGTATAAGCACACACACTCATTGAGATGGAGCCGACTATTTAATTATTTATTAAAATTGGCCACTAATTGCTGAGCTGTGAACCCGCTATTCTGCACTCCCTTACCCAAAAACCTTCAATATTACCAATAAAGCATCACAGACCTATGACTTGATCAACAATCATCCAAACAAACTCCATGGACATTGCTTCTCTCAAACTCATCTATCCTAGGGTGCTTGTGCCTAATTCCATTGACAACTACATTATCACAAATTGAAAATGCTAAACACATAGAGCGAACAAAATGTGCAGTTCCTCAAAGTTAGACAACCATTTTCTGTTTTCCCATTTTTTTCCAAAAAAGTAAGACTTTATTAATCCACTTGAAGATGTCTGGTGTGAAAGGTGGTGAGGAAAAAAAGGCTAACTCAACAGGACAAGGGTGTGAAATGTAAGAAAATTCTGAACCTTGTTCTTTTTTTATAACCTTGCTCTGAATAACTTACAGTTTTTACAGAGGTGATCCACATTTAAGCACTTGCACCTGCCATTGCTGCTACCGCCATCACACATTCTGCTCCCACTCCATCTCTTTAGCACTAGCCGACATATGAGCACATGAAGGTGTTGGAGTGAATAGGTCAGTTTTGAATGTACATTTGGATGCATTTAACAACAGATTTTACAATCTCTTGATCTGTAATTTTTCACACCACTCTCTTTCTGCTGGCCCACATTTCTCTGTCAGCCGTCTTAAGTTTTAAGTTGGAAAGATCGTGGTGACATAATAGTCCATCAATCAGTCAACTTTATTTTAAGTGCAGAATCACCATGCAGCATTGTCCCAATACATTGTACAAAAATGAAGAATACATGGGACAAGTAAAGTAAACAAATAAAAATCGAAATTACAATAAAACAACAACATCAATAGTGAAGGATAAATAAATAATAAAATTTAAAATGACATTAAAACATTAAAAGTTAAGGTATATCAACAATTAATAAAAAATAATAGCTTAAGCATTTAAGAAATATTTCACAGATGATAGGCCTGACCGAATTCTAAGGCAGGTTGTAATGAAGGGAGTAAAGATAGCTTTTTAGTCTTGATTTATAAATATCATCTAAATGTGTGCTTCTCTTAAGATAATGTGCAAGACAGGCAAATGCTGTTTGACCAGCTCAAGTGGGGTAATGACCAAAAGCCCAGCATTAAGAGAGTGAAGAGGACGTACAGGAGTGTATGGCGTAATTAGCTCAGCTAAGTAAGGTGGCGCAAGTCCATGCAAGAGTTTATAAGTTAAAAGAAGAACTTTAAAATCAGCTCTGGCCTGTACTGGTAACCAGTAAAGAGAAGCTAGAATGGGTGTTATATGCTCAATTTTTTTTTTTTTTTTTTTTGTCATCAAGATTCTAGCTGCAGCATTTTGTACAAGCTGAAGACATCTAGTTGTACAACTAGGAAAGCTGTTAGAAAAGGGCATTACAATAATCCAGTCTACAAGAAACAAATGCATGTATTAATGTCTCAGAATCACCAAAATTACAGTACAACAGATTGGATTCCTGAGTATTACTAAGATGAAAAAAATGCTGTCTTGGCAGTAGCCTTGATATGAGACTGGAATGTTTATTACACATATATACTGTATTTTTTAATAAAGATAAGAGTTTTTTTTTTTTAATGGCTATTTTTAATTTGATATTTGTCTGATACAGTACAACGGCCCATAGTAACTGCCGGCCCACCCAGGAAAATACTGCCTCTGCCAATAACCAATCCTCCCCTGCCTACTAATACTTTCAAGACAAATTGACACAAGCCAACCATAATTTTAAAAACACAACATAATCTAGTTGTGCCTAGATTAAGGGTGATTGGAATTGTTATATTTCTGCTGCAATATGAACTACACTGTGCATCATGAAAAGCTAAGAGCAACCACTGTGATAAAAATAATAAAACTGATAAAAGCCCAAGAACCATTTGGAGGAAAATTCAGGAAATTACTAAGTACAAAGAAAAAAATCTAACACCTTACTGGATGATGACCCCAGTTTCCCAGGTAAGCTTAACTAGTTTTACACTTGCTTTGAAAAATCTGATGTGAAGGATTCCTCATTACCTTCACTTTCATCTACTCCTCTGCCCTCCCCATTCCACAGAGCATTCTTCAAAAGATAGAATGAAAGGAAAGCCACAGGCCCAGACAATTTGTCAGCTGCAGTCCTTAACCATTGCTCTGATCAACGGTCTTATGTGTTTATCAGCATTTGTAATACTTCTTCAGCTAAAAGTCACTCACATTTTTAAAATCTACAATATACAGGGTGGCACAGGGAATTGGGAAATTTTGGAACTAGGTGTTGACAACTCTGGGGCGTCGGCAGTTGTTTGGGACCAATGCGACCTCGTTTCGAACACCTTGCCATTAGTTGTAATGGAGCAGTAAACTGGTGCACAACGACCATTCGCTGTGAAAGCCTTTTATAAGAATGGTGATAGTGTGACTGCTGCCAAAGGGAATTTCGGTGTCATTAACAGAAAGAACGTCATGATTGTGTCCTGTCTGCTCATGCGATTACAACATGGGTGCGAAATTTCGAAGAAATGGGTTCAGCCTTAAACAAAGAAGTCCCTAGGATGAGCCACTTGGCATACTGCCCGACAATCAATGGCAGCTATTTGACGATTGTTTGGAAGGTACGTCATTTCATGCAACGATGACATTCCATGGCCTCTGAGATCACCAGGTCTCACTGTGATTTTTTTCTGTCAGGATATCTTAAAAGCTAAGTGTACCGCACACGTCCTGCAACCATTGCTGAACTAAAAAGGAGGACTGAAGAGGAAATCGCTGGCATTCCTCTTGACATGATATGTCGAGCAATGCAGAATTTCCACAACAGGCAGTCGGAACGTGTATGGAGAAATGGACAACACCATCACGATGTCTTCCTCAAAACATAAAATGAATATTGAATGAATATTGATTACCATCATGAATTGCATATCCTGTACAATACATTCCGTCATTCAATGTATTTTGTCATATGTTTATTCGTGCATTGAACGTCAATTGAAAATTTCCCATTTCCCTGCGCAACCCTGTATTACCCATTTTAAAATCATAAAATAGCTTGATTTAATGAATACAGACCAGCTGCCCAGACACTGGTGGCTAAGAAATCCTTTGAGTATCCAGTGCCTAAACTTCCCAAGAATTGGATATCTGAGCTGCTGGATCTTCACCATTCATTTACAAGCCCAATTGGTCTGTTGAAGATGCTGCCAACCTGGCTCACCAGTGTATAAAAATTTGAAATTTGAAAAAGCCAAATTCCTAAGCGTACATCCTTTCATTGCATTTAAGTTCAGTATTTAATACTATTAACCCACATGAATTATTCGACAAACTGAAAACCAGCCCCACAATGTGTTGTTGGATTCTGAACTTTTTAAACACAACACCAACAAACTGTCAAGGTGTCTAGCATAATGTTTAACCTTCTGGGTTCAAGTGCAGGTGCACCACAAGGCTATGTCTTGTCGCCATGCCTTTCAACTGTAGGCTGCTAGTGGTTAGAACCAACCAGGACCAAAAGGTATAAGTGAAAGCCAATAAAAAGATGTCAGATGCTGAAAAAAATTCCTGTTAAAAAAAACAGTTCAATTAAAATGTAGTCATAGTTTTTGAAGTGAAAATATTTACAGTGGGAAATATATATATAAAAAAAAATGTTCAGTCCAAAAAGCACACGGGGATAAATTCTAAAGAAAAACACAAAAGAAATATAACCACCACTTTGTCAAGAAATACCACAGCAAACAAAAATAATGTTCCTACTTGTAGGGCTCTTATCTCACTAAATTACCAAATAAAGAGCAGGTAAAATAGCCCTGTTATAAAGAGGAATAAGTTTACATCAGAAAAATAAGACTCTTACAAACTAGGAAAACCAGGAACCTAACTTTGATCACAGAGGTGATACAATACCCCAACTTCGCGGCCCCTCAATAAGTCTTTCAGTGGCAAACACTTCATTCAATGCACATTCACTTCTCCAGTCGATCGACCTTATACCGCGATAATCGCTGCCTTTATAAAGACAGCACTTTTACCCACTGCCTATCCGCCCTGTGAGTTCAAGTGCAACCATTCTCTGCAGAGTTGGAGTGAAGCTTGCATTCTCCCATCCTTGATCTGCATGATGGCTCTCTTCACAATAAAAAATGGCACATGTAAAATCCAGAAACTACATACACCAAATCTAAACAATAACCAAACCAAAACCTGCATGTCAATCAAAAGTATGTCAAACAGACACACAGTAAAAACCATCTTCCATAAACCAATCCCTGTGAGCACTTCTGACAATAATTCTGCACTTGTGAGTGCTAGGTTTAAATGTAGTCAGTCGCTTAAATACACGCACTCAAGAAGTTTTGCAGCAGAGCTACCCAAAATGGATAAAAAGAAAAAAAATTCACAGTAACTGTTACTGCATTCATCTCAATATTTATCACGATATATAATTTCATATTACTGTTTTAATTTTTATGAAGTATCTATTCTAATAATACAGACTGAATAAACATTACAGTTTGAAACGATTTATCATTAACAAGTAAGACACACATGCACACTATATATAGTATTTACAAAATTTCCTTAACAAAAACTAAAAAAATTAATGAAATAACACTATGTAACACAATTTTTGTTCCTGGCTTCCAAGAGTTATATTTCAACTGCTTATGTCTAAAGCCTATGGAAAAACGACTACATTCAGCACAGACTTTGATTTTATGACCACAGCCCAGAAAATTTCGTATTTATAGTGACAAAACAAGGGAATTTTTATCTTTTCATTCATGCGGTCTAATAAAGAGCAACACTTGCATGGTAAATAGACAAAGACAGTCAAAACCACTCAAAAAGGTTCAGAAATGAGTAGGTTTTCTAGATTTGCAACTGTACTTCAAATCGCTTTCTCGAAGAAGCCCCCAAATGTAGTCCCCCATCGTGTTTTCGTTATACTGTCCTTGGTAATGACGTTCAAAGTCCAGTATATCATGATGAAAGCGCTCGCCTTGCTCCTCTGAGTAAGCTCCCATGTTCTCCTTGAATTTGTCAAGATGAGCGTCAAGGATATGGACTTTGAGAGACATTCTGCATCCCATTTTGGCGTAATTCTTTATGAGAGTCCGAACCAACTGCACATAGTTTTCAGCCTTGTGATTACCCAGGAAGCCGTTAACCACTGCAACGAAACTGTTCCAAGCCGTTTTCTCCGTCCTGTTCAGCAGCTTGGCGAATTGGTAGGATCCACCATGCAGAAGTAGCAGTTGCTTGAGTGGTCAGTCAGTTGCCGGCAAATTCGCGGGATAGCAAACTTCATGGCTCTCTTTTCTCCCCTGTACCAACCTTCAAGAGTTTTCTTGCAATATTTGCATGTGAAATGAGGTGCCAAGGCTTGTCTTGATCCCCGACAGGCATGCCAAAGTATGCCTTGTAGGCCTCGCACATCTTACGACATGCTTTCACGGAATACTTTCTCGCTCTTGTCTTTATAAATTGTCCACAGGCGTAGCAAAATGCATCTGCTGGGTGCAAGCAACCTCTTGATGCCATTTAAATCAAATCAAAAAAATTACATAAACCGAAATGTTGGTTTGAGTCACCTGTGCTTTTATACTTGTATGACTACTATTGGACAGTCCGAGAACGTTCTAGAAAGTTCTAAAAGTTTCTTGAAAGTTCTAGATAATTTTGGAAAATTCTAGAAACTTCTGGACGATTCTAACAGTTCAAGAATATTCTAGAAGACTACTCAGTATTGAATGCGAATCGAGAATTTTCTCGAAAACAGACAAATTTCAAAATGTCATTGTCCTGATCACAAAAGCAAAGTTTTTGTGGAACAACAGCTATTTTCTATTTTTTTTAGGCATAACGGGTTAGGAAAACACACTTTGTACCCAGGAACAAAATAAAAATAAAAATCTGTTACATAGTGATAATCACTTACTTACAGTAGCTCTAGTTAACAAGGTATGTAACAATGCACATGTAACACTACAAATGTATGAATACACTGTATTGTGGTTTTGTTATCTCTACAGTGAGAGCTGGAAGAGGGTGCACAACTGACAGCCATAAGTGTGTATAACAAAGTGCTCAGAGCTTTTTCTTACTCTTGGAAAAAGCAGTGGTTGTTGGCAGCAGTAATAGTTATAGTAGCAAGTATTGGACAGCAGTAGACAGCTTACAGGCAGTTTAGAGTCTGTGTAGTGTCATGGGGGTCTTTGGAGATCAGACCCTCAGATAGTGGGGTCAAACCCCAGTCCTCATACTGTGTGTCCCTGAGCATGTTACTTAAAAACATAACTATATAATTTTTAAAAAATTCTATGCGGTATTGTCATACTTGTGTGCTTTGGGGAATAGCTTATTTCTCTTTTGGTAGTAATCCCGGCCAATCCACAGGGTGACGCTGTATACTAATATGTCTTCTTTTTCTCTCACTACACACTGGATGATTTACAATCTTACTACCTCTGGCATCACTTCCGGTGTCGATTCACCTGGACCTGTCTCTTTCTGCCGGCTTGTATTTAACTGGAAGTGTCACCATCTTTGATAATTTCAGACTCATGTCTCAAGACGTTAATTTTGTTAAAAAGCATTTTATTATTATTTTTTTTAATTTATAATATACAGCGTAGTGGTGTCACTCCAAACCTTTATCTGTCTTTGTCTTATTTTCCAGTATATAACAAATGAAAATGACCATTATCAGAGTCATTTACAGATGTACTCCCTGCATCATGTAGACGTAAACGAATTGACACAAGTTTTAAACTATGTTTATTTACATACCGATTGCTAGGTGCAGCCAGTGTCTGAAGCACTGCAAACAAGTTTGCTGTCTATATACAGACCTGGTGGTCCTTTCAAAGCCCACACAATCACAGGATGTCCCTCAGCAACTATGAGATTGTTTCTGTCATGTGATTCCCATGGAAAATATGCAGTTTGAAAGCATTTGCTATGTAATTTCCATTATGCGTCAGTGTAGTGAATAGTAAGAGTTATGCATGGCTCCAATGTCCGACTCAATCATAAATCTGTGGTAATGACAAAGTATCTTGTGTCTTTCAACACTGACCTCAACTTTGCCCAACGCTGACCACACAGCTACGGCAGCGCAGTGTGAGAAATTTTTTTTTTTTAATTTATTTAGCATGTTTTCATACAAATGATGTATCTCAAAGTGCTTTACAAAATGAAGAAAGAAGAAAGAAAAATATAAGAAGAAAAAGTAACAAAGAATAAAGTAAGTTTCGATAGCCAGGAGGACAGAAAAAACAAACAAATAAAAAGGGCTGGAGAAAAAAAAACAAAATCTGCAGGGGTTCTGAAGCCACGAGACCACCATGCCTCCACTAGGCATTCTACTTAACATAAATCATCTAAATCAGTCCTCATGGTTTACAGGCTTCACATGGAAGAATTAGATGATGATGGTCATTTGGACATCTGGCCTTCAATCCATCAATGTAGGGACTGCATGGTGCCTTGATCAGGTGGTGGTGGTGCAGATCAACACCACAGAAAACCAGAAGAAGAACAGCTGAGAAAGTAGGGGTTAGTATGAATTGCAGAGCCATGATAAAAATGCTAAATAAATGCATATACAGAATATCAAGGTTATACTATAATGAAGATATAAGAAAGCCATATTAAAACAATGGGTTTTTAGCAGTTTTTTAAAGTGCTCCACCGTATCAGCCTGGCGAATTCCTATTGGCAGGCTATTCCGGATTTTAAGTGAATAACAGCAGAAAGCCGCCTCACCACTTCTTTTAAGTTTAGCTCTTGGAATTATAAGCAGACACTCATTTGAAGATCTAAGGTTACGATTTGGAGGGTAAGGTGAAAGACATTCTGAAATATAGGATGGAGTGAGATTATTTAAGGCTTTGTAAACTATAAGCAGTATTTTAAAGTCAATTCTAAATTGCACAGGTTACCAGTGACATCAAAACTGGTGAGATGCACTCAGAATTACTTTTCCTAGTTAAGATTCTGGCAGCTGCATTCTGCACTAGTTGCAATCGATTGATGTCTTTTTTGAGTAGTCCTGAGGAGTATGTTAGGGTTCATTTATACTTCACGCTCAGAAATCATACGCGCATGCATCATGGCTGCCACACGTTCCCAGCATTCATTTGACGCATCCTCTGAGCAGGTCCTCAGAAATTATCGCGACGCGTGCGCGAGTTGCAGTACCAGCAAAAGGTCAATGGGTGTAGTGTGATAAAAGTTGGAAAGTGACTTCAGAGTCTCTGTTTACTATCTACATGTGACAGAAAGCCAGCTTGAGGATGCTATGAGATCATTGTGCGCGCTTCGAAGTTTGATGAATGGTTTGATGTGGTGAAGCAAAATGGCGACATACAGATGCATTCGTGGTGCTTTTATATTCAAGCATTGCATATTCCCGATCGTAATGACACAATTCATTTTAAAAGTCTCACATACCATCCTTTGCACTGTCTTTTTTTTCTGGGGCTTCCTCCTGACCTGACAGCAGCGGCAAACAGCAATAGATCACCACACAGAACACATTAAATATATGATATTCCAACTCTCTGCACATTTACAATCCTTAGATTTATATTATATATCACTTTCATGATGAAGTGCATTAAAGTATGAAGTTGCATTTTACTGATAAATCGTTAATTTTGTTTAAATAATGAATACTGTTAATAATTACACACATGGGGGTGACATGGTGGCGCAGCGGTAGCACTGCTGTCTCTCAGGGAGTCACGTCGCTGGAATTCCCTGCCTGGATTTTGCAGGTTTTCCTGCTGGGTGTCCACTGTGTGCTTCAGTTTCCTTTCAAAGATATGCAGATTTGGTGACACTAAAATTTTGCTAGTGTGAGTGCTTGTATTCACCATGCGATGAGCTGATGCCCTGTGTAGGGATTGTTTCTGCCTCGTGCCCAATGCTTGCTGGAATGGACACATCCCTGGATTGATGGATTTAATCATTAAACATCCTTTTCAGAGATTTTGAAATAAAGTTTCATCGGAATTTAATGGGTGTTCCAGGAAATTCACAACACAGCGAAGCGTGATGATATCACGCACTGCCACCTGGTGGATTCTTCTAGATTTACGTAAAGTACACACGCAAGTATAAACAGTAGTAACAGGAGCGTCAACTGGAGCGTGCGTTGCGTGAAGTATAAACCTGACCGTACAGTAATCTAGTTGACTAAAAACAAAGCATCTTGCAAAGTTATAAGGGATCCAATTTTTTAGTTTGGAAGTTGATACCTTGAGTTGAGGGCCTTCAAAAGTTTAACAAAGTCTTTTTTTCGCACTCTCATTACTCATTACCGTCATCTTTTTCGCCATTAAATGTGTGACTGCACTCATGACGTTCTGGGGCTTCTTTTAAATTTCTGTTATATGGGGTCATGGTTGCATACATCGACACAATAAACTGCTGACTAGGTGCAGCACCCTTGGTTGAATACTTGCTAGAAACATCAGTTGAGTGTTCTTTTTGTCAGTCTTCATATTGGATAATATGGTATCTTTTGAGGTAGTGGAACAGATTTGTTGTTGTAACAATCTTTGTAGGTACTTGATGGTGGCATATGACACATATTGGGTTTATCAGAGTTTGGTTTCATTTGCAATAAGTGAACTACTTCCAGATTTGTTATGATGTGTGCCCTTTCTTTAGTATTTTTTAGTGTTTTTTTCTTCACTCTCCATGTCATCATCTTTGCATGCCATCTTTCCATAAACCCATGACCATGTTGTTAATAATTACCACAAGTCTATTTCATGGTGATGTGCAATACTGCGAAGTGCAGCACAATTGTTCTGGCATTACGCTAAGCCCATAGATTATGTAAATAGGCTATATGCCTTGTCTATTTCTGTATAAATAAGACAAGTGAAAAATGTTTCATTGAAATATATATGCTAAGCTTATCATTATAAAAATAATATTATTTACAAATGTATTAAGATAGTTTGTGGTTCAGCACTACTTCGGAGAATGGAAAGGGTGAATAAGTGTATGCGGCCCTAATATGGATTGTTCATAAGAAATAATGATTTACTTCCTGAGGTAGAAATGCATAAACCAAAGTTATGTCACCCACTTGAAATATTAAAATGTGTGGTTCAATTTAAGTGTTTTAAGTCTAAATATTCTTGATTGTAATAGAAATGTGTCATTTTTCACCCTCTCATAGAGCTCCATAGAGGGTGTGAAGAAATAAACACAGAAACAAAAGATCAAGATTTGGGGGAATTCCCTGTATAATGTCGTCGGACTTGAGTAATCTTGAAGGACTGAAACTAAGATGAAAGATTTGCAAAAAACAGACATTTGACAAAGAAAGATTTCTCTGTGAGTTTTTTATGCACAGATAGCAGGAAATGATACACGGAAAGGAAGCAGAAATGAGTTGGTAGGATGCAATGTTGGTAGTGGGAGACGGAATTGACGTCTTCATTGTGAGCCAGAAGTGAAGTCATAAGGGGGAGTTGGAAATGAAGTCATCAATACGGGACTGGAAGTGAAGTCTTCAGTATGGGTACGGAAGTGGCTTCTTCAGAAAGGGGAACCGGAAGTGGAGTCATCATGGGGAGCCAGAAGCAGTATTGGTGCATGGGATTGAGGTAAGATTAGTTTATGATTCTTCTGTTGAAAAAAGAGAAAAGACATTAGCACTCTGTTCAAATCCCCTGTCTTTTGTGTGACAAGGATCAAACAAAAGTAACTTTCATAGATTCTTCTTCCAGACACCAATTATCACAAGCACAATTCCGAAACACAACTACAATGATCACCCTCCACATTCCAAGTGTTGTTCCCACCCTCCCAACTCCAACTCCCCGAGTGAGGCCTCCTTTTATGCTGGACCCAGGGAAGTGAGAAGTTGCTCATAATAGTGAGGTTCTCTCCCAGCAGCGTCCCCTAGTGACACCCAAGAACCTCAATCGGGTTGCCCTTGTGTAATAAAAATCCCAGGCAGAGGGACACTGCTGCCTTTCATTCTGAGGGTGAATTGCTCATTCATTACTCTCAACTGGGATAAAAATGAAAAATTTTCCTGACTGGGTTGTGCCTTTATTCTTGCACTGCTTCTATTACTGCCTCCCACCCAGGCAGAACGTTTTCCTCAATCCAGTTTGTCTATGTGTTTCAGCATTGTTTTACATTTATATACTGCACTTTTTGCACATTTTATATAGTGTGCTGGACTCATAAGTAGAAATGTACTTAATATCAGTAAATGAAAGTTAATTAAATATTGAAAAAGTAAAAATGAGAACTGTCTGCCACTCATATCTTATGTACTTCCAGAGGTTTTCATTATAATTATGCTTGAAATCATTGCTCATGGAAATTGTTTACACAAAAAAGGCAGGTTAGGTTCTTTAAGGTCTTAACATTTAAACTCATTGTTTATGAATTCCTTTTGGGTACATAGGAATGATCCTCCTGAATACCAAGTTCTCCCACCTGCACACATTAAATAGGGAAGCAAGTGGAATTAAAAATAATTTGTTAAATGGAAAATATTTCTTTAAGGAAGGGGCAGGAATACTAAAGAGAACAATAAAGTAAAGATTTAGTGATATTACAAAAGGCTATATGCACACTCTCTTCCGGATTCCACGTAAGTCAGCTGTTGCACTTTTAGCACTATTATCAAAATGGACTAGCTATAGCATTTTTTACCTGATCGCTTCAAGATGTGCCCATACTTACAGTAAAAGACGTAAGTCATATTATTCACACATTATACCAAACATCCTAAAATGGAATAGAGCTTCAAGTTATATGTTTCAAGCTATATCCACAGGTAAGATCCAGACATATTAAAAATGTGTGTTTGCTATGAATGTGCATGAGACAAATATGTGATTACATTTGGCTTCTTTAAAAAAAACTGAATTTAAATAATTAGTCATTAAACTTTATTCAGGGACAAGTGAATACGTAAGCTCAATATTGCAACGGCACTGGACAAATTATATCAGCCAGGGATGAGTCACGAAAAGAATGCGCTGGCATTACATCATCAATAGTGGGAGCGCCTATAAAAACACAACTCTGCACAGTCGCATGTGCTTTTTCCAACTAGTGCGGCAAAAGACAAGCAGTCCTTTTAAGGATAGTAAGCCACGTTAAAGAAAAGAGAATCCTTCCATTGCAGCACTTTGTGCTAATACTACAATACATAATAACATGAGCCTTGGCATCTTACCTTGTAAAAAAGCGAATGTCTCTGTTTGAGCCAGCAAAACTGTGAATACCAACTTACTGCTCCATTGTAAAATCCAGACGCATAAATCTGTGCGTTCACTAACTACCACGTTCTTCCGCTACATAAATCCCGGTCTGCGTGAAAAGTAACACACATGCACGCACCTGCTGCCCCACCCGAACTCCTCCCAGAATCTTTGAATATGGAAATCAATATAAATAGCCCTTAAGCATAGCATTCTGTGAAAAGACAATGGCAAAAGCACGGGGGAAAATAGAAGAATTTCAGCAAATATCAAGTGGAGGCAAGGAAAAACGTACTATTTGTTGGTTTAAACAGTGGTATAAACAACAAAAAGAAGCTGATTGAGTGACATAGAGTGTCGGAGAAACTCGAAAGCTCAAGTTCACAAAGTCGCACAGTGCCCGAAATAAAAAAGAAGTTGTCAGATATCAAAGTCGCTGTGAAAAGGCGAGTCATAGCCCACCGTCTGAGTTTCATATGAAAGCTTATTATGGTACAGAGAAAAGAAAAAAAAATAGGGACACAGTGGGAAAAAGCTGGAAATGTCAACTTTAATCTCGAAATTTCCACTTTAATCACATAGTTTATTTTGTCTTTAAAGAAGAACATCATAAACTTCATCTTAAAATCATTTAATTTACTAGTTTCTCAAATCCAATCGTAACTAAAGTAGCACGTTAAATGCTTTGTTTTGTATTTGATCTTCTATGTGCTCTATGTGTGTGACTCACTACGTGCTTCTTAAACAGGCTTTCTCTTCCTCCGACAGGACACAGAATCCATTACATTTGTAATATTACAGCTCTCTGAATAATTAAAATACTGAGATGTATACAGTACTTAATATCATTTTCATGATGATAGGAGTTGAAGCATGTTAACAAACATGGGAACATGGTGGCGCAGTGATTGTTCATGCCTCACGCAAGATGCTTGCTGCGCCATGCGCGACCTTCAATGAAATAATTTATTGCAGCAGTACTATCTCTTTCAAACGTACTAACCCTCAATTCTTGTCCTTCCTTTTCTTTCTCCAAATACCCAATCGCCACACAATCAGCTCTGTAATAGACGTTAAGCCATCTGTAAGCTTAGAACACCGATTCTTCAAAACTTTTAAGGAACATTGAAATATCTTCATAGTAAATGTTTCATTATTCTATCCATCTATCCTTCCAGTGTCACACCAGCCCCAGCAAGAATACAGCACGAGGCAGGAACAATCCGTGAAATGGAGCGCTGCGGCACCGTGTCCTCACATGTTTAATTATAAGCAATATAGATTATTTAAATGAAGTTAAAGTTTTATCTGTATAATATAATAAACATATTTTGATACATTTCATCTTAAAAATGATATCGTCATCATATGTAAATACGTGCTTTATAAAGTGGCTCAGGTTGTGCAATATTATAAATGTATCACAAGTTTACAGTGAGGTACTTATAAGTACAAAGCGTTCTAGAAGGAGCACTTGATGGACTGATTGAAGTGTGTTTATAGTTCTTGGGATGAAAATGTTTCTGAACCGCGAGGAAAGGCTGTGAAGCGTTTGCCATAGGAGAGCAGTTCAAGAGACAGCATGGCTGAGGCAGTGTGTGCTTGATGCTGTATACCGATAATTCTCTTTCGAATCAGCTGCTGTGATTCCCCACTCAGATACAGTGATATAAATGGTGCAGTGAGAGTAATATGGAAAAAGATGATCTGCTGTGGCAACCCCTAACAGGAGCAGCTGAAAGAAGAAGAAGAAGGTGCATTGAGTGTAACAATGCTAAAGCAGATATGGTATCTGGAATAGTTAGACCATTCTGTGGACCATTATATTGTTACAGGTTAATTACAATCAGATGTATTAAACTAATAAACAATATGTGGTTAATTTCAGTGTATTTATAAAGTCGCATCAGGGATGTGGATCTAAAAAGAAAGGGAAACCATACAGGAACAGTAGCACTGCTTTGACACTGGGTGCCGCCAGCTTGCAAAACTGAGCAGAGAACTTGCGTATGCCAAGGTTGGAGCTACCGTGAAAATGTGCGTGGCTTTATGCCAAGTTTAGGTTTTATATATCGCGATTTGAGCTTGGAAACGTTCGTATGCAACATTTTTGTGCATAAGCACCGTTCATACATGAGGCCCCTGGTGTATCATCCTCTGGCGGTCACTTTCACCTGTCTCAAACCCCCCGTCTTGATAGTGGAATATAGAAAATGATCCACTGAAACAACACAGGAACTGCAATATCTCAGACCCTGGATCATGAAAATCCTTTTATTTTAAAATGCTGGCTACAAACATGGGTATGGGGACTAAGCGTAAGGCTGACTCTGTGGATAGCAATGATCCATTTAGATCAGGTTTCCGCATCAGAGGGAAATGTATGAAAACTAAGTAAACTTGTTGTACTTACTGGAAGCTCGTCATATGGGTACACAACAATATTCAGCTGTAGAGCTATCTGTGCTCTGAAACTTAAACTTCTTTTTCTTGGACAGTCTTGCCACTAAATAACCTGCCATATGGACAATGGAAGTGACAGAACTGACAGATTTCACTGAAAGTACCTCAGCACTACCATTTGCATATAGCCTATTAAACGAAAGTATAGACAACCTTTCATTAAATAAAAGGTCACATAATTTCCTGGAAAACTCATTATAACAAGCATAATGTGGTGATGCGCACCCACAGGCATTACCATTAAGTAAGTTTGAGAGTGTGATTGAAGTATTAAAGAAAACAGTTCAATAGAAATGCACATTCCTTTTCAAATGAATGGAGTGCACAGAAGCGCCACAAATATGGGATTTGCACTGTGAGGCGCAGAGTGCGTGAAAGACAGCACAGGCCCCTCAGATCCACATGTTGATGTCCTTATTGCCTGACCACCATGTATGGAAAAAGGTGTGGTACTCCTAGAGAAGAAAAGATGGTGTCATTAATCATTGCTGTTTAAGTAGGGGGTCAAGTAACTTAAAGCGAGAAAGTTTAACTTACCATTGGGTATGTGTCAACATGCATGAGCTCAGCACAGCAGCTTGAAGGGATTTAGGATTTAAATAAAAAGTCTTCTGGTGCTTGTAGTGGCGCCTGCATCCACCTTAATAGATAAATATGGGTGGAAAGAAGGAGGTTGAAGATTGCCTCTCTGATCGTGAAGCTTATATTTAAGGGGTCGTAATTAGTGATGGACATTTAGATTCACTTTACTGAATTGATTCTTTCAAATTACCCATTTAAGGGAATCAATTCTTTTGATTCAATTAAATCGTTTGATTCATTTCGAGTCTGGCATATATGGGAAGTCGGGGAAGGATTTCTGATCGCATCACAAATATATGATTTAATAACATGCACTTTTTTGGGTATTATGTAAATTATGCATATATAAAGAAAACAGTTCCTTCACATTTATTTATTTAACACGATAATTCATATGCTATTTCCCTGCTTCAGTATATAAAGCATAATAACACATTTAAGATGCATAATTTAAAATAAGACGTTTCATTAAAGAATTAAAAGTGAATGAGAATGTGCAACTCTTGAAGATTACTTCTCAAATCAAAGTGGTAGTTTATTGCTATATCCCACTCTTGCGTTCAGTGAGGAGATACTTGATTATTTCATTGTGCCCATGGGAGTGGATTGGTAAAAAGGCCCCTTGACTTTAAGGGCCCCTGGGCACATGCTCATAATGCCCTTGATGGCAGTGACTATAATTCATGAATAAAATGAGGTAGAATTGGATCCTGCAGATAGTGCCTTGTTCATGAACCAAATGAGCTGAAGGCACATGAGTCAGTAGGTTTTTACGCATGCCTTTACACAGCCACCATCAGACAGCGAAACAGAAGACAATGACAGAGTTACACAGGACACACTTGGGCTTTAGCACTAGTCCCATCAAACCCTATTGAACCGATTTGTTCTTGGTTATGAATTGATGCATATGATTCACTGAAAAGAGTCATTCAAAAAGAACAACTCATTCATGAATCGCTCACCACTAGGACTCGTCGTTCATCAAATGCACCAGGGGCCTCATGTATAAACGGTGTGTATGCACAAAAATGTTGCATACTCCCGTTTCCAGCAAGGAGCTGGCGCCTGGTTCAGTTATTGTTCCTGCCTCGTGCTGTATTCTTGCTGGGGCTGGCACAACACTGGAAGGATAGATGGATAGAATAATTAAACATGTACTACGAAGATATTTCTATGTTCCTTAAGTTTTGAAGAATCGGAGTTCTAAGCTTACAGGCTTAACGTCTATTACAGAGCTGATTGTGTGGTGATTGGGTACTTGGAGAAAGAAAAGGAAGGACAGGAATTGGAGGTTAGTGCGTTTGAAAGAGACAGTACTGCTACAATAAATTATTTAATTGAAGGTCGCGCATGGCACATCCTGCGGGAGGCTAGAATAATCTCTGGATGGGGTGCCAGTTCATCACTATCACTGCTCCACCGTGTTCCCATGTTTAATACATGCTTTAATCTATACTAATAAACGGCAAAGCCCTCACTCACTCACTCACTCACTCACTCACTCACTCACTCACT
>JANRMT010049829.1:37969802-38005757 GCA_026402145.1 Polypterus bichir lapradei
GAGAGAGAGAGAGAGAGATGACAACAACACTCATATCAATGACAAAACAATTACATTAACAATCATGTTACGTTATTTTTAAAATATTTTCATAACTTCTTTAACACACTACTTCTCCGCTGCGAAGCGCGGGTATTCTGCTAGTTGATAAGATAAATACTGAAATGATATCAAGTATACATCTCAGTATTTAAATTATTCAGAGAACTGTAATATCATGAATGTAATAGATTCTGTGTCCTGTCGGAGGAAGAGAAAGCCAGTTTAAGAAGTACATAGTGATTCACACAAATAGAGCACATAGAACACATGCAAAACAAAGCATTTAACGTGCTACTTTAGTTACGACAGGATTTGAGAAACTACTTTGTAGTAAATTAAATGATTTTAAGATGAAGTTTATGATGTTCTACTTTAATGACAAAATAAACTACATAATTAAAGTGGAAATTTCAAGATAAAAATTGACATTTCGAGCTTTTTTTCCACTGTGTCCCTATTTTTTTTTTCTCTGTACCCTAATAAGCTTTCATATGACACTCAGATGGTGGTCTAGACTCGCCTGTTCATGGTGACTTTGATATCTGACAGCTTCTTTTTTATTTCAGGGACTGTGCGGCTTTCGAGTTTCTTCAACACTCTATGTCACTCGATCACTTCCTCGTGCTTTTGCAATTGCCTTTACACAGAATGCTGAGCTTAAGGGCTATTTATATTGATTTGCATATTCAAAGAGGTGTAATTTTGGGAGAAGTTTGGGAGTGGCAGCAGGCACGTGTGTATGCGTTACTTTTCACGCTGGCCGGGATTTATGGAGCGGAAGAACGTGGAAGTTGGCGTTCACACAGATTTATGCATCTGCATTTTTTTGTGCGTACAAACATTTCCTCTTTTGTCCATGCGCTATGTTTTAGTGTGAATTCTACGCACGCCGTTATGCATGAGACCCCAGGTGTTGTAAGGTGCTGCTGAGGGTTTGAGGAGAAGTGTATCTTGGTTTGTGTAAATATAGTTTTCTTTGTAAATATTTTTCCTATATAAATATATTTCCGAGTGTTTAGTTTCTGGTGGAGATATATATATAATATATATATATTTTTTTTTTTCTGTAAACACACACACTGCCTTTATTTTGTGTGTATTGTTTTCATTATGTATTTGAGTTCACTGTACATTTTTCAAATATTTACTATTTTAGTTTTTGACCTTTTCCCATTTCTTTGTTTGCATGTTAGTGCAGAAGGACTGTGTTACAAAGTCCACCTGATATTAGTTTATTTTTGTTGTATAAAATCTTAAATTTGCACCTTTGTTTTACCCAACATTTTGTTCTGTGTTGAATCTTTCCATGGATGCTGTTTTTGGTCAATAAACTACAAGATATCCAAAGTGTAGTTTGCTGCCACATTCCCAATGTATCAAAAATAAGCGTTAATAATAGATAAAGCCTAAAAAATATTAGCTCTATCAAAATATAAATATACCATAGAGGATAGTGTAAGGTTTTAAGATCAGTGACAGCAAGTCCTATATAAGCTTCAACCAAGGCAACAGCTGAATGGGACATGGCAGTTTACTTGTCTGTAAATTGTAAAGGAGATGGTTTCAGTTAAGGAAAAATCAATAAATCACAATGAAGTGGAAGCCCAGTTATCTACAATCTACTTAAAGTAAAAAGCTCCCATGAATGCTAATAAGGAGAGGATACTGGAAAAAGGTTGTCCATCACTGTTTGCTTCAGGAGCATACCTGACCACATGAAAGAATAACTTGAAGCTTTCTTCCACTATTCAGCATCATTTGTGTATCTTAAAGTGGATATCTACTCTGTTGGTGATGAACCTATTGTCAGACCTTTGTGCTATTCTGCTTTACTCATCATTATCATCATCATCTGTCAGTGCCAAGATCTATGTCAGAGTGCAGCTGTCTTTGCACAATGGAAAATGTCACCGTACCTTACATAACTTTCATTATTATTAAAGAAAGAAAAGTTTATATTTTGGTATTATGTCAAAATAGAATAGGACCTTTTAGAGCTTGTTACAGTGCATCTCTGTTAAGTTCTTCTTATGAAGCAGTAACAGACTAACAGACACACCTGCTGTTGGTAGCCCCCATTCTAAAGTGTTACGTGTGTTTATTTGAATACTTGAGACTGTTTTTTTTTTCTTTAATTCAGAATTGTGTTTGTTGTGTTTTGTTTTTCTATAATTTTGTGTTGGGCTCTTGCTGAATGATATTTGTATTTGGTATATAGTATGCTGGGTTTATAAATGGAAGGTCAATGTATAAAAATAAGGATTAATTAAATTTGATTGTAGCTCAGGTAAAGTTAAAAAAAAAATTCAAAGAAAAACTGCTTGTTAACATTTCTGTCCTTGGCGTTTCATTGAAATTTATTTATACTTCAAAACTGTCACATCCATAAACCTTGACCTTTTGTCACTACAAAACCTATTAGTTTGACAAACCCTGAAAACCCTGGGACCAAATGAACTTAAGTGTACAAGAAATGAAGGGAACAGGACCTTACATGGAGTAAGCAGAATTCATTTAATCTTGATGGTCAATAAAATGTTTCTTTACCCAGAAGCATCTATATTCTTTGATAGCAGTATAATTTGTACCTCACCTTTGTCAGACACCATATTTCCAAAGCGACATTTGTTCATTATTTTATGTGTATCATTTAAGATGAATTGAATAGCATACAACAGCCACAAAATGGTAGAGAAACATTTTGTTATCCTTTTGATAAATCTACAATCTTAGTAATCTTTCTTACTCGGCTGTTGTAACATGACCGTAAATAAAATTTTTAGCGTTTGAGGGTTGAAGCCACATTGATCAACCAAGAAAAAAAAATGCTTAGTACATTAGAAGCCTTCAATGACTTGATTATCTTTGCAGGATTTTTCTGTCCCCTAACTAGCAAGTTTAATGTATTAATATTGAACATTCAAAGGAATTACAGCGATTAACCTTTGGGCCCATCAATATTTCACACAGTTTCACTTCTGAAGATGCAAATAAAAAATTTATGAGAACTTCAGATGGTGCCAAGTCGTTCACACCCTTGGTGTTCAAGATCTCTTTAAATGCAAGAGTGCAGTGAGTTGTTTAACTCATGTAATAGGCTGTGGTTGTGCCAATTTTTAATCTACTGAATAGACATAAACTCCTGGACTTTGACAAACTCCATCCAGCCTCTGTAATGAGACTGCCTACTGTCTGACTTTGAAAAGAGTCCAAATATTATATAATTTAAACAGTGCCTAAGTGCATTCCAGCCTAGATGCAAAAGTTATCAAATAAACTCAAACATTTTGATAGATTGATGAATGGCAATATGCCTAAAGTGGCTTCAAAAAAATTTGGAAAACTAAAACCCGATTTATGAGTAAAGAAAAAACTTGCCTAAACCTTCTATGGAAGTTTAATGTCAGATCTGCTTAACATTTCCCTGCAGCAACAAATATTTGTCATTCCTTTGAGTAAGATTTAAGTGGAAACACCAGGACTAAGTTAGAGCTCAGTATTAGTGCTGCTGTCTTTCTGCTTGAGGAGTTTGGATTTAATTCCCAGCCCAGGTACTAATGATTTTTTCTCTAGGAACAAGCATCAAGACCTGAAATCTAAAATGAGGTGGCGTTTGAGAAAACATAAATATTAACATAAATTCAGATAAATTTCCATATAAAATGTAATACTGTATAAATTTTTTAGTACTGTAGAGAGAACACAAAGCAACTGTAGAGGAAAATTCGGCTCGGGATGGTGAAATACTGTACCCCTGTACTCAGAGGCAGGATGTTTGAAAGTAGCTAATCCGAGAGTGTTATTCATTTTTCCTTGCTGCTCACTGGCTGCTGCCCTGTGACACCTCTGGCAGATACAGCCCAGCATTCCCGCGTCATAACAATTTACCACATGTAGCTATCTCGAGTGTTTCGCTGAGTGTTCTCGTGCTTTTCGTTTTGTTCTTCTTAAAGCCCTAAGATGCCGCCCAAATGCCCTGCACCTTCTAAGGCTTTTGGCAATGAACCTAAGCATGGGATCCCTGTATGGTTCAGGCTCTCAAAGTTAATAATGGCATCAATGCTGCCATTCAGACATATAAAACCCTCCTCGTCACCATGAAGAAACAAAGACAGCAAATTCCCATCACAGTGTTCCTCAAACCTATCAGGAAAAGCCAGCACGAAACCCCACCAGAAGACTCGTTGAAGATATGACTCCTCCTGAAGTGCCTAAAGAAGAGGAGCCACCTGAAGGAGCTGTAAATTTTCTGCTTTGCTGTGCAGTCATTATCTTCATTACAAACCTTCATTGTACTGCACAGATAATTCATCATCATCATCATCTTCAATCAATATCATTCATTATTGGTGAGTACCCGTACATTTTATTGTTTTTTTTTATTAAATTAAATTAAATTTAGTAAATTATTACTGTATTTACCCTACCAAAGAAAACAACAGCGCATACCAAAGAAAATGAGCATGCATGAATTACATACATATAGGGGTAACATTGGTATTTTACATTCTAGCAGACATAGCATTACAGTACTGTACAGTATACGGGTTTACCTTTACAGTCTTTTTTTGGGTAATGTATTAAGTTGAGTTTGAAATGAAATTAAAGTGTTTTGGGGGCATATTTAGGGTTTAAACTATAAAAATAGGCATTTATAGGCATTTTTTGACCACATCCAAAATGCTCTAGGAACATAAACCCCACGAATTTCGGGGATCGATTGTAATGAATTCTAAGGAAGGAAGCCATTTGTGCTGCCTGGTTTCTTATTCTTTGTGCTATAAGGAAACATGTTCAGTTTGGGCTGTGAAAGAGGATTATCAAGTCATAATAAATTAGTAGACAGGCTTGTACTTTTTCACGGAAGTTGTCGGACATCCTGAAGCAGGTGTGTCCTGGTGTTGCTGAGTTTAAGAGCTACGATTTGGGCTTGTATTGTGATGGAGTAGTGAAGCATGAATTTTTTCTGGTCCTTTGTCTTTGATTTTTTTAAAGCAGCTAATTACAGAGTACAACTCAACCATAAGCACATCTTATTTAACTTGGATGTTACCTGAACCATGGGATAAAGATTAACTGGAAAGGGGTAAAAAAACCAAGTACCAATAGCTTTTGAGGAACCTAACCAATAATATGAGAGTATTTCTGATTACATTCTGTCAAAACACATTTTTAAAAAGCATGTTTCGTTTATATTCAGTTCAATTCTTTCTTTTTCTATCTTGCCTGAAGGGGCCTGAAATGCCTCGAAAGCTTGCATATTGTAATCTTTTTAGTTAGCCAGTAAAAGGTGTCATTTTGCTTGACTTTTCTCTACCTTTTAAGTCCAAACCATAAAATCCCCTTATCTTTGATTGGCTGGATCAGCTGTTTATCACTGATGCTACATTAGGATCAGGTCCTCATAAGTCTGAGGGTAGAGGGTTAAAGATAAAACCCGAGTTCTACTCTTTTATTATACTCTTCCCATTAACTGTATATATTTACAGATATAACAGTGAAAGATAAAATAACATAAAACACCATAGTATACGGTATATTCTTCTGAAGTAGACAAACAGTGGATTTGTGCTTAAATTACTTCTAATCATTTTCCCCCATATCAATCAACACTCAATACCCAAGAATGACAAAGCAAAAACAAGATTTTAGAATTTTTTGTAAATGTATTAAAAATCAATAGTCAATATTTATTTGAAGCTCCTTTGGCGATTACAGCCTAGGGTCTTCTTGGGTGTGATGCGAAAAGCTTCACACACCTGGATTTGGGAAATTTCTGCCTCTGCAGATTCTCTCAAACCCTGTCAGGTTGGACGGAGACCACTGGTGTTCAGCTATTTTCAGGTCTTACCAGAGATGTTTAATTGAGCTCAAGTTTTGGATCTGGCTAAACAACTCAATGACATTCCCAGAGTTGTCCCTTAAGCACCCCTGTATTGTCTTTGCTTTGTGCCTTGGGTCATTGTCCAGCTGGAAAGTAAACCTTCAGCTAGTCTGAAGTCCAGAGCGATCAAAGACAGGTTTTCATTAAGGATATTTCTGTACTTTGCTAGTTCGGGTTTCCCTCACTAAAAAACAAATCGAACAGCATGATATTGCTATCATCATGCTTCATTTTTCGAATGGTATTGCAAAGGTCTTAAAGTCTGAGAGTCCTTTGGGTGCCTTTTTGTAATTTCCAAGTTGGCTTCCATTTGTCTTTTACTTAGTAGAGGCTTCTGTCTGGCCACTCTGTCATAAAGCCCAGATCAGTGCAGTGTTTCAGTGGTGGTTGTCCTTTGGGAAATTTCTCTCATCTCTGCACAGGTTCTTTGGTGCTCAGCCAGAGTGACCATTGAGTTCTTGGTAAGTTCTCTTACAAAAGCCTTTCTCTCACAATTGCTCTGTTTGGCCAGGTGGCTGGGTCTAGTGGGTTCCAAACTTTTTCCATTTAAGAATTATGTAGGCCAACATGCTCTCCAAAACCTTCAATGCCACATGACATTTTTTTTTTTTGTAGCCTTTACTTTACTTTACTCTCCACCTTGACACAATTCTGTCTCTAAGCTCTACAGGCAATTTCTGCAGCCACATGGCTTGGCCTTTGCTCTGTCACATTGTCAGCTGTGGGACCTTATGCAGACAGTTGTGTGCCTTTTCTAATCATGTCAACTGACTACAGGTGGACTCCAAGCAAGGTGTACAAACATCTTAGTGATGATGAATAAAATGGGGTGCATCCGAGCCAGATTTCAAAAGTCATAGCAAAGGGTCTAAATGTTTGTATCAATATATTTCAAGTGTTTATTTTTAATAAATTTGAAAAAATGTCTGAATTCTTGTTTCACCCTTGTCATTTTGGGGTATTCAGAGTTGCTTGAAGATGACAAAAATATTAATTTAAATGGTTTAGCACAAGGCTGAAACATAGCAAAATGTGAAAAATTAGCAAAGGGGTCTGAATATTTTATGAATCCACCGTACCTAATAAGCAGATGAAAATGTGTAAATGATAAATTAAGACCAGGTGACAATACAAAAAATGACAGCGAAACTCTGGGTTAGGCAGATTACTGAGAAAATAAAACATTGTAAACTCTAATATGTAAGTATCTAATTCCTTTTCGCCTAGCATCATGCTGGACATTTTACAGTATACTCATAAAGTGAACAGTTGGCACGGGTTTGGTGGAATGCACCAAATGTCTAACATTGGATTTGTCATTAAAACTTGAAAAAGTAGTCGCCAATCAGCTTCAATCACACCTTATGCATCACAATTTATTTAAGAAATTCCAGTCTGGCTTCCGCACTGGTCATAGTCATAAACCCTCACACGTGTTGTAAACAACATTCTGATATCCTCTGATGAAGGAAACTCCACTGTAATTATGTTGTTAGACTTAAGTGCAGCATTTGACACCATTGACCATTCTATTTTACTGCACTGGCTGGAAAATAATGTTGGGCTTAAAGGCACTGTCCTTGCCTGGCTTAGCTTTTATTTATCAAATTGATTCCAGTATGTACAGAAATGTGCTGACAGTACTCCATCATTATACACAGAAGTTCAATATGGTGTCTCGCTGGGCTCAGTACTGGGACCTTTACTGTTTTCACTTTACATGCTTCCATTAAGATCCTTCATTAGAAAACAATGTTAATTTTCACTCGTATGCAGATGACATCCAGTTATACCTTTCTTTTAGACCAAATTAAGTTTCTCCGATGTTGTCTTTAATTAGCTGTGTTAGTGAATTAAAGGAGAGGATGGATGAGGACTGCTTGTCTTTAAACACAGATAAAACAGAGATGTTAATTATTGGAGGGAATGATGCTGATCACAATAATATTCTGTCATCATTTAACTCAGTTGGAATTACCATTAATTTTACTGAATCAGCCTGCAATCTAGGAGTTATCTTTGACTCTAGCATGTCATTTAAAGCGCACATTACGAAGTTGTCTAAATTATGTTTCTTACATCTTAAAAATTGTGGGAAATTAAGGTGTTTTCTAAGTAAGCGGGATTCTGAGAAATTAATTCCTGCTTTTATTTCTAGTAGGATTGACTACTGCAATTGGGTGTTCACTGGATGTTCAAACTGAGCCCTGGACTGCAGCACTTCCACCACACCAGGAAGTGCTGTTGGAAGAGAATCCAGGCAACCTTGGAGTATTTCTGGTTGCCCATGCAGCATTTCCGCAACACCAGGAAGTGCTGCCGGAAGATTGTCAAGGGGCACCTGGAGCACATTCGGGTGCAATATTAAAGAGGCCGACTCACTCCATTCGTGGAGCTGGAGTCAGAGGAGTGTGTGGAGGAGTGAAGGCGGCAGGAGAGAAAATGTAGAGAAGAAATAGAGATGGAAGAAAGAAGGGACTGAGCAATAGTGCTGTTGGGGATTTGGGCACGATGCTGTGAAAAGGGCAAGGAAAAGAAAACAAAACGTGTTTATGGACTTGTGTGTTCACTGTGCCTGTGTGTGTCGGGGCTAGATATTTCCATTATAGGGGGCTTGCCCCCTACTCGCTTCGCTCGCCTACCCACCAACCCCTCTCTCTGGGGGTGCACTTCACACTCTCCACTTCGTGTCTCTGCCGCTCACGCTGTGAACGGGGTGGGCTGAATGCACGCTAAGGAGATGCGGACAAATCAGCTGCTGGTACCACACTGCGTGATCTGCATGTCGCACTGCATGACAATCATTTAAAAGCCTGTACAGCAGCTGTCCTTTTGTCTCACTTCCTTGTTTCACGGGACATTAAAGTGTCCAACATAAGTGCTTGGGAGTTAATTCAACCCTAGTCGAGCAAGAGGGTTGATGCTGTCATCTAATATTCCTCTCACCTCTCCTGCAGATCTGATGCTTGATAATGGGACGATAAGTGACATTACTTCCACCTCTTTCGACAGCAGTGCTCATGACAAGAATGCGGCCATGGAGCAGGAAGCCCCGGTGATTAAATGGACCATTCAACAGTGAAAATACTGTCTTCTCGGATGGGAGTTCACCCTTGTCACTGACCATGCCTCAATCTAGTAGATGACTTTGCATAACTAGTCGAACCCTGGTTTATGGACCTCCAGCTGTTAAAGTTCAAAATTGCCATGATTCCCCTCCATGCCAACACCAATGCTCTATCTTGGGTATATGACCTCTCAGTTCAGGCCTCCCAATCTGTCGGGTCTGGGATGTGGGAGACACAATGTCACACGTGCACTTGGGAGACAACTCTAGGGCTTACTATTATGTCTAATGGTAATTCCCCCATGAGTTGAGGGTTGCCACCTAATAATTCTCCTCTCATCTCTCCTGAAGATCCAAAGATTGAGGATGGGATGACAAGTAATATCACTTTTGGGTTTCAATCCTCTGAGCCCACCTCTTCTGACTCACCGGGCTTTTAAGCGTTTCCACCACCATCTTTAGACAGATGGGCTCATGACTCATGTCTCAAAAGACATTATCATGTATATTCCTTGTAAAACCGCTTTGTTGTTTTTCATCAATAATATAGGGAGTGCCAGCTGGTGCCCCAATATTTAGTATATACAGTGCTCTGTAAAGGTAAACGCAAGTTAAAGCTCTATCATGCAAAAAAGAAGCCATATGTGAACATGATCCAGAAATGCTGCCGTCTTCTCTGGGTCAAAGCTCATTTAAAATGGACTGAGGCAAAGTGGAATTAGTCCTGTGGTCAGACGAATCAAAATTTGAAATTCTTTTTGGAAAATATGGACGCCATGTCCTCCAGACTAAATAGGAGTGGAGACCATCCAGCTTGTTATCAGCACTCATTCAAAAGCCTGCATCTCTGATGGTATGGGTGCATTAGTGCTTATAGAACGGGTAGATTACACATCTGGAAAGGCACCATCAATGCTGAAAGGTATATACATGTTTTAGAGCAACATATGCTACCATCCAGATAAAGACTTTTTCAAAGAAAGTTTTACATATTCCAGTAAGATGATGCTAAACTGATGCTAAATCTATTACAACAGCATGGCTTCGTAGTAGAAGAGTCTGCAGTCCATACCTTTCACCAATTGAAAATACTGTATTCAGCACATCACTAAATGAAAAATATAGCAAAGAAGACCCAGGACTGTTCAGCAGCTAGAATCCCCTATCCAACAAGAATGGCACAGCATTCCTCTCCCAAAAGTTCAGCAACTGGTCTTCTCAATTCCCCTGACATTTACAGATTGTTGTTAAAAGAAGAGGGATGTTACACAGTGGTTAACATAGCCCTGTCCCAACTTTTTTGAGATGTGTTGCTGCCATCAAATTCAAAATGACCTTATTCTTTTCTGAAAATGGTACATTTTCTCAGTTTAACGATTGTGAATCATTGCATTGTGTTTTTATTTACATTTTACACAGCATCCCATCTTTTTTGGAATTGGGGTTGTAAGTGTGTATTATACAGTATCTGCCAAATAATACACAACACGTGTTTCACTCTTATTGGGGCTTGTCAGGTGTACATACAAGGATCAAACCTCAAACATCAGTAACTGAGGCAAAGCCTCTGATGTAGTGCTGGGCGGTATACCGGTTCAAACCGAAAACCATTTTTCAATTTTTGTTATGATATGGATTTTCTTATACCGCAACACCGGTTTAAATTGCCTAAACAACGTTCGGAACATGGCTTCGAGGGAACCTGCTTAAGGGGGACCTTTTTCACTGCTACACCGCTAAATACATGCCACAGAGGTGTTGCGCAGGGGCTCTTTTTCACTGCTACACCGCTAAACAAGCATACGACTAAGTACATGCGTTAGTAGAGGTATTGCGCGGTGAAAATGGACAGAGAACATTCCGAAACTGAAGCTGTAGCAGACGATAAAGTTGAACATGATGACACAGAAGAACTTTTGCTGGAAAAAGGAGTCACGTCTTGTCATGGAGATGCTTTGGATTTAAAAGGTTGGATGTGGACCATTATGTTCAAATGTGTGAATACTGTTTCTATACTATACTGTTTCTGTAAGACTGGATAATATTGCAAGCCAAGTTGTATTTTTTTCAATACTGTGTAATGTACCAGGGTACTGTGTAATAGTGTGAGAACATGACATTTCTAATCTCAACGCCTATGACGAGAATAAAGTCAACATTTCTACTTTATTCTTGCCGTTTGTCTAGATTAAAGTCAACATGTTGACTTTATTCTCGTAATTTGTTATTAAAGTAGAACATCGTAAACTAAACTTCATCTTAAAAAGAATATTTAATTTACTAGATTTTCTCAAACCCATTCATAAATTATGTAGCAGATTAACTGCTTTGTGTTGTGTTCCCGGAGCCATGTTAATCGCTACGTGCTTCTTAAACTGACTTCCTCTTGCACTAAGAAGAGGAGCAGACAGTACACAGAATACATTAATTTCATGATATTCCTGCTCCCTGAACATTTAGAATGCTAAGATAAATACTTGATATAATTTTCATGATAAAATGCATTAAAGCATGTATTAATCATGTGGGAGCACAGTAGCGTGGAGGTTGCACTGCTGCCTCGCAGCAATGGGGTCCCAGGTGTTCCCTGCTTTGAGTTTGCATTCTTTTCTGGTGGGTTTACTCGGCGTGCTTCAGTTTCCTTTCAAAGTCATGTAGGGTGGCGGGTTTTGTTATGCTATATTAACCCTGCTAGTGTATGTATTGCTCATATTCACCTTGCTATGTGCTGGCGCCACAATCAGGATTTCCTCCTGCCTTGCACACAATGCTTGCTAGGATGGGCTCAACCCTGAATGGACGGTATAATTAAATATGTATAACTAAGATTATTTTTTAAAGTTCTGAACACTAAGTTCAAAGGTCTAGTAGTTTTAATTTCACAAGGACGTTTATCGTGTGGCGATTGGTTATGTGGAGAAAGAAAAAGGAAGGATAGGAACTGGGGGTTTAATACGTCAGAAAGACAGCATGCATGCAATAAAGAAAGCCCGCTCAGAAGGTCATCCATTGAATTCTGTGTTCGTGTCTTTGACCACCAGATCACGAACCCAACATTTACACAATATTTAAGTTAAACCTTTGCGATACCCATTCATACATCCAGTTTTTTGGAACCTCGTCATATCTGCCATAAAGTTCTCTACACTGAACGTACACCTGGGGACCTCCTACTACGAGGGAGCAGCACTACCGCCACACTACCGTGCATGTTTAATACCTGTTTTAATGCATTTCATCATTATCTTTGCATTCTACATTTTCAGAGAGCAGGAATATCATGAAGTGAATGTATTCTGTGCGGCAATCGCTGCCTGCACCTCCTCAGTGCAAGAGGAAGTCAGTTTAAGAAGAGCGTAGCGATTAACAACTGGTTCGGGGAACACTTAACAAAGCATTTAATGTGCTACATAACTTATGATGGCGTTTGAGAAAATCTAGTGAATTAAACACTGATTTTAGGATGAAGTTTGGTTTACGAATTCTACTTTAATGACAAAATAAACTATGAGAATAAAGTGGAAATGTCGACTTTAATCTCGACATATAGTTTTTTTTTTTCTTCACTGTGTCCGTATTTTTTTTCTTCACTGAGGCCCTAATACAATTCTCTAGGTCTATACCACAAATAGCATTATAAATGCAAGTTGCAGTTTTATTATTTATGTATATAGCTTAGCTTGAAGCAAGGTCCATATTAATGCAGTTTGCCTTAATGATGGTTCAGTTGGTAAAGATGTCATCACCAAGTTGCAATTGTTTTATTTTATTTTATTTTTATTTGGTGAATACTGTGTAATGCACCTGGGCTTGAAGTCTTGAAAGTAATAGTATTATTACTGGAAGTTGCACTATTATTTATTTTATTGTTATTATTTATAGTTTAAATATTATGCAGGTTAATGATGGTAAAGTTGTTTAAAAAGTCACTTTAACATGTCAGTGGACAGAGATTGTTAACATTAATAAAGTGTAGTTGATTTACAAAAAATATTTACTATTTATTCCTTTTCTAAGATATGTTCAGTGCAATACAACTTTTGACAAGCACCTCTGGATATTTTTAAGTCTAAATGCCTCTTTGGATGGCTGAAAATATGTTGTCAAAATTTTAGTTTAAGTTATTTGCAAATATTGTTCAATAAAAAGGCTCTATATTTTGACTGCATCTGTCATGCAATGTGATTCCTTCTCTTCATTAGTGCCACCCCCTTGAAAACTATCACTTTATGGGGCCATGCAAACCTGTATTAATATTTGTGTGCACATTCTAATGTTTTTTTGTACAATGTACAATTCTCATGACAGCGGAATAGGTTATTCTTAGCCAGTAATTGCAGTGGAAATGTGGTTAACATCCACTCATGCATGGGGAAAAAAATATCATCTAATACCGTGAAACCGATATAATTTAGAAAAATACTGTGATATAGAATTTTGGTCATACCACCCAGCATTACTCTGATGTTGTACCATGGCAGCTGGTTCACTTATTTGACAGGGTGAAGATTACATTATTAGGTCTGAAATGCAATCGGATGTCCAGGAGACATAAAATAAATGAGACAAATACTTTGGTAGGCTATTTAACATGCCTAAGACTTTTATACAGTACTGGGCAAAGGGAATATTTTACAGGCTTATGCTTGACAATTACAGGGAAGCAATTCAGTGAGACACAACCACTAGCCTGTGCTCCTTCTGTCTCTTTAGATTAGAAGAATAGAAAGGTCCAGAGGACAACTGACATCAATTCCCTGCAGGCCGAAACCCCACGCATTGTGGTCTGGATAGTCTGGTATATTACAATGAGATCCACTAGAACTTATAGTTCACACAAGTACCAGCTTTGGAGTAAAACAGTTTTTTAATTCATGGTGAAGCAACAAAAACCATTTCAGCACCATTGTGCATGCGGTATTTCTTTTCTTTGCAATTAAACAAGGATTCCCTTGGGATCCCAACTCTAATTTCTTGTTTATGTCTTCCTTTTACAATACACACTGTAATAAGACTCTGAAATGAGCATAAAGGTTTGGGAAATTTTTTTCGTGTATATGGTGGCGGGTAGCTGTGCGCTCAGAAGTACAACTCAATTTCATTGTTATCCTGAAGTGTCATCAGTATCTGAGACAGTGTCCGGGATCAATCCTGCTAGACAGCGACACATGCTTGTGTGTACACCTCAGACTCAGCAAGCTGTGTCTGGTACTCACCCACCTGGACCTTGAGCCTGTGCAGTTCTGTGGCCATATTGCTGAGGATGGTGTTGAGGTCCTGATCTTCAGACATCTCGAACAATTAATCCTGCTGACACTGTAATAGGATTCAGAAATGAGCATAAAGGTTTGGGGAATGTTTACCCCCTATAATTGAAAACAGAGGCAAAATAATAAAGGTCTTTACAGACTTGAGTTCAAGATAGAACTAAATACAACGGGAAGGGTGGCTGATTTATAGTGGAGAAAACAGGAAGAGGAGGGATCTTATGGGACCTGAACTGGAAGTGACATCATCAGGCTGCGAGGTCTTAGGAAGTGGAAATGACATCATTAGGAGTTGGGTCTTCTGAAGGTCTGTAGTGGGCAAAAAAGCAGAAAGCATCAGAGTACAGTGCCAACCCCTGGCTCGGCTGATAAATAATTATATTTGAGCCCATAAACCGTTTCCCATGCACATATGTGTGACAACATATATATATACACACACACAGCATGAATGAAAGCTAAATAAGCTGTTTATGTAGCACAGCAAGTATCTGTAAAGATATTTATATAGGAATCAAAGTGACATATTGATTACTATTGATTATTTACACCATTGGCTATGACAATTTTATATTTTATCTAAATTGTTTTAGGACAGGTAATCTTTTCTTATGCATTGTTTTATTTCATTAAAGCAGTTAATTAATGGCATAAGTAAAGTATCATTTGGTTTTATTGATAAATACAGCTGAGTGTCATCAGCATACCAATGAAAATTAATATTGCGTTTCCAAATGTGTGCTGTTAATGGCCTTTAACTGAGAATGTCTCAATGCAGATTAATGAGGTGCACGAGGATGAGGTGTTGCAAAGAATATGAATTCTTCACAAATATTTAGAAAAGTGCAATTACAAAATGCATAAAAATAAGACAACAGGCAGGGATTTACCCGTGGTATTTTGACTGCACACGGCATATATTAAATGTCAATCGGTCAGTCAGTGTCCAGCCTGCTATATCCTAACACAGGGTCACGGGGGTCCGCTGGAGCCAATCTCAGCCAGCACAAAGCACAAGGCAGGAAACAAACCCCAGGTAGGGAGCCAGCCCACAGCAGGGTATATTATTTTTATTTTTTTAATGTGTTCAAAAGTGGCTTTTAACATACATTATGAAATATATGTGTTCATTCATATGATGCAAATAATAAAAAAGTATGAACTCTGATGTACTGTTAGCTACAACTTCCAACATGAATGATAATAGTGGGACCAAAGCACCATAGTCTGTCACTGAGCATAGTGCACAGGCCCTTGACACTGCGAGGGCCATATTTAAAATGGGGAACAGTAATAGCAAAGGGTCAGATTTTACTGGAGCCACATCGTCACAACTTCTGCTTTCCTGGATTTGAGACCTTGTTCACCATTTAGAGCATTCATCTTGATGTCTGCACTGGAAAATCTTGTCACAAGGTGAAATTACAAATAACAGGTATCAAGCCAGACATTTTATCAGTAACAGTAGGGCATGATGATTGCATTTCCAGGAGAGCTATTCACCTTGGCAGCTATTCCACATTGCCTGTTCCTTATCTGTGTTGTCAAGATTTTGTTGGAGACTGGGAATTATAGTTTTTTGTTTGCCCTCTTTATTATTGGCATTGTTGCATATTTGTAAGTGATGTCTTTAGGTAATAATTTCTTAATATATTTTTGGGCATTTATTCAAATTAATCGTTGTTTCTGTTGGGTGGGTGTGTGAGCGGGACCAGACTAGGTGTATTAATTTGCATTGTATTTTGTTAATAGGGTAATGGCATGGTGGTGCAGCAATTACCATAATGGTCTCACAATCCACGGCCCTGGCCTTGATTCCTGGGTTAGTAACTCTTTGTATGGTATTTTCTCCATCACCCCATCAATTTTCCCTAGTACTCCAGCTGACTTCTAGATCCTTGCTTGTCAAATTAACTCACAAACAATACATTGAATACAGCTTGAGATGGGATATCTTCACATCCATGGGTGATTTCAGCCTTAGATTCCAGCTTCCTTTTTAAGCATGGTGATGAAATAAAGGGGCAAAAACCAAGAAAAACATTTGGGGAGGATTCTCCGTATAATGTCCAGCATTCCGAGTAGTCAAAAAGGACTGAATTGTGGTCAAAAATTTTAAAAACATTCAACAGAGTAAAAAAAAGACAGTTGGTGTTATTTAAATAATGGCGGCAGGAAGGAAGTTAAGAGCAGACAGGATGTGATGTCATCATGGATGGCCAGAAGTGATATCATCAAAGATAGCCCTGAAGTGTTTTCATCACGGCTGGCCGGAAGTGCCGTCATCAGGGGTGGGTCGGAAAAGATGGTGCCACGTGGGACTGGGACGGAAAAGGATGGTTAATCTTCTGTTGTTCTATTAAAAGAGGGAGAAAGTCATTAGAGCTCCGTTCCAATCCCTTATCTTTTATTATTTCACCCTCACTTGGATCCTTTGGCTGCCCCCTAAGCGCACGTGTGTAACAGCATGTTCAGAAAACAGATGAGTGGCTTACCAAACTGACAATTTATAACCGCCATTGTCACACACATGCACTTGGCAGACAGCTTCAAGGCTTATCTTAAGGTAATTCCACACCGAGTCGAGGGTTAGAGCTGTTGCCTAATGCTTCTCCTCCCCACTCCTGTCCAGGTCAGACGACCAGGAACTCCAGCGACGTCATTTCCAGATCACAGTTTCCTGGCACCAGTGTGGCGTCTGAAAAGACCTAATACAAATTTTCTGTTTTGTGCTGTTTTTTTACATCAGTTATACAGGGTTTGCCTTCAAGGTGTCCCAACACTTCATCTTATCTTTTCTCCTAATTTACACCATACAGGCCAGTAATGATTTCAATAATAGTTTGTAGTAATTGACTTGTTTTCTTTGCCCAGAGTCGGTACACTAATATACTGAACATCAGTGCTTCTTAGAAAATTTCCTTTTCAACATTATATGAAGGCACATGACACTTTTAACAAAGCAATAGCTGACTTCTTTTATTTTAAATTCAAATGACTGTCATCAATAATGTTTGGATAATCTGAACTCCGTAACAGCACAGATTTCAAAAAATCTTTTTTGATGTAAAATGTCGTTTTAGTATTCATTTACTGGCTTAATGAGGCCTTGTGTGTTTGCACTAAGGATATTCAAGTGCAGAATGATGTTCAACTTAAAGGAAAGATTTTAAAACCGAGCTGGGAGCTTTAAGCTTCGGGATCCTTTTCTTCGTCATAAATTCTTCATAAATTTTCAGATTTCCTCCCACAGTTGAAAACAGCAGGCTCCTTAGCTGAGCCAACAATTGATTTGGCAGAGCTGTACTCGATGTTCCTGTCACTTAAGAGACTAATGTCCTCCCTACCCTTGTAACAGACAGGTGTTCCGCCCTGCTAAGCTTAATCGCCGTCCCCGGAATGACACTGATACTTGTTACAAAATGTCACATCAAAAGATCAATTGAAATCATAAACATGGGTCTAATTTATTTAATTGCATACATTATTGTTGAGATTACTCCATGAGGAATGATGCAGTGTCGTTTTAATATATAAAAACATTTGGAGCAGAGCTGATTGATGTCACATCTAGGCATATCACACTGAAGGATGAAGTGAACGATGTGCGCTAATATTAAAAGGAGGCCTACTCAAATAAGAAATTCAGGAAGAAAGCTACACTATTGTAATGTTTTTTGATTACACAAGTTCTATTGGATGCCATCACCATTCACAATTAGCCAGCAATCTGGTGCTCTTTAAAACTCTATTTAAGGATTAATCTTGATTGACTGGCAGGCAAAAATATACGGCTTGGCCGTAGCAAGTCTGAAATTGGCAAATGGCAAATAAGATTGTATTACAATTGTATACAGAATAAATAACTTCCAGCCACTAGCCCATTACTTCAGTCCTCCAAACCTTTGAAAGGTGCAAAGCAGGTTAGAATTTGTTAAATAAAAAACAAAGTTTATTGAACGAAATAAGCACAACAGTATATGTTTTTACACTTTAATAAAAATTCCGCTTTGATCAAGACAAATTATGCTTGACCTTTTTCATCTTGCAGCAACAATATTTAGGTGGACAAACAATTAGAAATAAAAACTATCTGTACCCTGGTTGTGTATTTGCAGCAACCCTTTTTTAATGGGGGTGACAACTAGATTTATATTTATCCAAATACATTTCAAATTATTTAAAAAGTAGTTTTCCCTCACCTGATTTTGATTATTGTTACATAAAATCAGCGACCCTTTTAAAATTTCCTATATTGTTGATAACTCCAAACCTGGAACCATTGTGTCAGCGATACCTAAAAGGGATCAGGGGACTGCTGCTCAGCAGAGTTGTCCCATTTATTTTCAATTGTCATATATATTGTAGTTTATTTAAAAATTTGAATGAAATCTTCCCAGTGATGGATGCCATCCTGTCCATGCATGCCTTGTGCCCTATGCTTGCTGAGATGGGCTCCAGCCCCCCGTAACCTTGCTCAGGATTAAGCAGGCTTAGAAAGTGGTATGGTATGGAATTAAAATCTCTCCAGTTACCTTGGCATTACTACCAATACCACAGTGTCCATTTGCAAAGTCTTTCCATTTTGCATGTCTCTTTGCCATGTGATGACAACATATTGTGCTTGAGTCTCTTACTGTATCTACAAGTTACAAAAATTTATTCATTGCATGTAACATTATTAAAAATCTACCATTAAAAATGTCCGAGTTCTTTATCTAACAAGTTTGTATTTAAAGTAAAAAATGACATACCATGTGGACTTTGTGCATCTTTCCTTTTTGCTTAGATGATGACAAAAATATTTCGTAAAACAGCTGAAGTTTCTGTGAATCATCTTTTAGATGGGAGAAGTTGGTTTTCTCATTACACTTGTCCAGCAGACAGGAAAAGGAGAGTCTATGCTGTAAAACTGTTACAACCAGCAGAAAAAAAAGTAAATCATTAAACCTTCCTTATTTTTCAGAATTGTTTTGGTACTGAGAACTAATATTTCTCAACAACTTCATAGCACATTAATATTTCTGCTACTTATTTCATAAAAATCCACTGTACATACAGAGACCAGACATGTATGGAGTCATGTAGTCACACCACATGTTAGGCGTAAGTATGACCTGTTTAATACAGGCTGCTTTTAATACTAATAACAAAGCAGCACTTCAGTACATGGTTATTGAAGCACAATACCTTTGGGTAGACACTACACACAAAAGTGATGAGAGACCCTCAGAAGAGTACCTGGCCCCCCTGAAGTGTTTGATTTCACTATTCAAAAGTATCCAGCAATTGAGTTTGAAAAGGATTGCAATACAAGATGCATTTCAGTCCAGCTCAGGGCAGCGAAAGAGCAGTGCAGGAGAAAGCTGGAGCAGAAATTGCAGAAGGAAGTGTGGGATGGGATGAAGATCATCACTGGCTGCACGTTGAAGCAGCCACCATCGAGACAGACGTGGGGAGAGCAAACCAGATGAACAACTTCTTCAACAGGTTTGACCACCCTAATCCACTCTCACCTCGGAGTACTGCACCCTCCACCCATCCT
This sequence comes from Polypterus bichir lapradei, assembly GCA_026402145.1. NCBI lineage: Eukaryota > Metazoa > Chordata > Cladistia > Polypteriformes > Polypteridae > Polypterus > Polypterus bichir. The sequence continues at coordinate 37,989,608 of JANRMT010049829.1, forward strand.
TCTGCTGATACCAGCATAGGAGAGAATTTCACCCCACCACAATTACAGCAGCCCAGGTAAGCAGACAGCTCAGGAGACTTCATACCAGCAAAGCAGTGGGTCCAGATGGAGTATCGCCACGACTGCTGAAGGCCTGTGCATTGGAGCTGGGGAGTCCTCTACAGAGCATCTTCAACCTGAGCCTGGAACAGGGGAGAGTCTCGAGGCTTTGGAAAACATCTTGCATTACCCCAGACCCAAAGGTATCACGTCCTAGTGAGCTGAATGACTTCTGGCCTGTCACTCTGACGTCACATGTAATGAAGACCATGGAGCGGCTGGTGCTTCACCACCTATGGCCACAGGTCCGCCATGCCCTTGACCCTCTGCAGTTCGCATACCAGGAGAAGGTGGGAGCGGAGGATGCCATCATCTATATGCTACACCGTTCCCTCTCCCACTTAGACAGAGGCAGTGGTGCTGTAAGAATTATGTTTCTGGACTTCTCTGGCGCCTTCAACACCATCCAAACTCTGCTTCAAAGGAACAAGCTGACAGAGATGAGAGTAGATTCATACTTGGTGGAATGGATCTTGGACTATCTTACAGACACACCTCAGTATGTGCGTCTCGGGAACTGCAGGTCTGACATTGTGGTCAGCAACACAGGAGCGCCGCAGGGGACTGTACTTTCTCCGGTCCTGTTCAGCCTATACATCAGACTTCCAATACAACTCGGAGTCCTGCCACATGCAAAAGTTTGCTGACGACATTGCTATCGTGAGCTGCATCAGGAGTGGGCAGGAGGAGGAGTATAGGAACCTAATCAAGGACTTTTTTAAATGGTGTGAGTCAAACCACCTACAACTGAACACCAGCAAAACCAAGGAGCTGGTGGTGGATTTTAGGAGGACCAGGCACCTCATGGACCCTGTGATCATCAGAGGTGACTATGTGCAGAGGGTACAGACCTATAAATACCTGGGAGTGCAGCTGGATGATAAATTGGACTGGACTGCCAATACTGATGCTCTGTGCAAGAGAGGACAGAGCAGACTATACTTCCTTAGAAGGCTGGCGTCCTTCAACATCTGCAATAAGATGCTGCAGATGTTCTATCAGACGGTTGTGGCGAGTGCCCTCTTCTACGCGGTGGTGTGCTGAGGAGGCAGCATAAAGAAGAGGGATGCCTCACACCTGGACAAACTGGTGAGAAAGGCAGGCTCTATTGTAGGCATGGAGCTGGACAGTTTGACATCCGTGGCAGAACGACGGGCGCTGAGCAGGCTCCTGTCAATCATGGAGAATCCACTGCATCCACTGAACAGTATTCCCCGACACTATGCGACTCTTCAATTCCACCCGGGGGGAGTAAAACGTTAACATTATACAAAGTTATTGCCTGCATTGTTATCACTCTTTAATTTAATATTTTTTTTTATCAGTATGCTGCTGCTGGAGTATGTGAATTTCCCCTTGGGATTAATAAAGTATCTATCTATCTATCTATCTATCTATCTATCTATCTATCTATCTATTGTAATAAAGAGTCCACACAAACATAAAGGTTTGGGGTTTTCCAGCACCGTATACTGTAACATGATGGGTCAAAGTAGATTCGTACATTAATTGTAGGTTCTAACAGAGACTGCCCAAATGGCAGAATGGGGGAAGATTTATGATGAGGGACCGGAAATGAAGAGTGATGCATGCTGGGAAGGAACCGAGATGAATTCTGGGATTGATGATGTCATCAGGACTCAACAGAGGGAGGGCGGAAGTGGTGATGTGGAATCAGGAAATGGTAGCAGGATCGTGGCGGTGGTGCGTCTTTCTTTCTGTAGGATAAAAGAGAGAGAGGTTAGTACTCCGCCAATCTCCTCTGGCATGTGCTTTCATGCTCCTGTTTAGGTCCTTCCACGGCCCCCTACTCGCACGTGCGTGACACTATCTATCATATAGTGCCTTTCACATCTATCTATCTATCTATCTATCTATCTATCTATCTATCTATCTATCTATCTATCTATCTATCTATCTATCTTCAGATGGGGCTACTCAGGATAAATGCAAGAAAAAGGGAGGCTAGTTTCTGAAGATCTGCATTTCTTTAACTAGCCAGGCCATAGATTGAACCTTTCATCAGAAACAACTAAGAGCCGTTTATTCTTTTTTTTGGTGAGCTGTTTGAATGCCTATTGCCTGATCATCAAGAGAGTTTAATAACCTTTATGATGGTCTTCACATTCATCATTTTCCTAATTTCTAGACCTTTTACTTTCTAGAATTTCTAGACTTTTGATTTTTTCTCTATACTTCAGAGTTTTGTTTGCTCTTTTACCTGAGGTTGATTTCTATGTTGTTTAGTTCACTGCATTCAGTGCCATGCAAATAGTTCTTTACTTAATTTTATTGCATTTATAATTTTACTATGATGACAATGACATCTGCATGTACACCATTTTCGTTTTTTTTTTGTATGGGTGCTACTATTTTGTGTTTCTAGTTTTTATTGGGTACCTCCATTTTGTGAATCATTAGGTAGAAGGTCCTTTTCTGAGATTGGCCAGCCCAGCACTGACTCAGCTGCTGAATAGCCAATAGGAAGCAGGCAGCTAGTTGGCCTAAGTGTTCAGGACTCTGACTGGGTCTGGCTTTTCTGACACCATTTTCTATAATCTTGCTGTGATCTTGCTCTGATGGACAGATATTGTTTTTTTTTCATTTATTTTAAGCAGTTTCTCCTTTATTTTTGATGTATTTTAACAAATCTGATAGATAGATAGATAGATAGATAGATAGATAGATAGATAGATAGATAGATAGATAGATAGATAGATACTTTATTAATCCCAAGGGGAAATTCACATAATCCAGCAGCAGTATACTGATACAAAGAAACAATATTAAATTAAATAGTAATAAAAATGAAAAAAAATGAAAAAAAAAAAAATGTTAGCATTTACTCCCCCGGGTGGAATTGAAGAGTCGCATAGTGTGGGGGAGGAACGATCTCCTCAGTCTGTCAGTGGAGCAGAACAGTGACAAAAGTCTGTCACTGAAGCTACTCCTCTGCCTGAAGATGACACTGTTCAGTGGATGCAGTGGATTCTTAATGATTGACAGGAGTTTGCTTAATGCCCGTCGCTCTGCCACAGATGTTAAACTGTCCAACTTTACTCCTACAATAGAGCCTGCCTTCCTCACCAGTTTGTCCAGGCGTGAGGCGTCCTTCTTTATGCTGCCTCCCCAGCACACCACCGCGTAGAAGAGGGCACTCGCCACAACCATCTGGTAGAACATCTGCAGCATCTTACTGCAGATGTTGAAGGATGCCAACCTTCTCAGAAAGTATAGTCTGCTCTGACCTTTCTTACATAGAGCATCAGTATTGGCAGTCCAGTCCAATTTATCATCCAGCTGCACTCCCAGGTATTTATAGGTCTGCACCCTCTGCACACAGTCACCTCTGATGATCACAGGGTCCATGAGGGGCCTGGGCCTCCTAAAATCCACCACCAGCTCCTTGGTTTTGCTGGTGTTAAGATGTAAGTGGTTTGAGTCGCACCATTTAACAAAGTCTTTGATTAGCTTCCTGTACTCCTCCTCCTGCCCACTCCTGATGCAGCCCACAATAGTAGTGTCATCAGCGAACTTTTGCACGTGACAGGACTCTGAGTCATATTGGAAGTCTGATGTATATAGATTGAACAGGACCGGAGAAAGTACAGTCCCCTGTGGCGCCCCTGTATTGCTGAACACAATGACCTGCAGTTCCCAAGACGCACATATTGAGGTCTGTCTGTAAGATAGTCCACAATCCATGCCACCAGGTGTGAGTCTACTCCCATCTCAGTCAGCTTGTCTCTAAGGAGCAGAGGTTGGATGGTGTTGTAGGCGCTAGAGAAGTCCAAAAACATAATTCTAACAGCACCACTGCCTCTGTCCTCAGATACTGTCTGTATCCTCAGATGTGATAGTTCTGTGTTTAATGAGTGATATAATCTTTTCTTGCATCTTGCCCTGAGTTTTGTCGTATCACTCTACACCTGTACTTGGTGAGGAGCACTGTGCAAGAAAAAAGTAGTTTGTACTATAGTATTGCATTTCTGAGGTGGCCATGAGAGATTTGCCATCTAGCGCCATGAAGACGATTGACCTGTGTTCTGTTTTATGGGTTGAATTTACCACATTTTTTACACCCATTGCATGCCCAATCTGCCTGGAAGGGGGTCTCTCTCTGAACTGCCTTTCTCAAGATTTTTTTCAGTTTTTTCTGTATAAGGGTCTACTTTTTTGGGAGTTTTTGTCTTGTCTTCTCACAGAGTTAGTGGGGGGCTGTCAGAAAACAGGGCTTGTTAAAGCCTATTGAGGCATTCTTTGTGTGATTTTGGGTATACAAAAAATTATATAATGTTATAATGCTGTAGTTGCTAGGCACTTGTTGTGATTTGAAATTCTATGGTATTTTTTATGCATTATTCTCAACCATTTTTAATGATCAAGTACTTTTTTTTTTGAAGTCCAGGATTTGATTATAACAAGTATTTTTCGCTTTTCTTCATACTTTATTAGTTGTTTAATTTTCTGTGCCATTTCAACCACCATTTTGTTTTCATAGCAGTGGCCTGCATTGATGGGGTGTCCCTTCAGAGGTTGCGACATGACAATTATTAACACAATGGGCTAAATTGGCAGAAGGCACATTTCCATATCTGAGTTGCACATAGTGAAAAGTCAAGCAAAATGACACCTTTTATTGGAAAACTAAAAAGATTACAATATGCAAGCTTTTGAGGCAACTCAGGCCCCTTCTTTAGGCAAGATATAATACAGAAACTGGAGTTCCCTGTGCTTAAATAGACACAAGAACAGAAACAACATTGGAAAACCTTTAAGAAATCCCTGTCGTATTGCTATTATAGCTTTTGTTTAATTACTCTGGTTCTGACCTTCTAGTTATGAATTTTTGATCACAACGTTTTTCTCTTGTTTTGGCTTTCTGTACTTCACTCTTATTTCAATCTGCTGTCAAACTCTCATTAGATTGCTGACACAACAGCACATGATGCACATTTTGGTCAATGTAATTTGAAATTTTGGCATATACTTACTCTCATTTCCCCTTTTAAGTATCACCTACTTTTCATTTTTACTTTTTCCCACAGCTCCAGCTGTTACTACAAGTCTGCAGATCCCAAAACTGCCTACAACACTTAAACCACACTAGTCTTTAAAAATCATGTCATTATCCTTGCTTACTCTATTATATCTGTAATAACATGATTCAAGGTGATACCATTAACCTTCCTGTTGATAGTTTTACCATTAATCAAAATACTAAAGGTGCCATTTACATGTTAAGGTGCCCTTGATCTTTGCTATATTTTGTGAAATATTTAAAATTGTTAGGCACAGAGTTGCTGTTGTAATTCTGAAATATGTCCTGTAGCTCAACACTTTATCCAAATAAACCATTTTCTTACAGAACTAAAATTCACTGTTCTTGAAATTGTTAAAGGACACCCAAAAGGCGCTGATTGCAGCCACATCCACCACATGATGAACCACCAGGATTGGGATCCGAGTGCAGCTGTGCAACTCAGCACCACACCTCAACAGTGTAAGTTTATGGTGGCTGGAGTGCCAATCCTGCCACCAACCCCTGTTTTCCTGTAAATTGGAGGACCTGCTTGCAGGACTGGATGCAGATTAACGTCATACCCAGGACAAAGCAATTGTAGGTTAAGGGCTTTGCTCAAGGGCCCTATGGAGTAGAGTCACTTGTGGCATTTACGGGATTCGAACCAACAACCTTCCAATTGCCGGCACAGATCTCTAGCTTCCAAGCCAATAATATAAAACGAAAAAAATATATGGTTAGCTAGAAATGTCAGTTTTGTGGTGAAATTGTATTTGGAGTGACACAGTACACTTTTAATGTGTTGTGGTATATGGCCGGCCATTCATCCTGGCCAATACTCCCAGGCCGTCAGATGGAGCCCTCCCTGCAGCATGGAAGTGCCCCAAATGCCAGCAGGGAATCCTGGACAATAGAGTCTTTATCCAAAGCCCTGCTGGATACCATGGGGGCCGCTAGAGGACGCTGCAGGGAGGAACAAGGATTGTTTTCCCTACAGCCCGGAAGTACGTCCCAGTCACATGGACAGAAGAAATGATGTACTTCCGGGTTGAAGAAAAGGAGTTTTTATCTGACCTGGAAGTGTTTCCAGTCACATGGACAGAGAGAGAAACACTTCTGGGTCAAGGACTATAAGAGACTGCGGGAGATCCCAGACGGGCGAGCTGAGTTGGGAGGAAGGGAACAACGCGTCTGAGAGAGGAGGATTAATTATTGTATTGATTATTAGTGTAAATTTATGAGTATTGTGGAGGGTGCTTTGTGCACTATATTGTCCAAATAAATTTAATTATTGGACTTTTACTTGGTGTCTGGCGTCTGATCCGAGTGTTCAAGGGGACGACAGTGGTGCTGTCACAGTGTTCACTTTCTTCTTAATATTCCCATGAAAATTTTGCTTACCGTTAAATTCTTTTTGTGCATACCAAGTAACAAATCAAAAGGGATTTCACATTTCTCCCATAAATCCCATTCAAAATTTATATGAACACAATAAAGTGGTGAGATAAGACATCTTAAATGGGGATTCTGAAAACTTCCTTAGCTCATGAGCACAGCAAAGGACGGCTGTGCAATTAAAGCAATGAAAGAGTCCAAACTTTGCACAAAATAGAGAGACTTTGTGAAAGACTTAATTTTTGAACAAAACCAGATTAGTTCTGAATTTAATATTGACTAAGATTTGTTTAATGACATAGTTTAGGGTTCAGCCAAGAACCTTCATTATTCAGTGTTTTTCAGACACTGCTAATAATGTAGCTCTACTATGAATGATAATCAGTATGGCACGCCCTAAAAATAAATAAAAGAGAACTTTGCTACTCATTAAAATTGCTTGTAAACACTTGATGTTCACAGCCGTTGCTTTGCTTTCACTTGCAATATCATTTCATTTAATATAAGCTGTTTTTGTTTATTGTTTACCATCTTGTGGGTGTATGGTAGGAAGTTAGAAGACTTAGTGTTGACCTAGTCCTGAACTATAATTTTCTTCTTTCATGGTTTTAGAAAGTTTGCATGCTTATTAAAATTCAAAAACTGAATCTCTCAATCATGTAAGTGGTCAGATTCTTAGTTCAGTACTTCGTAGAGGCCCCTTTAGTGGCAATCACTCCTTCTATTAGACCTGAGTGCAGAAGTTGACACCACAAACCACAGTATTCTTATCAATTGTCTTAGACAATGGGTGGGCCTCTCTGGCACTGTCTTAAATTGGTTTCAATCATATTTAACAGGTAGAAAACTCTTTGTTAGTTGTGGTGAATGTAGTCCATGGATTCATGATATTGTAGATGGCATACCACAAGGATTTATTCTGGTCTGCTGTTATTTTCAATCTACAGCTCCCATTAGGCCAGCTTATGTCAAAACATAAGGTGAACTACCACAGCTATGCTGATGACACGCAGCTTTATTAATCTATAGCACCAGATGACTCTGACTCTTTGAATTCTCTGATCCAATATCTGTCTCGTATTTTGGAATGGATGACTAGTAATTTCCTCAAGCTAAATAAGGAACAAAACTGAAATTTTAGTCTTTAATAAAATTGGAAATAGTGAGGGTCATAGAAATAAACTTGTCCCTTTAGCATTAAAAGTCAAGAATTTAGGTATTATCTTGGACTCTGACCTAAGATTTAAATCACATAATAAAACAGCACACAAAGACAAAGAGTCTGGGCACCACCTTGGTGACCACTTATAATTGAATAAGGAAAAGCAAAGAAAACATGCAGTAAATGTGGAGTAGTCTTTTCAAACAAGAGTCCTGAATAGGAACCAGAACAAGATGGCTGATTTCCTTGTTACCGGGGTAGGAGTTTAAGTAGCAGGATGGGGAGAGTCCAGGCGGACGGACACAGACGTAACATCAAAGATGAACTGGCTTTCAATCTTCTATTCCGCAGAGGAAGGAGAAGAGAAGGCATTAGTATGCAGCACCAGCCCCTGGTCTAGCAGGTAATTACCGTCACCAACGCCATTAAGCTGTCTCCCATGTGCACACACATGACACATGTTACTGCATTTTTATATTTAAGGAATATGGCAAAAGTTAGATGTCTTGTAACATTGCAAGATGCTGGGAAATGAATGCACGCCTTTATTTTTGGCCGATTAGATTACTGTAATGAACTCCTAACAGGACTACCTAAGAAAGACATCAATTGGTTGCAGTTAGTCCAGAATGCAGCAGCAAGAATCTTAACTAGAAAAAAAAAATCTGAAAATCTAACCAGAAAAAGAACATCTGAACACATCTCACCAGTTTTAGTGTTGTTACGTTGGCTACCTGTGTCATTTAGAGCTGACTTTAAAATACTACTAATAGTGTATAAAGCCTTAAATAATCTTGCTCCTTCATATATCTTGGAGTGCCTATCACCCTACATTCCATGTTGCAACCTTAGATCTGCTAAGAACCATACTTTTGCACCAAAAATTTGGAATACTTTGCCAACACAGAAACACCAGGCTAATACTGTGAAACATTTTTAAGAAACTCCTAAAATCCCACTTTTTAATTTTGCTTTTTTGTAGCTTCAATTTAGTTCTGTTCTTAATAATCTAGATGTATATAGAATTATCATTCTCTTCAGTTAATCAGTTATCATTATTCATTTTTACTTTTGTCCTTTTTTCTAGTCTGGTTTCTCTGTGGTGACATTCTATGACACCACCACCTGATCAAAGACCTTCAGGCAGATCCTCTCAAACTATTGTTATATTGGATGGAAAATATCTATAAACTGCCATCTTCAGGTCTCTCCACAGATGTTCAATGGGGATTAATTCTGTCTTTGGCTGAACCACTCAAGAGCAGACATGGACTTGCCCTGAAGCCACTCCAGTGATGCCTTGGCTGTATGCTTCTGGTCATTAACAGGCTGAAAGGTGAACCATTGCTTCAGTCTGAACTCGTGTGAAATCTGGAGCAGGTTTTCTTTAAGGATCTCTCTGTATTTGCCTATATTTATCCCTTACTCAATTCTGAACAGTCTCCTTGGCCCTACCGCTTAGAAGCACCCCTATATTATTATGCTACCATCGCCATGCTTCACTGTAAAGACAGTATTTGGCAGCTGATGAGCAGTGTTTGGTCTTTACCAGGCATAATGCTTGGAGTTCTGTCCGAGTTCAATTTTTGTCTCATCAGACCATAGTCGTTTAGATGCTGTTTGGCAAACTCCAAGTGGACTTCCATATATGTTTTACTCAAGAATGGCTCCTATCTAGCCACCTAATCATAAACACTTGAAAGATGGATTGCTGCTGAGATGGTCGTCCTTCCAATAGGTTCTATTATTTCAGCAAAGACTTCTAAAGCTGTGTTAAAATGACAATTGTGTTGTTCGTCATCTCCCTTACCAAGACCAGACTTACCTGGTTACTAGTCCTAGTGGTTCAAAACTTTTTCCATTTCAAAATTATTGAGGCCACTCTGCTCCTTGCATCACTCATAGCTTTACATCTATGCCTCACCACAATTTAATAGCAGAGGTCTGCAGAAATTTCTTTGAACTTCATGGCTTAGTTTTCTCTGAATACGCAGTATGAATTGTGGGACCTTATATACAGTACACAGGTGTATGCCATAATGGGCTATTGAGAGTAGATTGATAGGCAAATATGACAAATCTGTCAATTTAAAATTAAATCATTAACATAATAAAGTGTACAGAAAATGAAGGGGTCTGAATACTTTCTGAATCGACTGTGGGGCCTAAATAAAATTTATTTTGAATCTAATACACACATCTTGTGGGAATAAAACTGGGTTATTCAAGAAAACCTACAAAGACACAGTGAGAATGTACAGATCTTACAAAGGTAGAAACCAAGCTCAGAATCCAAACTTAGATCTATGAGGCTGTGTAATGAATATGTTTCTGACCTTCCCTAACCATGTAATTTTATTTTTGGAGTATCTTTATGTTTATTCCTGCTTTAATTATCTATAATTCCTCTAGTGACACCTTTTTGTGTTTTACTTTTTGTATGGATGCCACCATTTACAGTTGCTAGGGCTTTGGCAGTCATGTGACCTCTCTGTTATGTTATCATGCTTCATCTATTTAAGATGGTGGGACTTAGCAGTGTGTCATCTCAGTATTAAATTATAGAAAAAAATCAAACTTTGGTTAGGGGGAAATAAATCCAAGTAAAATTTTGCTTTTTTTTTCATTGATTCATGGTTGTTGACTTTGATGGCTTTTTAAATTTTATTTAGAGTCTGACACTAACAATGTTTAGTCTGCTCTTTAATACACTCCCGGTATTTCCTAACTGAAATGCCTACCTTATCTTATGGTACTCAGCAGTGATTAAAATCTGCACCACCAAGCCACCTATATTCATATACTGTACATTCAAACTCATACAAATTTCAAATAGACATATTTAAATCTCATTTGGTTCAGATGACAGATCTAAGACTTAGACTTTTACCACACAGGCAGTGAGTGTTGCAGATGTGGAGGCCATTTTATTACATGCAGGACAAGGCAGGCTTCAATGACATCTACAAGATGCAACATCCATCAATCCAAATGATTGACAAGACAACATTGTTATAATAAGTCCAAGGCAAGCGGTAGTGGAGTGACATGCCCTGATTACTGCTCCAGCACACACAACATTTTGTGCATATTGTGAGTGGATTTTTTTTCGCATTGAATGACATCTTTCTGAAGCAAAAAAATGATAATATATGAAACCCGATTTCTACTGACAGTTTAAGAAATCAAAAAAATTAAAATCAGAACATAGGTTGTGATACCATTTTTGTTTGTTTGTTTTTGTTAGGACTTTGCTTAATTTTAAAAGGTCAGTAGATTGTTCACCACTCCTCCCAATATTGAGGAACAATAAAGCTTAAAGCTAATTCTGACAAAATGCAAAGCTCATTGCTTAGACATATTTGTAATATCTCCCAATCTTCTGGTTCAAAGCAGGCTTCAGTTATATATTTATATATACCTCAATTTACTGAAATACTCATTTAAATATATTTCTATAAATATCTTGATTAGTAGTGGTCTGTTGCTGTGGTCACATTCTGTGGACAATGTGAGGAAAAAATTAGCTTCCTAGTGGGAAATTTAATTTGAATGCTTTTCCAAGCAGGAGGTTTCCGAGATAACATTGTTCGCTGAATTTGCAGTTGATGTAATGCTGATCTCCCTCAGAATTTTAAGCATAAATTAAAAAATATATAATCAGCTCAGGAAGAAATGATGTTTTGCAGTTTGTTGTATCTGAAGCAACGTGTGATATAACATAACATTCTCAAGCTCACTTAACCCAAGTCTATGCCAACAATGTCTGCACATGGAAAAACCAATGCAAGGAACGGATATCAGTCCAAGAAAGGGTTCAATTATACGCACTCGATGACAATTTAAAACTAATTCTCTAACATGTATGCCTTTTGGGATGTGGGAGAAAAACTCATGTAAACTCAACATAGATAGAAAGTGTGCCCGGATTTGAACACAGGACACTAAATCTGTGAGGCGACCAATATGCCTCCCTTCATTGCTTTTTAATTTCATATAGGGTGAATCTTTTCTTCAAATCAGCAGCAACCACAACAGTAGATCTCTGACCACAAGAAGTTTGAATGAAATGATGTGGAAGGTGAGATATCGGAAATGTTTACTGAACATGAAAACTCAGTTAACCCAATTTCATAACAACCCCCAAGAACTGATTAGAAGGTCCCATTAAAATTTGTTTGAAAATATGCATAAATAATATATTAAAGGTATATCATTTTTAAGTGTTAATACTATTGTGAAAATTCCACATCGTTGTGATGATGTCAATGTTGTGACATTTTGTAATCTCGTGGCTGTTGCAGTGTCCTCATTTTAGTGCCACAATTCTTGTTGTTAGCAATGGCACCTTTGCCATACATAGTTTTGGACATTATTAGAACAGTCTAGACAATAACAGGCCATTCAGCCCAACAAAGCTCTCCAGTGCTATCCACCTAATTCATCTAAAATAACGTCAAGTTGAGTTTTGAAAGTCCCTAAAGTCCTACTGTCTACCACTCTACTTGGTAGCTTATTTCACGGTTTTCAGTGTAAAGAAAAACTTTTAATGTTTGTACAAAATTTACCCCTATTAAGTTGCCAACCGAGTCCCCTTGTTCTTGTTGAACTCATTTAAAAAGAACAGTATTGATCCCTTGTACTAATTCTCTTCATCATCTCCACGTTAATTAAGATGGAGGCATGCAGGACAGAGTGTCCAGGTTTTTGGGAATTTTAAAACTACTTCACTTATTTTTTGGGAAAGGCTCATTTAATTTCTGATTTTGACCCCTTAAGCTCTGTTTTCTCTTCTTTGGCTTTTTTCTGATGTTTCGGTTTTGGTCACTGGACTTTTTGATATCTTGCCCTTAACCAAGGATTGGTAAATGACTACTCTTTTGGTCTCCTCTGATTATTCAACTTTTGGCCTGCTAGCTCTTGACTTTTGAGTGAGATTGCCCATTGTTCTGTTCAATTTTGCCATAATAACCCGTAAAGCAATTTTTCTGGGGGAAACACAGTTTAATTTTAATTTTAATACCATCCATCAAAATGTACTTCCTTATATTAGTTTCAGTATTGTATATCCAATATAAAGCTTTGAGATCTTCGGGCTTTCTGCTTTGACCTAACTGTCTGTAGCTTTTAAATTTAACCCCAATGTCATCTTTCTAGTCAACCACTGACCAAGTTGATAGTATGAGTGAGGTGTGCTTCGATTCTTTTAAAGACCCTTTCTAAAGCCAGGCTAATGAAAATGTCATTCTCTTTTTCTTGGCCTTAGTTTCACCAGCCTCACTGTCACAATCACATTGGTTCTTTCATTAATTGCAATTGTAAATGACTTGTGGAAGATCATTTGGTTAGAGGAAGGAATGAAGTTTTAGACATTTGCATCAGCAGGAAAAATAAGTACCACTCGAGTAGTATTTCATAATGGACGAACAGAGGAGCTGTCAAGAATTAAATAGGAGTTCCCAGTGCAGTAGGCCCATTATACTGTTCATGGCACCATGTTGCCCATGATAGGAAACAGAAGACTTTCTCTCTGCCTGGCCCTTAAAGAATGTACTGAGCTGCATTCTTGCAAAAACATTTGGCATTGATTGAGAAGCTGTAGGTATACAGACGTTTCCAGCCAACACTAACCCCAGAAGTGATTTCTGGGGCTATATCCAGTAATATAGTTCCTGGCCTGGACATAAAAGCCTTTCAGGCAATTGGGCAAAGAAGGGGAGAAAAAAATGAAAAGATTGGTCTGTAATGGTGGGAGGTAGTAAGGCAGGATGAGGAGGAAGAATTATAGAAAGCTGGTGTGACGCCAACCCTGACACAGACAGACAGGAGACAGGTTTACACCCAGCAAACAGTTTATTTACAGTGCACAAATCACTAACACACCCTACAATCCAGTCCCTTCTCTGCCACCAGTACATCTGCCTCCACTTCTCCTCAGGCTTTGTCCTCTTCCTCCTGATTCTGGCCATCGAGTGGTGGTCACTGGCGCCTTTTATAGGGCACCCGGAAGTACTCCAGGTGCCCAACGAGCTTCTTCCAGTAGCACGTCTGGGTGTGGTGGAAGTGCTGCCAGATAGGGCCGTGTACAAAGCCATGCGCCCCCCTGGTGGTGGCCACTGGCTCCAGTAGGGTGAAGCTCCCATGCTGGAAACCTAGGGGGCTTCCCTCTTTTGGCGGGGAGAGTAACTATTCTGAAAAAAATCTCTCCCCCTGTCCTTCCATACTCTGGGTGTCCTGGCAGTCCACCACACTGATTGAGTAGATAAGTGGATCAGCCATATACCTTGCTGAGAAGAGATTTCTTGTTTGTTTACTTATCTCCTAGGGGCAGAGTGGTGTTTGAATTTTTCTTTATTTTTATATTGTTCCTCCTATTTCACTCTCTTCTATATACACTTACTGAGAAAATTATTAGGAAAACCTCAACACCTCGATATATTTTTTTAATCAGCCAATCATGTGGCAGCAACACAATACATAAAATCATGCAGATACAGGCCAGGAGCTTTAGTTAAAGTTTTTGTTTAACACCAGATTGGGGCAAAAATTATCTCAGTGATTTCCACTGTGGCATGATTATTGGTGCCAGTTTTGAGTATTCCTGTAACTACTGAACTCCTGAGGTTCTCATGCACAACAGTCTCTAGAGTTTACTCAAAAACATCCAGTGAGTGGCAGTTCTGCAGTTGATGAGAAAGGTCAGAGGAGAATTGACAGACTTGTTTGAGCTGACAGAAAGTGTACAGTAACTCAAGTAACTACTCTGTTCAACCGTGGTGAGCAGAAAAACACTGCAGAATGCACAACACATCAACACTTGAGGCAGATGGGCTACAACAGCAGATGACCATGTCGGGTTCCTTGCCTGTCAGCCAATAACAGAAAGCTGAGGCTGCAGTGGGCACAGGCTCACTAAAACTTCTCAGCTGAAGACCAGTCTGGTCTGATGAATTCAATTTGTGCTGACACATACAGAAAGGTGCATTAGAATTTTGTGCCAACAGCATGAATCCAGGCATCTAACCTGCCTTGTGTTAACAGTCCAATGCTGGTGGTGGTGTAATGGTTTGAGAGATGCTTTCTTGGCACACATTAGGACTGTTAATGCCCACCAATCATTGCTTAAATGCCACAACCTATTTTAGTATTGTTGCTGACCATGTGCCACAATTTACCCATCTTCTAATGGCTACATCTAGTATGATAATGCCCCAGGTCACAAAGCAAATGTCATTACAAACTGGTTTCATGAACATGACATTGTTCTTCAGTGGCCATACCAGTCACCAGATTTTAATTCAATAGAACACCTTTGGGATGTGGTAGAACATGCATGAACGTGCAGGTGACAAATCTGCAAAAAATTTCATGATGCAATCATGTCAACGTGGACCGGAATCTCAAAGAAATGTTTTCAAAACCTTGTGGAATCCATGCAACGAAGAATGAAGGCTGTTTTAAAGCTAAAGGGGACTCTATCTCATATTAGTAATTATAATAATTAATTAGTAATTAATAATTAGGTCCTGTTCAGCCTATATACATCAGACTTCCAATACGACTCGGAGTCTTGCCACGTGCAAAAGTTTGCTGATGACACTGCTGTTGTGGGCTGCATCAGGAGTGGGCAGGAGGAGGAGTACAGGAAGCTAATCAAAGACTTTGTTAAATGGTGCGACTCAAACCACTTACATCTTAAAACCAGCAAGACCAAGGAGCTGGTGGTGGATTTTAGGAGGCCCAGGCACCTCATGTACCCTGTGATCATCAGAGGTGACTGTGTGCAGAGGGTGCAGACCTATAAATATCTGGGAGTGCATCTAGATGATAAATTGGACTGGACTGCCAATACTGATGCTCTGTGTAAGAGAGGACAGAGCTGACTATACTTCCTTAGAAGGTTGGTGTCCTTCAACATCTGCAATAAGATGCTGCAGATATTCTTCCAGACGGTTGTGGCGAGTGCCCTCTTCTACGCGGTAGTTTGCTGGGGAGGCAGCATAAAGATGAAAGACGCCTCACGCCTGGACAATCTTGTTAAGAAGGCAGGCTCTATTATAGGAGTAAAGTTGGACAGTTTAACATCTGTGGCAGAGCGACGGGCATTAAGCAAACTCCTGTCAATCATGAAGAATCCACTGCATCCACTGAACAGTGTCATCTCCAGGCAGAGGAGTAGCTTCAGTGACAGACTTTTGTCACTATCCTGCTCCACTGACAGACTGAGGAGATCGTTTCTCCCCCAAACTATGCGACTCTTCAATTCCACCCGGGGGAGTAAATGCTAACATTACTCAAAGTTATAAAGCTGTTGTCTGCCTTTACCTGCATTTTTATTACTATTTAATTTAATATTGTTTGTTTTGTTTTTGTATCAGTATACTGCTGCTGGATTATGTGAATTTCCCCTTGGGATTAATAAAGTATCTATCTATCTATCTATCTATCTATCTATCTATCTATCTATCTAT
>JANRMT010049829.1:38005767-38060961 GCA_026402145.1 Polypterus bichir lapradei
TATCTATCTATCTATCTATCTATCTATCTATCTATCTATCTATCTATCTATCTATCTATCTATCTATCTAGTATGGTGTTCCTAATAATTTGCTCAGTGAGAGTATTTGTAGGCCATTTGAACAAGTTTGACAAGAACAGGCCATTCATCCCAACAAGTTTGTCCATCCTATTCTTCAAGATTATCTGAAGTAACAGTGTGACAAGATTTGATGGGGAATGAAGTTCTAATCTCTACAACAATACTTTGTCATTTACATAATGTGTCTAAGGTTTTTAATGTAAAACAAAAAAAAGTTAACATTTATGGAAAATCTTATTGGTCTAATTAATAAATCACTGGTTTTGTTTCATTTTGTTTTCACTAGCACTATTTTGGGTTTGGAGTCAACTCGGCAGCTCACATTCAGTTCAACAGACTATTACACAAACAATTATACTCTTTGGCTGCCCTGCTTGTTTATTCTGTTCCATTAGTGTATGTCTTACCAGACTGTTATTCAGAAAGCCTATCCCTTGTCTGCTCAGAGCAATTCTGCATGCATTTTTTTTCAAACTCTCCTCTGGCTATTACTTTGCCATTGCATTTCTTTGAGCAATGATATTTGCCAGCTTTCCCTTGTTTTGTGACTATATCTGAAGAATGCCGGCTGATTTTTGAGAGCTGTTATCAGCTCTGTGACTTCAAAGATTCTTCAGAGGTTTTGTTGTTATATTAGTTGTCATTGTTTGCCTCATAGTGTTTTGGAATATTATGTTTCTTCATGGTGGCCTTGCATGTGCATGAGACATATGCTATAAATATAATCATACTATGTGAAAAAAATGTTCACCCAGTTAGATGAACTTGACATTTTTATTAAAGTGACATGGATTCACATTCTGCCTCTTATCCTTGCCACTATATGTGATTCAGGGTAAAATTAGCAAAGCATGCTGGGTGATCACTTTTGATGACTATCTTTTCTCCTGAATTTCAGATTATCACACAGTTCATGTTTCATTACTGAGGATGTGAGCACACATGCACACACAGACACAGAGTAGACAACACAAACCAGGCGTAGACTGGCCATCGGGAGGTTCCGAAGAAATGCTAGTGGCCTGGCCTATCATTTAAGTGATTTGGCCTGTGACCCGGGTCATATTTTTTTCTTGTCCAACCTGATCACAATACAGAACATTACTGGATATGAGAGGAGAGTTAGCTAATGAATTGAAATGACAGGCAATGGAGAGAAAATGGACAGGAGGTGCTGAAAGAGAAGGAGAAAAAAAAGAAGAAAGCCTGGCATGCCGATACTGCAAAATGCAGCAAAATCGCTGATTTATTTAAACCTGAGACGGTGTTAAGTGCAGGTTATCAGACACCCCGAGTCTCATGAAAATCTCCTGAATTCATGCAAGTGATTACAAATCTCCTGGAAACCCCTTCTTCCTCTCAATTTTTTGTCAATACCCCATTGTAGTCAAGTGTTTGAAGTGGGCGCTGTGATCTTTGAGTTTTATTCCACAGTACATTATTTTAATCAAAATGGGTAACTAACACCATGAGTACACACAGCTGAAAATATCTAAAGTATTCAAACCAGGTAACAGGGAGACATATTACTGCCATGTAAGCAAAATGACAGGGAGATGGAAAGAGACAAGCGGAGGCAAGTCAGGCAGGCTATTAAAAAGTGCTGATGTGGCCCTTGTTTGGTGATGGTCAATATATAGTACAGTGACACGCATATGCAAATAAGGGATAGCTTAAGGGCTCAGGGGTTGCGCTGTGTTTTAAGTTTCTTCTTTCTGCAGAACGGATGATGTGGAATAGTGGGTCCGTGGCTAGGAAATTAGTGTCCAGTTTTTAAATAAATAAATAATGAAATAGCCAGCTCCATCTTCGTGGGAGTACATGCTCATGCAGCTACAGGAGGTTGGTGATTGAGATGGAGCATGCCTGCACGTGAAGGTTTGTTCTGCCTTAATTGCTTCATTGGCTTTGTCCAGTTCACGACTGAGGCGCTGTGCCCACAGTAGGCATATGAGGGAGAGCTGGCATGAGAAAAGAGAGGAATACCAGGTGAAGGAAATACACTGTCAGCCCGTATGGAAGCGCAGAGGCAAGTGGTCAGGGTGCCCCACGGAGGACGAGAGATCAACATTCTTGGGGAAGATTGGTTCCCCGCTAAAAGGCAAAGGGGTAGCATGGAATGCTGGAGAGAAGTCTCTCTAGGGATCTGGTATGCACCAAGTTTCAGCTGTGAGAAAGACAAGAGAAGCCAGTTTGTAGCAGCATGGCAGACGTGGCAAAAGCCAGAGGTGGAAAAGGACTGTGGTTACTGATGTCTCCACTGGCTACGAGACCTGATAGGGGTATGTTGGTTTGACATTGTGGGAAGATGTCCTGGGGTGAAGGAGAGAGGAAAAAGAAGGAGACAAAGGTAAAACAGGGTGAGAAAAGCAGGACTGAGACAGGCACGAGGATGGTTGCTGCAGCAGAAGATAGAAATGCATCACGGTTGCCTCGCATCTGGGGGATTTTTATTAAAGAATCTTTCTTTTACCTTCAGTTTTAACTTATTTATTGTATTTTTCTTTTGCCATAAACACCTGTATGGTTTTATTTATTGAATTATTTGTTTATTATGAAGATGCACTGCACTGTTTAGTCCACTTTGTTTGGATTGTTTTAATAAAAGAACTGATACACTTTTTTCATTTGCCCCTTGCTTTGTCCTCATTTGTCTGGCCCATCCATCCAGCGGTAGCGGGTTCAAGAGGCTCCTGGACACGACAGATGACTGACAGCTATAACATCTCTGGCATCACTTCCAGTGTCTGTCTGCCTGGACTGACTTTTCCTGCTGGAAGAACTTATGAACAGCTCTCTTTGAAACTTGTGTCTGAAAGGACTTTTTTTGCAATTATTGCTTGATTTCTTTTGCAGACCTTTAATAAAAACTTCAGTCCCTAATGAATATATTCCCAGGAAGCATGCACCTCCTGATGGATGCTCCTTGCATAAAAAATATATATTTTTTCATTGTTCTTTTCTGTCATACTGTAGAGTGAACCTTTTCATACACGATTCAATCCTTGCACGCACACAGTGCATCTTTACTTTGTCAATGTTCATGTACGCATCACAATGAAATGAAGGAGCACACTAAAAAGAAACAATGTAATACTAATTATACCTGTTAAAAGTAATGTTAAATTACTGTATGTTACAGGCCAAATCTGATTTTAGGACAAACTAATTTAGACCAGGTCAAGCCAGTTTGTCCGAAGCGCGATAGGATGAATTGGTCTGGTCTAGGAAAGTGTAGTTGCAGGCCAAGCTAGTTTAGACTAGGACAAGTCAGTTTGTCCTGGGAGATCTACATTGATTTCATGATAACCTAGTTTGGACTATGTTCATCCTGTCCACTTTGGCAAACTGGTTTGGTCTAGTCCTAAAATTGAGTTTGCCATGTTTTACACTGCATATATATATATATATATATATATATATATATATATATATATATTGTGAGAGATGGCCGGCAGTTTATCCTGGCCAATACATCCAGGCCACTAGATGGAGTCCTCCCTGCAGCATGGAGGTGCTTCGGATTCCCGCAGAGCATCATGAGAAATGGAGTGTAACTTCACAGCCCTGCTGGGTGCCGTGGGTGCCATCGGAGGACACTGCAGGGAGACACCAGGATTTACTCCCAAGTCACGGGGACGGAAGAACAGAAGTACTTCCGGGCTGAAGAAAAATATGAATCTTCAGCCGACCCAGAAGTGCTAGTGAAACACATGGACTGGAGGAAAGGAGCACTTCCAGGTCAAGGACTATATAAAGGATTGTGGGAAACCCAGCAAGCTGAGCTGGAGTTGAGAGGAAGTGTAATGGAGCTGCTGGGTGGAGAGGAAGATTTATTGTATTGATTATTATTAATTATTGATTATTATTGTGTATTGTGGAGGTAGAGGTGCTTTGTGTACATTATATAAGAAATTAAAATTATTTCTAGGACTTTTTCCTGGTGTCTGGACGTGTTGACTGTAGGTTTGGAGGAGCGACAGCACCCTCTATTGTCACAATATATATAGAGGCCTGCGGGAGGCACTTCATCCCCCCAAACCCGACACAGACAGACACAGACAAGTTCAGCACAACACATGATTTTTATTTTATTGTGGGGTTACTCTTCCCCAAGCCTTTTCAACCACCAAAGCACAGTACACAGTTCAAAGCACACAACAATGCTTCTTTCTTTTTTCACCTCCTCCAGCAAGCGTTGTCTTCTCCGTCCCAATTCAGGCTTTTGGAACAGTGCCATCAGGCTCGTTTTATGCCAGCCTAATAACGTAGGGCTCAGGAGTCCCTGCAGCATCCCTTTGTGGCTACCTCAGAACCCAACAGGGCTGAGCCACCAAACTCCAATTCCCAACATGCTGTGTGGGAATCCAGTTAGTTTTCCAGGGGAGATAATGCCTACTCTCCCCCCAAGTCCTTCCACTTTGGAGGTGTCTAGCTCCCCAAACCTGACACAGACAAACGCTGGCACAAGTTCTTTCACTACACACATGTTTTATGTATGTGGGAAACTTTTCCCAAAGAGTTTCCTGCAGCACCAACACAGTATAAGCACAAAACACAGCCATAATTCTCTTTTAGGCTGTCTTTGTCTTCTTCCCTTTCTTTCTCTGCTTTGTTTTCTCCTTCCCCACTCTGGCTCCTGGGACAGAGGTGGTTGGCTCCTTTTATGTTGCACCCGGCAGTACTTCCGGTGGCCCTTTAGCATGGTCCAAAAGCCTTTCTGGATGACACGGAAGCCCTGCGAGGAAGCGTTCCACAGTCTCTACAGCACCCACCTGGCAGCACCCACAACAACTCTAACTCCCATGAATTCTTTTGGGAATCCAAGGCACCCCTGCCACCCAGGGCGTATGCCATTTAGCACTCTGGGCAAGATAATGGCCTGTGCATGTTCCCTCCCAGGTCCTTCCTTTATGAAGGTGACCCAGCTAGGTAAGAGCCCTGTCCATCCACCACAATATATATGTACCCAAATTCTTGCTACAGTAATTACTAACTAAATTGAAAAATCAGTAATTGTGATATGCTGTTTATCTGGTTTAATCCATCACTGCATTTTGAATAAAAAACTGAAGTACAATTTTGTAACATTTTGTATTTCTTCAGGGAGTGCATCATATTGGGAGACAAGGACTATAGGACTGTAGGATATTTCAATGTGTGCCTTAATAACACAGCAACAGGAAAGTCTGAAAGAAGAAGTGATAGAGCAGAGGTACAGCTGACATTTTTTATTGTAGAGCACAAGCTGCCCTTTCAGATAAACACAGTTTTCAGAGGTCAGCTCTTGCAAAATCAACTGAAATACACACACTACTATGATTTGAAGATATCTGAGGTCTGTTAGTTGGCTAAACATGCTGTACTGTATATAGTTATAAATATGTAGTTAAATATGTAGTTATTAAGAAAGTTGCAAATAGAGTGTTAATCGTAGTAGAGTAGTGATGCAGCAGGTATTTATTAAATTATACACCCGGAACCGATCTGAAGATGCCTCACTCCTACCCCTCCAAATCAGTACAAAACTCTAGAACCCCATCATCCAAAATTTGTTTTTATCAAGGTCGGGATCTCTGGGTAATAACAAATGTTTCCAAATTATACTTTCGTATACAGCCTCACTGTAGTTTCACTTTTTATGCACAGTGTGTTGGGGATGTCAGTCAATATTGTATTTGAAAGATAGTCATTCAGAAACCTTGTATGCCAATATGAGAGTTAGACCATTTTCATAAGCAGTAGAAGGCCGAGCTTAACTGTTGTCACAATTTCAGGTGGCAAACACTTTGCAGCTCTTTAATGCTTCCCCAAAGCTCACTTTTAGAAGATGGCTTACACCTAAGAATGTTTTACAGCTTTTACATTAACTCATGAGTTTTCTCAGGTTTTTTTATGTATGGGCACAGTGCTGCTATATATTTGCACTTTATCTGATTTGTTTTGGGTTCATTCCTGTAAAATTAATGCTCCAAAGTTTTAGTTCATGTCACACAATGAAATGCCTTGCAGGGGATTGAATGTGTCATGTTTCAGATAGGGGGTCCTCCTCTGACTGGGGTTCAGGTTTTTGTTTTATTTTTTGTTTTATTTATTCAGTTTTGATTCTTTTGTTTACATTAACATTACTTATGTTTATTATGTGCATTATTCTTTGTTTTTGTCAATGACTATAAAATGCTTTGGTTATGTCCCATGTGTTTTGTGGTAGGGCCCCCAAAAGGTGGGACCACCTGCCAATCACGGCCAGGAACTGCCCTCTAACCTATAAATCAGCAGGGTCTCCCACAGTTCCTGGCGGTTCTTTTTGAATGTGCTTACTTGTGTTTTGATGTGTTTTGATGTGCTTTGTACCTTTTGATTACTGGATTTATGAACCTATGTCCTGCTTTTGACTTTGTTTTGCATGAAGTATTAAGACTTTGTTTGCCTTGGTTTGCCTTGCCTCTAGGCAATTCCTTTTGTGCTTTACGGAGCATCTTGGACTACTACTACTTTCTTTTAAATAAATCTTTTAGTTTTTTTAAGATTCTTTAAGGTCTTTTTTTTCTGAGTTGGGGTTTTAATGACAATCTCCTAGTGGGCAATTTTGGAAGTATTTAGGGGACCTATGTGCTTTTAGGCCTCCCAGTTCACAACAGTGTGAGGGTGAGAGTCCACTCCACAATTCCTCATTACATTCGAGAACCTATCGAACCCAACACCATCGATAGTTATGACCGAATGAGCTGGCTGATGGGTACAAATCACACATGGAGCAAGGGGATGGTGTAAAAAAGTGTTCTGTGCTTTTATTAAAAAGAATCAAAACAAAACTGTGTCCACATAAATAGTGCAGTGCTTAAAAACGTTCATAAATAAATATTCTATAAAAACAAGTGAAGAGTGGGGGATAAAAACACAATAAATAAATCCATTAAAAGCAGAGGTTAAAAATGCAGTCACAAGCTACTTCTGATCCTAGCCCACCTTCTTCATCTTCTCCCTGGCTCACCCATAACTCGCACAGCCAGACAGAGGAGACTCAGTAGCCACAAACTTCATCCCTTGACCCTAGTCTTGGCTGACTCCTCACAGCATAGCCAGACCATCCGAGGTCGGCACTTTTCCTGTCATCCACAGATCGTACCTCGGATCCCTGGGGAGGTCATCCACCATGCTCACCCCACTCCACGCCATTGTTCAGTGGGGTGAACCAGCCCCTAGAGCACCACAACCAACGCTCCTTTGTGGGGCCCATGTTCATGCTGCCTTTACCCTCTAGGCAGCCGGATTGTCCTGTCCTGCTGAGACTGCTCTTCAGCTGCCTTTTAACTTCTGTTCCCTTTTCCTGTTCCTTTCCATATCCCTCTTTTTTTTCCTTTCCCCCCTCGCACTTTCGTTTCTCATTTTATATGTGGGGATGTGGCACAGGTGTGGCGATTAGCAGCTCCTGGCATCAATTATGGACATTCTTCACCCATGCACTTAAGTGAGGAAATGCCTGCTCCACATCATGCCTGGGAACCGCTCCAGCCACACTACCACTCCCCTTTCTTAAGCCGTGAGTGCGGTGATTATTTATTTTAAAAGGCAATGAGCCACAGACCTCATCTTACCACAGACAATATGGATATCTGATTTTATTATCTTGTAATTATTTGTTATCTCAAAAGCACTTTGTTCTTGAAATGTACCATATTAGGCAGGCAGTGTGGCAAAACCACCTAGCGACACTGTGTGTGACCATGACCAGTCACTGCTCCACCTGGACAAAAACAAAAGGAATATAACCGACTGTATCTCAAATGTTGTAAGTTGCTATGGACAAAGGAGTCAGTCATATATTTAGTAGTAGTGATAAGTAGTATATAAATAAAATTATTACTGTTGTTACTAGATCTCAAACTGGGCTATCTATCTGACAAAATAGGTTTTAGCATGCCTATCCATTTGTTAGATTTTAAAAAAAATCATTCTGAGAGAATAGTGAAGAAGCTCTCAGGATCAGACAATTCATCCTTGGGATTGTGATGGCACCGTGGATTAGTAGAAGTTGTTCAGCTTGTAAAAACTTTGCCATATGCTGCTATTTCCTCCTGTCTCACTTTTGACTGATGCCTACCATGTCATTGTTGTCTACAATTTCATGCTCACCTTGTCCATGACGCAAACGTTCTGCAAATTAACCTTCTCCACATTGAAGCTTATGAAGAACAGTCGGAGGACCTCTATTACTCAGGAGCACCATGAGGCCATTATGCTCATGTCAGTAGAGATGGAGATTCTTGTTGGACTTGACAGTAGAATTGACAGGTTTGCAGAGAGCAGTAAACTCTTGTAAACTCTTGTGCCACCTGCTGATTTTCTAGGTGAGGGTAAAACCATCTTTTATATGGCTTGCATCTTTTGGTACATCTCAAATCTCATACAAACCCATTGTCAGGCATGTGCGATTAAGAGGCATCCGAAAGGCTTTACACAGGTAATCATTAACACTGCAGGTCAAGAGGAGGTTCTACTCTTAGCACAATTTCTCTTTCCATCTGCAGTTCTGGGGAACCTCAAAGGGAAAGTGAGTGATGTCAATTCTGGATACATATCATTAGGACCCATCCTTTTGGGGAAATCAGCACCAGAAAACCAGCTGGGACAAGAAGGAGGCAGTTAGTTTGTTGTCTACCATCAACTGAGACGGAACGCTCAGAAGCTTAGCTTTCTTTTCTTGTTTTTGCACCCTTGCATGCTATTTATTTTGGCCAATTTTCCCACATTTTCATTGGATTAAATGGGGGCCCGCTGGTTTCCCAACACTCCTTTTAGCTCAATGTCTGCTGTTATCACAATAAATATTGCATTTGATTAATGACATCCTATTTTTTATTTTCCATTAGATCCAAAAGTATCACTCTTGGGCTCTATCCACCCTGCCGTCTTCAATGAAAAGATTGCTCATTGCTTGTTCCAAAAAAACAACCAAAACATGACATTTAGTTTTGCCATGATTCATAGTTATTTTGCAGTTTCAAATTGTCTGCATTGAAATGTATTGAAAAATGTGTTTGAATGTGCAGCATATCTCAAATTCCAGTGAATTATGAAGTGGGCACACAGTCATGGAATTTTTTTTCTTTTACTTGTACCTGGAACTAAAAGCTAAATTCTTTTACATAAACACTCTCATCCTTCCACCAAACAAACACAGTTTTCAATTTTATCTCAGTTGAATCTCAGTGACTTTAATTTGGCTTTAATTTGGCTTTTTTGACACTGATCATCAGAAAAGTGAAAACAGATCTCTGCAAAGTGGCCTAAATTAATTACAAATAAACAGCACAAGTATTCAAGTTCAGTTTGCCAGTCATAAAGGCCTTGATTCTGTGCGGAAAGTTTCTCTGGATCAGACTTTACACATCTAGACACTTGAATTTTCCTCATTCTTCTTTGCAAAACAGCAAAAACTCTGTCGTGTTGCAAGGGGATTGAAACCCTGCCACAGGGGATGCACAAACCAATGTGTTTCTTTGTGCTGGTTCCATGCCCAGATAATTGGGGAGAGTTACAACAGGAAAGACATTCGGTGTAAAATTTTGCCAGATCAATATGTGGACAATGATACAAATTTCCATACCGGATAGGTTGAGGCTGAGAACTGCAGTAAGAGTGACGGATGCATTCAACGAGAGGTAGGATTACATCAGGGATTTCTTATTTGCAATGGTGATAGACAGGTTGACAGATGAGATTAGACAGGAGTTCCCATGGACTATGATGTTTGCTGATGACATTGTGATCTGTAGCGATAGTAGGGAGCAGGTTGAGGAGACCCTGAAGAGGTGGAGGTTTGCTCTAGAGAGGAGAGGAATGAAGGTCAGTAGGAACAAGACAGAATACATGTGTGTAAATGAGAGGGAGGTCAGTGGAATGGTGAGGATGCAAGGAGTAGAGTTGGCTAAGGTGGATGAGTTTAAATACTTGGGATCAACAGTACAGAGTAATGGGGATTGTAGAAGAGAGGTGAAAAAGTGAGTACAGGCAGGGTGGAGAAGAGTGTCTGGAGTAATTTGTGTATCAGCAAGAGTGAATGGAAAGGTCTATAGATATATGAGTATATTGGGAGAAGGATGTTAAGGATAGAGCTGCCAGGCAAGAGGGAAAGAGGAAGGCCTAAGAGAAGGTTTATGGATGTGGTGAGAGAGGACATGCAGGTGGTGGATGTAACAGAGCAAGATGCAGAAGACAGGACGATACAGAAAAGGGTGATCTGCTGTGGCAACCCCTAACAGGAGCAGCTGAAAGAAGAACAAATTGCACGGGGGATTGTGAGTGAGCAGCCTTTGTTAAGCACAGCCACATATTTTCAATTGGACTGAGATCTGGACTCTGAATCGGCCACTCCAGGACATCAACATTGCTGTTTTTAAGACATTCCTGTGTACCTTTTGCTCAATGGGATCATTGTCTTGCTGGAAGACAAATCTTCCCCCAAAGAACTGGTTTTGTGCAAACTGCATCAGGATTTCCTTCACGTTTTACCTGTTGTTTACTTGTTGCATTCATTTTTCCCTATACCTTCAAAAGCCTTCCAAGACCTGCTGCAAAGAATCATCCATGCAGTATTATGATGCCAATGTCATGCTTCATGGAGGGGGTGGTGTGTTTCTGATAATGTGAAGTGTATCGTGGTATTTAGTCTGATGGCCAAAAAGCTAAATATTATCCTCATCAGACCATAAAAGCTTCTTCCTGCTGACTTCAGTGTCCTTAGTGGACCATATCCAATATGTTTTTTTTTATTTTGTTCTTTGTGGCTGTTTGCTTGTCTCTTTCCCTTAAAGACGTAAAGGACAAAGTACCCAAGCAACATTTGTGTTCTGTACAGTCTCTCCAATCGCAGCCTCTGTTGCTTGTATCTCCTTCAGAGATGTCATTGGTTTCTTGGTGATCAAATTCATTAGTCTCCTTCTTGCGTGATCACTCAGTTTCTGTGGACGGACTGCTCTAACAGATTTACAGAAGTGCTATACTCTTTCCATTTCTTAATGATTAACTGGATATTCAGAAAATTGCATATTTTCTTATCTCTGAGGCCCTAGACTCTTGTTTTTCAATCACTTTTTCATGGTGTTGCTTGAAGTGTTGTTCGGTTTGCATTGTGTAGGTTACTGACTCACCCAAGTGGGGCCTTCCAGATACAGAAGCATTTATCCTGTCGTCAATTGAAACCCTAGACAGGTGATCTTCATTGAAGTACGTATGTGACTTCTTAAACCAGCGATGATTTAGATGTGTCGTATTAGTGGCAAAGAATACTTATATAATCAATTACTTTGTGTTTTCTATATGTAATTAATTAAGACCACTTTGCAGAGATCTGTTTTCACGTTGACATTAAGGAGTCTTTTTCTGCTGACAACATCAAAAAGGCCAAATTAAAACCCTGTGATTTAATGTTGTGAAAACATCCAGTGAGGTGGACACTTTTAACAGGCATTGTAGTGACTGAAGGAGAAAGACACTCAAATCTTTACACATAACCAAGCAGCTGCAGAGACAAATTTGATATCATTATCATTAACATACAAATCTCTTGTTAGTATGTATGAGTGAATGCCTAAATAAAGCTGAGCCTCACATCTATCGCTTTACTCATGTTTCTTTAGCTGCCTTCTGGTGAAGTGGTTTGGAGAAAGACACCCAAAGGCTGAAAGACAGTCAGATGGGAAGCCAATGTGATGAGAGCAGCAGTGGGATATGGTCATTGGTCTTTTTACTGCTTTATTCACATGCTGTTTGAAATATATACACACCCTTTAAGTTTTTGCTATCATAAGTGAAAAACTGTTGCAGGTTCTAGCTAAATTGTCCTGTGCACTGGCCTTTTGCAGACGGACACAGGCAGTGACCAAAGTTGGACTTAAACCCAGTACTCTGGAGCTGTGAAGCACCTTTGCTAGCCATTGTTAAAGAGAATTCTATCTTAAGAAGCACATCACAGACAGATGTGGAATACAGTATTTTGGGTGCCCGGCTTGCAGGAGAATGGCACAGGAGAGTGGCAAGTCCCGGAAGAAGCACTAAGACAAGAAAGAGGGAAAACCATCTTGGCAGCATGAAAGCTTTATAGCATTCATACTCAAATGAGTTGTAAGCCATACATGTGATTCAAGTACTGTATATACTCTCGTATAAGTTGGGTCTTGAAACCCGAAAAATCATAAAATCAGACCCTGTTCAAAAATGCGATGCTTACATTTTTTGTTTACATCTTCTTGCCTCCTCCAATCTCGCACCAGTTTCTCAGGTGCATTGAATTTTGTTGCAGCAACTCAGTTACCAATTTCTTTCTCCACTTTCACAACGTTTAATTTATAACCAGCTTCATATTTTCTACTGATCAAATGCTCCATCGTAGATAAGGGATGCTCTTACGATAAAGGTGTATGAGGGTGTGAGATACAAGAAACACAAATCAATGCAAACGTTGCTTCAGAATAGTTTGGGTATTACCATGTAGTCACGCAATACATAGAAATACATAGAAAAAAAGGAAGTGTGCTCCATGGTTACTCTCTCAGATGGGCATTAACATATCATTATCTCTTGGACCAATAGCGTGAGTTTTCCGCATTCAGCTTAAACAGCCGACATTATAAAATACCAGAAATATACAGTACATTAAAATCAATTCCCGACTTATCCTTGGGAGAACTTAAACATAAGTATATGCAGTACTCCAGAATGGTATTTAACAGGCACCAACATGAGAGAAAGAGAGAGAGAGAAGTGCAGCCTGGGTAGGGACAGGCATTGCTGCCCAGGGTGGTAGAGGATAGATAAACCAGCAGTTAGCAGGGATGCTAAAGAGTGAAGCACTGAAAGAATTGCCAAGTGACAATACATTCTGCACACTTGAGAGCACACAGGGCCACAAGGGACACCTTCTAAGACAGCGGGCAACCTTCCAAGCTACTGAGGGCTCAGGAGTTCAGAAACACTTGGAGCCATCAAAGACAATTCTAGACATATGTCCCAAAAGAAATTCCAGGGCCAACTCTGACCCCCCAAAGGAATTTCAGGACAAGGTGTGCAACCTTGGCTGCAGCCAGAGAATGAGTGAGGCAGGTGGGAAGTTGATGGTGAAGGTTCAAGTTGTGAGAGGAAGAGGGGCTGGCATCTGTAGAGTAAAAAAGGAAAGCTAATAGACCAGAAAAATGTATCTGATGTGCTAGTTTGTGGTGAGCAAGTGAGCAAACCACTTGACCAGATGTACAGAACATGGGATGTTTAGGCAGCCCCAAGTAGCTGTAGTTTGCTTGATCTTTGCACTCATTCCTCCCTGTAATGAGAAAAATCTTTTCATTTCAACATATAGTAGATATATCATACTAAAGAACTACATTTTTTAAACATTTATATTCTTTAACCTTTAGATATTGTGGAACGAGCCCCATACACAGACAGGCAGACATGTTGTAGATCTCCACCACACATTTATTTACAGTCTATTTACAAGTAAAGTGCCACACAACCCACAGACTCCCCCAAAGTCCAAGCCATCACCACACTATGCCTCTTCTTCAGGCCATCTCCTTCTCTCTCCTCCAGACCTTGTCCTCTTCCACCCGACTCCAGTCCTGAATGAAGGGAGGCGGCCCCTTTTATAATCACCCGGATGTGCTTCAGGTGTTTCCCGGCAATCTTCCATCGACACGCCCCAGTTTGGCAGAAGTGCTGACTGCATCCCCGGAAGCACTCCGGGTGTCCCTGCTCTTCTTCCCCTCAGCACTTCCGGGTGTGGCGGAAGTGCTGATTTCCAGGGTCCCCAAGGCATTGGGGCACCCCCTGGCGGTGACCATGGGCCCCTACATGGCT
Source organism: Polypterus bichir lapradei (assembly GCA_026402145.1). NCBI lineage: Eukaryota > Metazoa > Chordata > Cladistia > Polypteriformes > Polypteridae > Polypterus > Polypterus bichir. Next base: position 38,019,703 of record JANRMT010049829.1, read on the forward strand.
GAGCTTCAAAGCCCTGTACCCGTGGCCACCAAAGGCACCAGGGTGGTCGCCCCCACATAGTCTGAGAGAGGTGCAAGCCATCCTTCGGTCCTCCGAGGCGTCCCGGCTGGGTTGCCCCCCACCCAAGCCATCTGCGACAATATCCATGAAATATGAATCATATCAGTCTAATTTTACGTTTATAGGGATTCATTAAATAAAAATTAGTGTTCAGGGATGAAGTTCATGTAAAGGAATGGTTAAACCAGAAACAAGGGGGGTTAGTTATTTGGGAAGTAAAGGATTGACTCAAATTAGTAAAAGTAATATTAAATGGTATCTCCATGGAACAGACATTGCCATAGATAAGAAGCATTGTCAATTTGAAGTAGATGAATTGAGTCAGCCTGAATCTTGGTCTGTGGTGTGATATCTCCTGTGGATGGGGTTGCAAGAGGAAATGGTGCAATTAGACAAAGGCCCAATTCTATTAGGCGCTTATGGGCTCCTATTCAGCAGTGGCTGAAAATATTAATTAACAATAGCAGCTTGTTCCTCTGTGGCAACCATATAAGTGTTAAACAAATAAAAATATGCATTCAGGTGAAGCAAAAAAAAAAAAAATACAACCAAGGGAGAGTGGCGGGAGCAGAGGGAAGTACATTTTCATCTACCTGAACTTGCAAAACTATGTGCCACTTACTTCTTTATTTGACCCTGTTACGTTGGCGCTCAGTATGTTTCGATGGCTATTTAGTGAGCACTGATTGCATGTGTTGAAATATACAGCTTCCCATGTGCCACACGACTAAATGTCAACTTGTTTTATTCCTCAGTCCAGTTGTTAAATATCAGAGATCAGAAGGCTGCTTGTACACTTTTGTGTCTGCTTCACCCTATAAATTAGGCAGATGTGCCTTGCTGACCCCTATAAATCTTAAAAATCAGCTGCATTGAACACCCATTTATCCCTAAGATCATTCCTGCTGACATCCTATAAATTTTAATGATTGAGCCTATTGACTCCCAATAAAGCATTTAAATCAGGACGGCTCATCATCTACTGACATTTGTTGTAAGAGCTAATATTACCCCGTTTGTCCTAAATCGAACAACTTAGTTTCTCAAATATAAAGATTGAAAGTGAGAATGATATTAAATACCACTTGGGCTGTGATGGGCAGTACAGGACAAAAACAATGGTGCACTAATCAAGCAGATCATTATTAGCACATTTGATTCATATTAAACTCTAATACATTAAATATCTTAGAAAATTAGCTATGCATATTCTTTCATATACATTCTGCACTATAATATACAGTACAGTAATCCCTCCTCGATCGCGGGGGTTGCGTTCCAGACCCCCCCGCGATAGGTGAAAATCCGCGAAGTAGAAACCATATGTTTGTATGGTTATTTTTATATATTTTAAGCCCTTATAAACTCTCCCGCACTGTTTATAAATATTCCCCGCAGAGTTATACAGCATAATCCCTTTGTATTCTCTTAGATATTAGGTAAGATTCATTGAAATTATGTATATAAACACACTGTTTATATACAGTAAAACCTAAATATTATTTTAAAGATATTGAGTGTCTCCGATATCACATATGTTACAGCCATTACGATAGACAGGCCACCAGCAATAAATACGTACAATGCAAGGAAAATAGTATACAGTAAATGTGTGTACAGTGACACTAAACGTACGTACATGTACTAAGCACTGTAAGAAGAAAATTAATTATGGTTACTCACCAACAATGACACGATGACTTGTCCGATAACAATGAGTTTAATTTTACTGCACAACAAAGGAGAGCGTTACAGCTCTTCTAAAAGAGCCACTTCAGGCGATTGTGTAGCACTGCCGTTGTTCTTCTTCTGGCAGTCTTCAATCCAAATCCCTAAAGCAGATTCCATCCAGACTACTGCCTTATTACATCCACTTACAACTCGTTTTGCACCCTGGTTAAAAGGACACTGCAGCCATAGATCTTATATTCCTTTCCTACTTTTTAAATAAAAAGAATCGTAGCCTTTAACAAATCCAAAACGTTTACCTTTTCAGCAATCGTTAACATCTTCTCCTTGCGCTTGGGCATGGCCCCTGAAGCAGTAGCAGATTGTTTTGGAGCCATAATGAAGGGCTTGACTATGCACAAAGATAAACACAAAAGAGCACAACTCTTTACACAGCGAAACACGTTGATGCTGAATGAGCGAGAGGAGACTTCCTGGTTAACACTGCATTCAGCACGAAGGAGCTCAACTGCGTGCTCTGATTGGTTAGCTTCTCAGCCATCCGCCAATAGCGTCCCTTGTATGAAATTAACTGGGCAAACCAACTGAGGAAGCATATACAGGAAGTAAAAAGACACATTGTCCGCAGAACCCGCGAAGCAGCGAAAAATCCGTGTTATATATTTAGTTATGCTTTCATATAAAATCCGCGATAGAGTGAAGCCGCGAAAGTCGAAGCGCGATATAGCGAGGGATTACTGTAATTGTTACCTGATGTCCTTAGAATAGGCAAAATGACCTTTTACCTTTGACATCCTCGTGACCCATCTGAAGCCAGGATGGGCTGAAGCCCTGACAGGGCTAGCAGAAAGCCCCAGAGTTGGTACAAATGGCAGAGTGATGGCTCTGTGGCTAATTCATCTAATTCATGTTGCCATCAAGGAAAACTAGTGTTTCTTCTGAATGAAGAGGCGTATCCACGAGAATTAAAAGATTTGTTGTTTGGTGAAAGTGAAATCCACATATGCTGTCACACTTGGGTCACAGAGATGCACAGATACACAGGAGATGTTAGAGACAGAAATGTTATTCAGACACTTCAAACAAACATAAGTCTCTTTCAGGTGTGAATCGAGCTCTGTGTGTAGTCGGAGGGGATAGTTCTGTCTCTCAATTAAAAGAATAGAACATTTTCCTCTTCATAGGGGTGTGCCTCAGGAGCGGGACCCCCAACAGGAGCAGAGGATGTCTAAGGGAAAAGAGAGACAAGGCAGTGAGACAAAAGGACAGCTGCTGTACAGGCTTTTAAATGTTCAATGTACCGCTCAGGATGCAGATCACGCGGTATGGCAGCAGCAACAAGTCAGCAGCTGATCAAGCAAAGAGGAGGTAAAAAAAAACTGTATTTCTTTCTCATTGTATCACCGTTTAACAGGGGGTTTCAGAGGAGCGACCGCATCTCCTTGGGGTGCGTTCATCCCCCCTCTTTGCAATGTGAGCGGCAGAGATGCGAAGTGGCTGGCGCATAGGGCAGGCCGGCTTGGGGGATTTTTGAGATCTGTGGGGTGGTAGTTGGATGGCAAGCGAAGCAAGTAAAAAAGGAAAATGCCCTTTGTAACATATGCTACACAAGTTGCAATAACCTCTAGCAAGATAAATTTGAAACATTAAACTAAGGTGTAATTGAAATCATACAAAATGTTTCTTTGCTGTTTTAATTAGAGGCACAGTGTAAAAGAGACTTACTTAGGGCAGAATGGATTTAATGATCTTATTTGTTAATTTTTTACATTTTTATATGAGATGTGGCCTTAAAAAAAAAAGATTAATTTTAGTATCATATTGTATCTGTTAGAGTGGACCAGTCCCCCCAGCACTCTTTTAGTTTTGCCAATTGGTATGAAGCTGACATAAAAAAGCACAAGGAGCCATGTTGGAGGGCAATTTCACAAATGTCTATGCAAAACAAAACTCTGCAGTTTCACTCATCACTGACTTCCACTTCACTACCACTGTCTGGTTCAATGCCAGTAAAATTTCTACTACTAAACCGATTTGTTGGATAATCTCACAATCACCCTCACCCCCATGAGTACATAACACCATGAGATATTAGAATTCCTTATCACGGGGCAGCTGCTCATCCCTTATCCGTAAGGAACACAACATTCTTTACCAGGAAAGATCCAGAATCTCACATTGAACTGTTCAGGTGGCGATCAAGTCAAGATGACAACATTATCTGAAAATAGCAGGGATACAACCCTTAGGTTCACCAAAACTTCATAGTCACTAAGCCTTGGCTGCACCTTCAGGTCTCGTCCATGAAATTTGTAAATAGAAGATAAGTTATTATGCACACTTTGCTGTGTCCAGTTTATAGTGATTAATCAAGACAACATTAGCTTTTTCACTAAAACAATTCTCACTCCTCAAACACAAATGGTGTATAGCAGCCTCAGTACCCCATACTCTTGTAGCACCTTCCACAAAATTCAACAAGGCACATAGCCATAAGCTTTTCCCAAATCCATAAAGCACATGTACATTTGATCGGCAGACTTCCATTAATTCTAAAATATCCTTACATGAAGGAAGAATTGGACGACAACTCAATAGCCAAGACCGGATCCACGTAACAAGACAACAGGAACCTTCTGCTGCACTGGAGCTCGGCACACAAGTTTGCTCACATTCTAAGCACAATTCAAATCAGTTTGTTTTTGTATAGCACTCTTCATTGAGTACAGGTGCAGAACTCTGTGACAAGTTCTCAGGTAAAATGCAAGAATTAATTTTACAAATTATTAAATACAGAACTAGGCCACATAAACACACTGATTTGTTAAGACACACTTAAAAAATAGAAATTAATTGTCATTTTCTAACCCGCTTAATCCAGACTAGGGTCATGGGGGTGCTGATGTCTATCCCAGCTGGCAAAGGACACAAGGTAGGAAAAAACCCTGCACAGGATGCCAGTCCATCACAGGACAAATACACACAAACACATACACACTAAACACACTCAATTGATTAACATAAATGGAAACCAACAATATCAGTCCTTTCATTAATTGTATTTCCTATTGACAACGGAGTAAAGGAAAACAAAAAACTCAGCAGAATCACTAGAGAAAATAAACCTAATGGGGGTCCATGGTTAAATATAACAGACAACCAGATCCAGTCACAGTCCTGGGGACCTTGATCAACTAGCTTCCCACACTATATTGGACATTCAGCAGTAGAGTCTCTTCTCAGCTATTGAATGTAATGACAGAATCTTTCCATCCAATGATTCCAAGGCTCCCAGGATCCAACATTACTTTTTGATGGACAGAAAAACAGTTTGGAAATAGAGCAGTACCACCAAGTGCAAGTAAAAAAAACAGAGAAGAGAAACAGAAAAAAATAGGATAGAAACAAAGCACTTCTGTACATTCTAGCTCTCTCTTACTGTCATAAAACGCTTGATTCTCTTCCTTCCATCAATAAACATTTGTTCAACCTTACTTAGTGATTCTTAGGTCATTCATTCTTTGTATTAAAGTGTCTTTAAACTCATTTTGTAGGCAATTCTAGGTTAAACATTGGAATCTTTTCTCAGGGTCAAGATTGCTCTAATAGTAATAAGTTCAGGTAGCTATTAAAGGAGTCCTCTGGTTTTGTGTTTGTCCTCTGTGGCCTTTCTGGGTAGAAGGCCAAGAACTCCATGAATCTTCTGTGCTGCCTGTTGTGCTACGAGTGTCCCTTTCCTAGGGTACCTGCATCTGTTACAGTTTTTGTCTATGGCACTGTTTTTGACCTTTGACCCTGGCTCAGTGAATTAGATGGCCAGGCCAGTAGTCTGTCACAAAATGTATTGTCTGTTTAGTAATGCTTGGTTAGCCTTTTAAAAATCAGGGAATCAGTCCAACAGACCTCATTAACTATTGATTTGAAGCAATATGCCTTTTGTAAGCCTTTACTCAGTACTGATGAAAATGAAAGTGACAGGAAACAGGATGTGCCACCTGTAGGCACATGCCATCTGCTTACTACCATAGAAGCAAAAGATATGGGTTAAGCAAGCCTTAGCACCACCTCTAGACAGGCTTCTTGAAGGATTATGAACGTGAATATCCAGTAAAGGCTCACTCAGTGGTTTTCTCAGATGTGCCATTTTTCCGCAGATCACTTCAAATGAATTCTGCTCTGGGTTAGGATACATCACACATTTAATATTTTTTATCAAAATACACTTGGCGTGTAATAACTGGCATGTCTGTATGGCATCACCCGGCATAGTACAGACACCAGGTACAAAGTACATCGAAATCATACTGACAATAGATAGACAGGATGCGCTGGCTTCAGTGCTCACAGAGTACAACATTTCAGGGAACAATGGGCTTTAATTCTTCAATCACCACATGTGAACGAAACTCAGAATTTCGCATGGGAACAGGAACAGTATTCAAATAATAAATATTAGTGATTAGTAATACACATGAGTGTTCAAAAACTGATTTTGTGTTTGATTCATAATTTCACTAGTACTTTTTAAAAGTATTTTGTTTTTTGTATAATGTTTGGGACAAAGACTAATTTATTTCTTGATTTAACCCACTGCTCTACAGATTAAAATTACAAATGAAACAATTCAGACGCAATTAAATTGCACATTGCTGACTTTCATTTAAGGGTATTTGGGGGTATTTTAGATTTCACTCACACTACATAGAAGTGACAACACTTTTTCTACGTAACACCAATCCACCCCCCATTTCAGGACTCCATGATGTTTGGACACAGCAATTGCAGGTCTGTTAAAGCCATCATCTTTGTCGCATTTCCCTTACATGCAATGCCTACTTGAAGTCTGCAATTCATAGACATCACCAGGTGCTGAGAATCTTCTCTGGTGATGCTCTGCCAAGGCTCTAATGCAGCTGCTTATTTCGGGGGCTTGTCCTCTTAAGTGTTCTCTTCAGCTTATGGAAGGCCTGCTCAATTGGACTGAAATCGGGTGACTGGTTGTGCCATTCAAGAATGTTCCATTTTTTAGCTTTGAAAAACTGTGTTTCCTCTGCAGTATGTTTTATTCATGATCTTGTTGTAGGATGAAGTGTCATTTAATGAGTTTGGAGGCATTTACCTGAACTTGAGCAGATCAGATGTTTCTATACATCCCAGAATTCATTGTGCAGCTTCCATCAGCAGTGCTGTCATCAATGAAGAGAAGTGTCAGTACCTGTGGCAGCCATACATGCCCAGGCCATAACACCATCAGCACCATGTTTAGTAGATGAGGTGGTCCGCTTTAGATTTTGGACAGTTCCTTTTCATCTCCAGACTTTGTATCACTCTGATGAGGTTCATCTTTGTCTCATCTATCTACAAGACCTTTTTCCAGAATTATGCGGGCTTTTTTAAGTCCAATTTCACAAACTGTAATCTGTCCATCCTGTTTTTTTGACTAACTAGTGTTTTGCATGAAGTCTTCTGCTGATAGTCGTCTCTGACACACACATCTGCCTCCTGAAGACTGTTTCTGATCTGTCATACTGATGTTTGAGGCTTTTACTATCCCATTCTGAACATTATTCTGTTATCAGTGAAGGTCTTCCTCGACCTGCCAGCCCCTTTGTGATTACTGAACTCACCAGTGTCTTCTTTCTTCTTCTTAAAGTTATTCCAGACAGTTGATTTAGGTCATCCTAAGGTTTTAGTATTGTCTCTTATGGTTTTATTCTTGTTCTTCAGCCTCATAATGTCTTCTTTGACTTTCATTAATACCACTCTCTTGTCCTCATGTTGAACAATGACAACTACAGACTCCAAAGGGTAGAAGTAAGCTGAGGTAACTCATGAAGCAATACAACCCACCTGAGGGTTCACAAACACATTTGATGCCAACTGGCCCAAACATTATGGTGTTCTGAAATGGAGAGACCATGTAGAAAAAGTGTTGCCATTTCTACGTGCCTAAAAAGTATGCTACGACCTAAAAGTATGCAAATCTCCTCCAATGAAAGTCTGCAATTTGTATTTTAATCACGTCTGAATTGTTTTATTTGTAATTTTAAACTATGGAGCAAAAGGGTAAATTAAGGAACAAATGTGTCTCTGTCTCAAACATTATGAAGGGCACTGTATATACAGTACTTAAGTTGTGCCAGGGCTGAGAGGTATCTCTGGTTTATTTTGGCCTCTGTGCTCTGAAACCCACAGATGCATTCCATGACCTTAAATTCTGCATAAAATATGCATTTTCAATTATTTGTAATGTTTAAACAGACTTTTTTAAACTTCGTAAAAGTAGCCTTGCTAACGTTATGCCTGTCTGTTTTTGATTGGCTAAAATGTGAACATGAGAAAGTATGGCAAATCAAATCAAAATAAATAATCAGTATAGTAAAAATAACTTAAAAATGGTTTCTTACACCACAAGTGTAGATGCTGACATGGAGGTTGAGAGATGAAAGGAAATGCGGTGGAAGACTCATCTGAAAAGGAATTGGAGAGCAAAAACTCCAATAGAATGAGTTTGAACAGCAAAACAATTTAAAATTGCAATATATCTAAGTGAAATATTCATTTATGCATGCATATTACTGCCATTTTTAGGCTGATGTCGTGATTTAATGTTAATAGCTCTGTTCTCCAGTGCCCAAATTGTTGGCACACCTGCATTCCACTCCCAGTCACTGTGAGCTCCGTCACTTCCTAATTTTGTATATTAAACTGTATACTTATATTGACAGGTTTTTGGTTGTCAAGGTATATCCAGCAGAGAGCACACGCTCCCAGTGTAATATTAACCTAAATCTACAGTGGTGTGAAAAACTATTTGCCCCCTTCCTGATTTCTTATTCTTTTGCATGTTTGTCACACAAAATGTTTCTGATCATCAAACACATGTAACCATTAGTCAAATATAACACAAGTAAACACAAAATGCAGTTTTTAAATGATGGTTTTTATTATTTAGGGAGAAAAAAAAATCCAAACCTACATGGCCCTGTGTGAAAAAGTAATTGCCCCCTGAACCTAATAACTGGTTGGGCCACCCTTAGCAGCAATAACTGCAATCAAGCGTTTGCGATAACTTGCAATGAGTCTTTTACAGCGCTCTGGAGGAATTTTGGCCCACTCATCTTTGCAGAATCGTTGTAATTCAGCTTTATTTGAGGGTTTTCTAGCATGAACCACCTTTTTAAGGTCATGCCATAGCATCTCAATTGGATTCAGGTCAGGACTTTGACTAGGTCACTCCAAAGTCTTCATTTTGTTTTTCTTCAGCCATTCAGAGGTGGATTTGCTGTTATGTTTTGGGTCATTGTCCTGTTGCAGCACCCAAGATCGCTTCAGCTTGAGTTGACGAACAGATGGCCGGACATTCTCCTTCAGGATTTTTTGGTAGACAGTAGAATTCATGGTTCCATCTATCACAGCAAGCCTTCCAGGTCCTGAAGCAGCAAAACAACCCCAGACCATCACACTACCACCACCATATTTTACTGTTGGTATGATGTTCTTTTTCTGAAATGCTGTGTTCCTTTAACGCCAGATGTAACGGGACATTTGCCTTCCAAAAAGTTCAACTTTTGTCTCATCAGTCCACAAGGTATTTTCCCAAAAGTCTTGGCAATCATTGAGATGTTTCTTAGCAAAATTGAGACGAGCCCTAATGTTCTTTTTGCTTAACAGTGGTTTGCGTCTTGGAAATCTGCCATGCAGGCCATTTTTGCCCAGTCTCTTTCTTATGGTGGAGTCGTGAACACTGACCTTAATTGAGGCAAGTGAGGCCTGCAGTTCTTTAGACGTTGTCCTGGGGTCTTTTGTGACCTCTCAGATGAGTCGTCTCTGCGCTCTTGGGGTAATTTTGGTCGGCCGGCCACTCCTGGGAAGGCTCACCACTGTTCCATGTTTTTGCCATTTGTGGATAATGGCTCTCACTGTGGTTCGCTGGAGTCCCAAAGCTTTAGAAATGGCTTTATAACCTTTACCAGACTGATAGATCTCAATTACTTCTGTTCTCATTTGTTCCTGAATTTCTTTGGACCTTGGCATGATGTCTAGCTTTTGAAGTGCTTTTGGTCTACTTCTCTGTGTCAGGCAGCTCCTATTTAAGTGATTTATTGATTGAAACAGGTGTGGCAGTAATCAGGCCTGGGGGTGGCTACGGAAATTGAACTCAGGTGTGATACACCATAGTTAGGTTATTTTTTAACATGGGGGCAATTACTTTTTCACACAGGGCCATGTAGGATTGGTTGTTTTTTCTCCCTAAATAATAAAAAACATCATTTAAAAACTGCATTTTGTGTTTACTTGTGTTATATTTGACTAATGGTTACATGTGTTTGATGATCAGAAACATTTTGTGTGACAAACATGCAAAAGAATAAGAAATCAGGAAGGGGGCAAATAGTTTTTCACACCACTGTATATGGCTATTAATTAAATGGCAATATCCCTCCCCAGTGATACAGCAGTAATGTTAACTAATAATCACTTAGGCAGAATACACTTAGCTTGAGTTTAGTGTCAGCTTACACTGCAGATAGTATAAAGACGAATAAAGCAAGTGACAAAACCCAGTCCTGGAGTGGGGGCCTGAGGATTGGAGTCTCTTGGTGTCGTCAATGCAGCTGCAGAAGGCATTCTCAAGAACAGGTAGCATCCATCTGCCCATTGGCTTCAAGGTGTGCCGGACAATTTTTCAAGCCTTCATACTGTTTCTCCAAGTCCAGGGCCCCCTTAGATGAGCATGCAAGTCTTTACAAGGCCACAATGCTCTCCAAACAAGGACACAAGTTTGTGCTGATTTTTAACATATAGAAATAGCACATGGTTATAGCATCGCACAGTCGAAATGCACGGTTTTCATTTGTCCTAGTCCATCTTTTGTTATAATGCTTGCATGGCAGTTCTTTGTGTGTGCTTAATCTGGCTATGTGTCTGCTCTACTGCATGTGAGAAGAGAAATCAGGTTCTATAAGATATATTTGCACAGATCACAGTGACATATTAAACTTATGCCAACAATAGATGATATCATGAACGACTGCCTGATAGAGCAGTCCAGGACTTCAGCAATGGAGAGTGAGAAAGAGAGGAAAAGAGAGAAAGCCATCAGATATGACAAGTTTTGTAACCGGACAGTGTTTCTGGAGGACCAGGAGAGGATTTTGAGAAGTCATCAAACCCCTGGCTTTGTGCTGGTAAAAAGAGCACATCATGCTGTGATAAACATGACTCTGCATTTTTACACTTAATTTGTGGAGCACAGATTTCCTAATTTGTCCCCAGGGAACTCACACTTTATTTATTGGATCCCTGCATGAAGAAATAAGTAAAAAGAGAAAGTTAATGTACTTTACATGGAGACCCATGGGTGACTTGGGTACAGGCAATGAAACTGAAGCAACAAATTTCAAAAGTTCATAAACATCCCTGGAAAATAAGAAAGTCACCATGGATATGCGTCTATTGTCTACCATGTGAACAATGTTTGTACCTAATCGTAGCCAAATAGTTTCATTGGCATGTGTGGTGTGATTTGGACACATGTGAGTGCACAACTGTACTTGTGTTTAGAAGGAGGCCAGCACATGATCAGGAACACATAATCCATCCTGGTTCAGTCTGATTGTGTTCTTTATTCTCAGTTTAAGTTACTTTTAATGTCCTCTTTGTGTAATTTGAAGTACAGTATGTTGAACATGTACTGTATATCATCATTATGTATGTTCAATTTATATTACTTCATTATTGTGCAGTTTCTATGTATGCCATGTGTTCCCCTATTTTCCTTGTGCATTTTGGGTGGTTATAATTTTGGCAACAGTGTCTTTGATTAGAGGTAATTTTTTACATCTGTTTCATCAAAACATTAGAACAATCTAGACAAGAACAAGCCATTTTGTGCAGCAAATCTCGTTCTTCCTTTCTACGTAATTCCTCCAAAATAACATCAAGTTGAGTTTTGAAAATTTCCTAAAGTTTTACTGTCTACCACCCTACTTGGCATCTTATTCCATGTGTCTATGGTTCTCTGTGTAAAGAAAACAACTTCCTAATGTTTGTGTGAAATTTACACTTAAGAAGTTTCCAACTGTGTTGCTGAACTCACCTAAAATAACAGTTTTGACCCACTGGACTATTTCCCTTCATAACTTTAGTCAATTTAACCATGTCTTCCCTTTATCATCATTTGCTTATAGTGAAAAGTATCAGCTCTTTTAATCTTTCTTCATAATTCATCCCCTGTAGCTCTGAAAATGAGTCTACTTACTCTTCTGTGAACTTTGTCTAGCACTGCTGTGTCCTTTTTGTAGCCTGGAGAGCAAAACTGTACAGAGAACTCCAGGTGTGGCCTCACCAGTGAGTTATAAAGCTTGAGAATAACCTCCTTGAACTTGTACTGTACACATATAACCTAACATTCTGTTAGCCTTTGTGAAAGAATGAGTCTTAACGCAATGAAAAGGTTTGGGGCAGCCACCCGTATGTTGTCCCTGGCTGCAAAAGGTATAAAGAAAACAAGAGGATGCTCTTTGGTTGAGTTGCCAGATTGAACTGAATTGGTTTGGAAAGATGGAGGTTTTATATGCTGCAAACCAGAAGTGATGTCATTTGACCGGAACAGGAAATAATAATAAAAAATAATAATACATTTTATTTATATAGTGCCTTTCCCATGCTCAAAGCACTTACAGAATATAAGAAAGAACGGCAGGGTATACAGCGTATAGCATTGTACAAACCAAATAAATAAATAAAGAAGATTAAGACAGTAAATTCAGAGAAAGCCTAACAGACAACAGAATTGATGGTCTAGCACACACATACAGGTTACATGAGCATCTTGACAGAGAGGTAAACTGAGAGAAGGGTAATAAAGTCAGGTAGAGATAAAAGCCTTTCTGAACAGATGAGTTTTGAGTTGTTTTTTAAAAGAATTCATGGAGTCAGCTGATCTGATTAATTTCGGTAGGTCATTCCAGAGTCTGGGTGCTATACAGCTGAAGGCCCTGTCACCCATGGAGTGTAGATTAGTGTGGGGCACAACAAGATTGCCAGAATCAGAGGACCTTAGTGGGCGGGCAGGCACATAGTGATGGAGAAGGTCACTGATGTAGTTTGGTGCGAGGTTATTTAAGGCTTTGCAGGTTATTAGTAGGATTTTATATTCGATTCTGTAAGACACAGGGAGCCAGTGAAGACGGAGCAGGATGGGTGTGATGTGCTCGCTGCTGCTGGTTTGAGTAAGGATTCTTGCAGCTGAGTTTTGAATAAGTTGGAGCTGTGATATAAGATTAGAAGGGGCACCTGCCATTAGGGAATTACAATAATCAATGCGGGATGTGATAAAAGCATGGACAAGTTTCTCAGCATTAGAAAAGGAGAGGAAGGAGTGAACACGGGATATGTTACGGAGGTGAAAGTAAGAAAGTTTCTTAATGTGATTTATGTGGGCGGAATAAGAGAGGGAGGAATCAAAAATGACACCAAGATTCTTTGCAGTAGAGGCAGGTCTGATGAGATCACCGCCAAGATGGACTGAGAAGGAGCTCATTTTATTAAGTTGCATTTTAGTCCCAATTTGCGGGAGTTCAGTTTTGTTGCAGTTTAATTTTAAAGAGTTCTGCTCCATCCAGGTTTTAATTTCACTAAGGCAGGTTGTGAGCTGAGAAAGCTCTAATGAAGTTCCACTTTTAACATTGAAGTAGAGTTGAGTATCATCTGCATAAAAATGATAGCCCAGTCCATAGCTACGAATAATATGGCCAAGGGGAAGCATATAAATACAGAAGAGAAGAGGGCCGAGGACAGAGCCCTGAGGGACTCCTTGTGTGACTGGCGCCAAGCTGGATCTGGTGTTGCCAAGATTCACAAACTCTTGCCTATCAGTCAGATAGGACTTGAACCACTGGAGGGCAGTGCCAGAGATACCCAGCATGTTCTTCATTCTGGACAGTAGAATGTCATTTCTGACAGCATCAAATGCTGCACTGAGGTCTAATAGAATTAATATGCTGGTTTGTCCAGAGTCTGCTGCCATAAGCAAATCATTGGTTACCCGTAGCAGAGCAGTTTCACAGCTGAGCTGCACCCTGAAACCAGACTGAAAGGGTTCCATCAAGTTATTAGTGGTTAAGTAATTGGAGAGCTGGGAGGCTACAACACGCTCAAGAGCTTTTGACAGGAAAGGTAAGTGGGAAATAGGCCGGAAATTGTTAAGATTGTCAGCATCAAGACCAGACTTTTTTAACATTGGGGTTACAGAAGCGATTTTAAAAGTGAGCGGCACAGAGCCAGTGTCAAGGGATGAGTTTATTATTGTTGTAGCAGTCGGGATTATGGCATGAAGGCAGGATTTAAGTAGTGTGCTGGGGATGGGGTCCAGTACACAAGTAGTCAGCCTCATCTTACAAAGCAGGTTATTAACAAACGCAGATGTGACTGGTAAGAACTTAGAGAAGAAGCTGGATGGAGTGGGAAAACAGGGAGAGATATAAACAGATGATGTATTTATGTTAGTTGAATTATTTAGATCTTTAATTTTGTTACGGAAAAAGTGGAGGAAATCCTCACAGACTTCAGTAGAAGAAGAAGTTGGGCCAGATGCAGGTTCGAGTAGTTTATTAACTACGGAAAACAAAACCCTTGGGTTATCGTGGCCACTTTCTATTATTCTGCCATAGAAATGACGTCAATCTGAGTGCCAGAACAGGAAGTGACATTAAATCAGGCAGGTTTTCCCGTATTTGGTCTGCAGTGATAACAGAAATAGGTTTAGAGCACCCCGCCACCCCTTGGCCTGGTGGGTAATCACCTCCACTTGGTCCACTCAGCTCGCTCCTAGTCACACGTGTGTGACACCTTCTTAATGGCTTCTGAACCCTGACTGGATGTTGATAATGTAGAGTCCACTGTGACTCCTACATCTTTCTCATAAGGTTTACTCTCGGTTTTCAGACACCCCATTGTATATTCAGATCATTTTTACTTCCTATGTATAGAACGTTACACTTACTTACATTAAACTTTATCTGCCACAAATCCGCTCAATCCTATATGCTGTCCAAGTCCCCCTGTAATGATTTAACAGATTTCAGATTATATGCCAATCCATCCAGGTTGGTCTCATCTGCAAACTTAACCAACTTGATACTTAGTTTCCCTATCCAAATCATTCATATGTATTAAAAATAGACGCGGCCCTAGCACTGACACCAGTGGAACACCACTCTTAACATCAGCCAATTCTGATAGGGTTTCTTGTAACGTAACCTTCTACTTCCTGTGTCTTTTCCAGAAGCAGATTTGTTTTTCTGGGTGTTACCATTTTGAGCATCAATTGTTATAGCGTTGCTAAGTAACAACCCTCAGAGATGCACGCAGCTGATAGGATAAAATGTTGCCACCATGTAGCTTAGCAGTCAACCGAGTTTGTGGATAATTCAAAAGAAACATTGTAGCAACCGCAAGATACGGGAACGCGATTCCTACACTTCACAACCCAAAGGGAAGTGGACGATACTATATTTAAATTTACTAGGTTAAAATAGCATTACCATATTCGGTCCTCGGCCCCTCTTGTCCCCTATGCACGCCCTTATATAACTGGCAAAAAATCTCACGCAAAAGAAAGTGGGACTGAAAAATATATTGACATTTGCTGTTTACATTTACTTGCCCGGTGTCTGAGTGCACATTCGTGAACCCCTTTCCCAGACGCACTCCCCAGCGCCCAAATCCTAACCCCCGGTTTGATGCAGACAATAAACAAAAGTAAAAAAAAAAACTGTTCTCCGAGAACGCCAAAAAAGAAAAATGTACTTAGTCCACATATAAGAAAACAATAAATCCTTCAGTTCAGTTCCTTCCGTAGGGCAGGAGGAAAACACAACAGTCCTCTGGTGGAACGGCTTCTCCGCGGACTATCACGAAGAAATGCAAACTCAGGAATCTGACTCACCAGACGGGAGCACCCGGAGAACACCAGTACCTGGCCTCTTCTCGGGGATTTGTCACTAGATTATTTCTTCGTGGTGGCCACCCACAAAAAGCAGACGTCCATGGGTGAAGAAAGATCCTGAATGATTCTTTGAGCGTGGATAGTCTCCGCCTTGCCTTTAGCCTTTTCCTTCCTTTTTTCTTCCCCTTGGCCTTGATCCGCCATTCCCCTTAAAAAGAAAAAGTTTCCCGCCGAAACATCCTTGCCCCTCTCAGTTGTTATGGAAACCTCACGCCGGCAACAGGCAGCTGGAATATTTACCGGGCTGGGTCCTCCCAGCACTGGGACGTCACCAAAGGAGCCTGAAGGGCTATTTACAAACACCCTCCCAACCAACATTATAAAGTGACGGATAGTCCAGGAGGCCAACCCGACTGTCAAGTTATGTAGCCTTGCTACAACATCTGTGTGGATTTTTGTGATCTTCTTTAGAGTTACAGACCATTTTCTGAGCTTTGACATTGATTCCTTGTATAGCCTTCAGGTTTTATGAAAGATTTTGCACATGTTCTGTTATTTGTAACTTTTCTCCTCCTGGTCAACTCCATTAACCTAGTTTGCCTTCTAGAATTTAATTTTCCATTTTTTCTATTTTAAAGTCAGTATGCAAATAGAAGTTATAGAGCCATAGCAGAATTAAAGGCATGTTATCAGTATATATCAGATTTATAATTTGACCCAATAAAAGTTTCTATTCAGATGTGTATATTTCAGTAGGGTAGCACAATAACACTAACAACACATCTCCAGAAGGTCTGGTCACAGTTCTTTCCAGGTTCTTCCTGGGTCTAAATGGTTACTTGTAATAAAAAAGGGTGCACATTGTGCATCATTAGTGATTTTTCTTCTTTCTAGTTAATTGAATGTAGTTGTATGCCCTGCAGTAGACTGGCATCCCATTGTATGCAGTGCTGCTTGGTTATAATGCAGCTCTCTATAGACCCTATACTGGAGAAAACAAGTTAAAAAAATGCATGAATGAAAGAAACATTTTCAGAAGCTTCTTCTCCCTAAAGTCTTCTGAATGTTCACTTTGGGTTAGTTTTCTGTATTCCTGTCATAAAGATTGCTCAGCGCTCCACTGATTTACCCATCTATTCCACCTGGACGTTTGAGACAGTTACCATTTACATCTGTCAGGATGCAACACCATTGGGACTCACACTCTTACTTCTATACCTGCTTGCAGCAAGAGCACACTCTCAAATGTTTTTTTTTTTTTTTCTTTCTTTTTTTTCCTGTATCTTCTATGTGGGCGTCACAACTTCAATCCATACTGCATCTTTAAAATGTGAATTTATTTGGATTACATTGCTTGAATTGCAAATGCAGTCACTCTCATTGCCAAGAGCATTTTACTGAAATGAAGAGTGTGAGCTCTGCACCAGTACCTGCCAGGTTCACCTAAATCATTCAAAATGAAGGTGAGGACAACTTGCTCAAGGACACATATGGAATGGATTCAGGATCTGAAGCAGGAGCATCGTTCTTTAATCATCAGTCACTCTGGCCCTCGATGACCTGCTGCGTCTGTGAGAATTGCCAGTAAAATGTGTGACTCTATGCCACGTGTAGCAGGACTTATTGATGCATAACAGCAGAAATGACGGCTTCGGGTTATTTCTTATGTAACAGCCATCTGTTAAAAAACTGTAAGTGATAGTCTGCAACATAGGCAGTAATTGATTAGCCGTTCAAGATCTACTTAACAAAACCTTGTGAATTTCATTCATGTAGCTTATTACAGGAGTGGCTAAGTGGTATGACATAGCTCTTGGGTCCTAAATTTGATTATCCTCTCAAGAGTCTCACTGGCTCGTCAGGCAGTCAGGCTAAAATACTACTTCAGTGTCCCTACCTTATGATGGCATGGGAGTTTTACGAATGTTACTACTTTTTTTAATCTTCATGTGATGTTGTCCAAGGTGAAAATGAGAGTTTATTTGCATCCCGCCTATTGCTTTAATACTTCGCTGGTACAGACAAACCGTTTGAGGGGTACATTTTGTGTTTTATTTTAATTATATTTCCTAAAGTTTAAACCCACTCTGAAAAAGTGTGGCATATAACATTAAAAAGAATTCAGGAAAAAAGTGATGTTTGGCCAACTAACATGTTCTCTCAAAGGCTATTTCAATGCGGTTACAGATCTAGTTTTCAGATGTGGACCTGATAAAACTACAATGAAAGAGTGCCCAATTGAAAGAAAAAAGATGCATGGATTAGAGTGAGAGTGTGACAAAATGGTGTACAATTTCTAAAAGATTAAAGATATGTGGGTTACAAGGTAGAGTAAGTGTGTTGCGTGTGGAGGACAGTAATCTAAGGCCAGAATTCAAACCCATAATAAAAAATACTAATGCTGAAAGTGTACCATTCAGCTGGTAGTAGTACTAGTAGTAGAGTGGTAGTGGAAGTCGTATTGTAATGTGTACAGAGTACGGTGACATTTTTAGTTGCATGTCCTACCAATATGAAACATAACAACTCCCTTCTTCGCCAGGATAAAATACATCCATCAGCCAACCCCCTTTATCCTAACTACAGGATCATGGGGCTCTGCTGGAGCCAATCCCAGGGCAGGAAACAAACCCCAGGCAGGACGCCAGCCCACCACAGGGCACGCACACACCAAGGACAATTTAGAATCGCCAATGCACCTAACCTGCATGTCTTTGGACTGTGGGAGGAAACCCATGCCGACACGGGGAGAACATGCAAACTCCACACAGGGAGGACCTAGGAAGCGAACTCGGGTCTCCTAACTGCGAAGCAGCAGCGCTACCACTGCGCCACCATGCCGCCCTGATAAAATACAAAGGTATTAAAATACAGAGCTTTATTTTAATTAGAAGAAAATACAAATAAGCTTACCTGATCTACAGTAGATTCAGAAAGCATTCAGACCTTTTCACTATCTGCACACTGTATCTTGTTTAATAGGTTTAATTTTAAATTGGGTACATTACATTTGTACACTAAGTAACCCATTTTGACAAACTGAAAATATGTTTTCAAAAAAGTTAGCAAAATTTATTAAAACTCAAAAAGTGAAATCTTTCATTTATGTAGGTATTCAGATCTTTAATCTAGTACTTTGTAGAAGCCCCTTTGGCAGAAATTACAGCTTTGAGTCTTGTTGGGGAAGTCTCTACAAGCGTTGCTAACTTGAAGTTGGCAGTTCATCCTACTATTCCTGGCATATCCTCTCAAGTTCTACTGGATTGGATGGGAAACATTTGTAAACTGCCACCTTCCAGTCTCTCCATAGATGTTCTATAAGGTTAAGGCCTGAGCTTTGGCAGGATCACTTAAGGACAGTCGGAGATTTGTTCCAGAGTCACTCAAGCATTGTCTTGGCTGTATGCTTCAGCTAATTTCCATACTGAAAGGAGAACTATTACTCCAGACTGAGGTCTGATGCTGTCTGGTGCAGATTTTCGTCAAGGATCTCTCAGTATGTGACTGCATTTCTCCTTCGCTCAATTCTGACCAGTCTGCCTCTCCGTGCCACAAAGAAGCACACCCATAGTATGCTGTTGCCACTACCATGCTTTACTATAGGGATTGTATTAAGGAAGGAGATGGGCAGGGCATGGCCTTCCCTAAAAATGTCCAGAGTTCAATATTTGCCTCATCACACCAGAGAATCGTCTTCCTCATGCTCTGAGTCCTTTAAACTGTCATAGGCCTTTCACTCAAGAGTGGCTTCTGTCTAGCAGCTCCACCATAAATCCCTGATTGGTGGAGTGCTGCTGAGATGGTTGCCCTTCCTATATATCCTCCCATCTGAGCAGAGTACTTATGCAGTTCTGTGACATTTGGGTTATTGGTCACCTCCCTGGCCAAGGCTTGTTTGCCCAGTTACTCAGTTTGACTCAGAGGACAACTGAAGTGAGAGTCCTGGTGGTTCCAAACTTATTTCATTTCACCGTTATTGAGTCTAGTGTGCTCCTGGGAACATTCAAAGCTTTAGAAATGGTTTTATACCTGTGTCCTGATCTATTCCTTACCACAATTTCTTTGCAGAGGAGTTCCTTTAACTTCATGGCTTTTTTTCCCCCTGACGTGTTATGTTCACTCAGTTGAGTTTGCCACAGATGGACTGTAATCAAGCTCCAGAAACAAACAGGATGAATTTGAGCACAATTTGGAGTGCAACAGCAAAGCATCTGAATATTTACAGGAGTAAGAGATTTCCATTTTTGATTTTTAATAAATTTACAACTAAATTTCTGAAAACATGTTCTCAATTTGTTATTATGGGTTATTGAGTGTAGATTGATAGGCAAAAATTGAAAATGTATCTTGTGACAGATAGGGGGCACTGTTGTCCCCTTGAACCCTCAGACCAGACGCCAGATACCAGGCAAAAGACCAATAATTGACTTTATTAAAGCAATAATGTGCACAACGCACCCTCCACTCCACAATACTCATAAATCCAATAAACACAATAATAAATCAAACCTCCTACTCCCAGATGCGCTGCCACCCTTCCTCCCGACTCAGCTCTTTTATAGTTCATGACCCGGAAGTTATTCTGAGCCCTCAGTCCACGTGATATCCAGCATTTCCGGGTCAGGTAAAAACTCCTCTTCTTCTTCATCTCGGAAGTACGTCATTTCTCCTGTCGCTGTGACTAAGACGTACTTCCGGGTTATAGGGAAAATAACAGTCCCTGGGCTTCCCTGCAGCGACCCCTGGTGGCCCCGGCGTTATCCAGCACGCCTGTACAGGAAAACTCCATAGTCCATGATGGCCTGCTGGAATTCAGGGCACTCCATGTCGCAGGGAGGGTTCCCTCTGGCGGCCTGGGGGTATTGGCCGGGATGAATGGCCGGCCATAGTCCACAATCTATTTGAAATTACATCTAGAGCACATAAAGTGTGAAGAAAGTGAAGGGGTCTGAAGACTAACTGAATTCACTGTACCCTTACTAATGTCTCTATGCCCCCATTACTTCAATATGTTCCTGTAACAGCAGCAACTGGCTGCAACAAAGATTAAAAAGTGAACACTAAGAACAATACTGTTATCTAAATATTGTTATAAGTAATAAAAATAAGTAATATACGCAAGTATTAAAAATGTGTGCAAATTTAGGAGATGAGGAAAAAAAATAACAACAATGGATACACGTAATCTATAAAACATAGTGTAAGAGAAACAAAATGACAATGAGAAAAAGTTAGAGTACCAACCTGGTAACTCTGAATAATTAAATTGCAAAGCAAACGGGAAAAATGCACAATAATCGTTGAGGCGTCTTTTCAGGTGCAAGTTCAGGATAGAACTGACAAAGATGGTGGAGTTTCTGGTTTTTAGTCCTTCCAGAAGGAAGAGGTGGGTCCAGATCGACAGACAACGGAAATGGTGTCAGAAGTTTTATAGCTGTCAATCATGTGTTCCGCAAAGGGAGGAAGAAAAAAAACATTAGGACACAACGCCAATCCCGGGAATAGAGCCCTTCATCTGTTTCCTATTGCACACGTGTAGCAACAGGCAATAAAGACAGAATAGAAAGGTGAGTGTAAGAAAAAAATGTAAAAATCATTTTAAAAAATTCTAAATTTCTCTATCATTTTTCTTACCTGTTTTCAGTCTGTTTTATAATGTATCCATGCTCCCTTTCTTTTTGACTTCTTGAATGAATGACTTGATTCATTAGCCAGTTTTGGTTTGGGCTCTAATCACAACATAGTCACTTTAAATGTTCATAGTAAACTGGCCAAATCAATGTGGTTTATAAAACTGGACTGTAAATTGAATATCAAATCTACATCCAGCATTTTCAATACCAAGCCACTCAGTAGCATTTGCTTGGGCCTGGGGCTGAAAGTCCTTATTCTACATCTTCAGAGGCATTTATTAAGGTAAGACGATGGCAGTATAGCTTGAATTTTGGCTGAGCTATAGATTTAAATTTCCTTGTAATATGGGAACATCTTTGGGAGGATATTTGTCCTTGAATAGACAGCTGCAGAGATTTATGACACTGGGAATGCATTATAGACTCCCAGATTATACTGTTTGCATAAGGAGACAGTAGTTTTGAGGGAGAATGGAATGCGAGATGGCACAGAGAAATCAAACTTCAAGCTGGTGTCTTAATTGGGAAGACTATAATGAAATAAACAAAGCTCAGAATGTGTAGATCGAATCGTAGTCAAAGACCAGAGGGGTAAACTGTGATCCAAGAATGGTACACAAAGTCACAGCCAAGAAACAAAAAAGGTGAATAGTAAACAGAAGGAACAAAACATTGTTATAACCAGTAAATTAAAAAATAACAATGTAAAATGATGCAAAGGATTTTTCTTTCATGAAATAAATCTTGGACTGCCAGGAACGTGCAGCACCAGCTTTCAAAATGGTATGCTAGTCACGTGCGACCTCCATTATCTGCATCTTAACAACCAGTATCCAAAGTGGCAGATTCCTTGAGGGAAACAAGACGGCTTTATGGGAGAATAATTTTTAACACTAGAAGCACCATGGGCAATGCATTCGAATCTTTGATTATTTTATCAGTGTTGGTGTGTCCTGCTTCTATCTTTACCTGACATATCCTAAATAGCTGCACTGCAAATGTTCCTGTAATTGTAACTTTAAATTCCGATAATGTGATTGACTAGATTTTCTTTATATTTTTTATAAACCACACACCTCATATTACCGGAACAAGCAATGCTATTGAACGTTGGCATTCAGGCATGAATCTCTGTCTCTCTCCTTTGAGACGCACATGACTGTATTTGCATATACTTTTTACGTCAAAAATAAAATCCAACCTTGCTGCCGTTATTGAGGTTTTTGTATGTTGCTACCCAAATGTGAATTGCCGTCTTCTTCTCTCATCCAGACAACTACACAATAATCTATCCATCCCTTTTCCAAATCTGTTTGCCCAGTGCAGGGTCATGTGAAAGTTGCACCCTATCCCGGCAAGCATCGAACAGAATGCAGGAACAATCCCTGGACACAGGGATTACACAATATTTACAAATCACCATCATATCTTGTCACACCTCTGCCGTATCTAAGTAAGAGCGGCGTCATTAGCATCCTTAAGATCTTCATCGGTACATGTAGGGTCTCAAGAACATTCATGGAGAATGTGGTCCATTCTTTGGGTGGGCTCACCACAGGGACATTCAGTGCTTGTTGTGAGGCCCCATCTAAATAGGTTGTCCCTTGTTTTTCCCACCTTGTTTCAATATGTATAATAAAAAAGATCAAGGGCTAATCTGAAAATAGCAGCTCTGTATATAGTCCCTTATTATACACACTTGTGTACCCACACACTTACCAGCCTGTTACATTATGAGCTCCACATGGAGATCACAGCTCCCTTGTTAGAAGTTTGCTGGATTTTACTGGGACAGTGTTATTCCTGTTTGTCGCTCAAATAAAAACTAACTAATAAACAGAGGAAAACGGAGCTAAAATATGAATTTGAAAATGCATTTTTGACATAACCATATTGGTTGCATAAAATGTGATTTGGTTAAGACATACAAATAAAAACTTAATACAAAATCCAAGCTAAGGATGACAGAATTCATTAGTCCCAGCTGCCCACAAATAACCAATTGAACTCAATACACTTAGACATACAATGACTTCAGATGACTTGTAAGGTCAAGGTGTTAAAGCAGAAACAAGTTTCATTTAGGAGAACTAAAAGAGAAGGAAAATCCCTAGTGTTTAAAAAACAAGAAAAGTTGTAGAGTTTAGAAATCACACAGGCAAGAAACACAGAATAGCAGAATAAGAATAAACAGAATTACAGAATAAAGGAAATTGACGATCTTTATAAATTGACAACAAGTTAGAGCAGACTAAAACAAAAGGGTATTTTATACTAATGTCTTAGAGATTCATTTAAAGTCGGACTTTGTTAGTGTATCTTTGATCTTCACATTCTTCAGTTGATGAATTTAAATTTACGCTTGCTTTAAAATCTTACAAGCTGTGATGTTTTGGAAAGTGTTTATGCAGTGTTTAGAAAACCTGACCTCTGCCACTTAAGAAATAAAATAATCTTGAAAGTAACCATTCATTTTAATTTATTTCATTGCTTTCTACTAGATCATGAAACCTGTCTAGAGAGAATTTATAATACAGAAGTTATCGAACCATTACATCTGATTAATTTCACAGTATTTTGGCAGTACAAAACCCAAAGGTGTTATGTTTAACTTCAAAAAGGTACAGTTTATGGTATTGGGAGAAGTCTTAAAAATAAATTAGGAAAAACATCACTATCCTTCTGTCTTCTAACCTGCGTCTTTATTTCAGGTTTGAAAGGAGCTGATGCATAACAGAGCTGGATTCAAGGTATGTTTTCTAAGCTTGCCAAAGACATGTGTGTTATGTGAATTAGGGACTCCTAATTGGCTCATTTGTGTGGGTGTGTGAACTGGCCCCCGTCTTTGGTGGGTTCCTGCCTTTTACTCATGGTTGCTGAGATCGGGCTGTGACTCCCTGCAGTACTGAGTTGTTTGCATATGGATAAACTGTTAAAAATCATCAAGGAACAGTACACAGATTAAAAGTGAAATACATAAGGTATAGGATAGCATACAAAAGACACAGTAACTTTTTATTAAAACAATAAGAAAATTATGAGAAACAGAAGAATCTCAAAGGTAAATTTCAAATATAGAATGAAGATTGTAATACATACTATTGCTTGAGTCAACCAAAATCCAATACCCAGGACAACAGCGCATTGTTACATGTTTAAAGTGAGGCCAGGTGGCATAAGTCAGCTTATCTTCCACTCTCCCTTTATACTCCAGGCATCAAATTTTATTCTTTGCATCAGTGACATTAAGAGTCAGAACACCAGGCCATATACAGTAAAACATAACAGACATTGGCTTAGCCTTAAGATGCCAAAATGAGAACAAGAGGAGACATTTAGTTTGGATGTCATAAGGTGAAGCAGGGAAGGAGCTAAATAGAACACAAAAAAGGTGGTGGTTTAAACCCACTGTTGGTACTGTCACAGGAAGCTTTATTCAGTAATATGTGGATTCTCTCCTCATTTAAATACACATTGTATTTTTAGATAATGCTGGTGAAAAATACATGTGAAATGCTTTGGGTTGGTGTTCAAGTTGAAAAATGGTACATTAAAAGTAGATCAGTAGTGGCTGATTTAAAGTCAAGCCTATTGTACAAAGGTGTACCAACACTACAGGTCAGGTCAGGTTGGAGGAAATGCACTGGTACAGTGCATTGCTGCACCTACCACACGCCAAAACAGCTCGGGATCCTGTTTGGCAAGCCCCCAGGCAGACATCCGGTCCAGTCCCACTCTCCGGAAATGACCTTTACCTTGGCGCATCCAGGTGTTAAGTGGACATTCCCTTAGCCTGGTCCAGCCACACGGGTCCCAAACAATGAAGATCCTGCAAGCTGGATCACCCTTAGGGCTGTAATGCCATAACTGACGCTTCCTTACAATGCAGGTAATGTGCCTCATTCGGGACTCCATGAGCAACCACTCATTCAAAACAAAGTCAACCCAGTGGTACCCAAGGATACGCTGAAGAGGCGCTATACCAAAGGAGTCCAGTCTCCATCTCAGGTATAGCAAGACAGGAAGCACCAGGACTCTAAAGACTTGACCTTCGTCCTTTCACATAGATATCGGGAGCGCCACACACCCCTTTCCAGCAACCTTATGACCCCCCATACTCTCCCAATCTGTCTACTGACTTCATAGGAAAAGTCACCAGAGACATGAATGAATGTCACTACCAAGGTATGTAAAGCTCTCGACAAGGTCAACACTCTCACTGCAGACAGAACACACTGCTGATGGTTCTGCCTAAGAGGTCATTAAAGGCCTGTATCTTGGTTTTTATCAGGATGCTCACAAGTTCAGATACTCAGACTCCTCACTCAGTCTCTCAAGAGTCCTGATCAGAGCCTCCATTGACTCTCCGAAGATCACAGCATCATCAGCAAAGTCAAGATCCGTGAATCTTTCTTCACCAACAACTGCCCCACAGCCGCTGGACCCTACGACCTTGCCAAACACCCAGTCCATACATGCATTGAACAGAAAAGGAGCAAGAACACAATCCTGACAAACCCCACAATTAACTGGCAAAAACCAACACTACCTTGTCTTTTAATCCGCAATGCCTGAATATCTTAAACCAGATTCAGGGTTGGCATCATTTACAAAAAACACCATAAGGAACAACACCAGTCAAGGGTTCATTTTATGAAGTTTACAACAGATGGGGGTTTTAAATTCTATTCACTCACTTAGAGCTACCTATGAAGAACAGTGATGAGTGAAACAATTTTCATGAAATTGAATTTGCATGAAAACCCAGTGTTTCCCTTTGTAAAAAAAATTGTGAAACAAATTGGGTTTTGCTTCCAGTGAAATTTGTACCATTGAAACAAGAAGAAATATGTTTAGTCCTGTCCGGAAGTATTTACATGCTTTAATTCTGCAAGTGTCTGTCATTCAGTATTTACATAAAGATCTCTAAAGAAAAATAATCACCAGATTAATTTCCATTCATGTAGACATTTTATCAAGGCACTAAATGTGTTCTAGTAGTACGATCACTGTCTTTACAACATATGAAGACAATCATAACCCTAAAGATGAATTACAGATAGAAATGAAAGTAGATCAATGGCACTTGAGAAGTGTACATCTTCAGTCTCTTCAGCGGGAAATAAGAAACGAGAAAGGGTGGTTTATAGTTAATGGTGGGGTGGCTGTAACTTCTCAGTTGGTCAGATTTTCCCATGAAGAAAACACAGTAATGTTCACAACAATGCATTTCAGTGGGTCTTTGTGTGGAAAACTTGAAAATATGCACTGCACTCCTCTGTGATGAAGTGACTGAGAGACATAATTAGAATTAATTTTACTCTTATATAGGCAATTAATCACATTACACAGCAGTGGAAGAGAAAACAGGTAAACACGAAAGTACAAGTTTTTAGGGCACAAAATTCATGGCTTCCACCCTCCAAAAAACCTTTACAACCTTCCAAAAACTCTTCAGTAAGTCTGGAATTTTACAATTGCGAAAAAACCTGGGAATCAAAGTTTTGTGTTTGCTCCTCAAAACTGAAAATTCAAAACTTGCTTATTTTGTTCATCACTAGTGAAGAAATAGATCCAGTTTTTTATAATGATATTTTGGTGATGAGCTCACATTCAGAGAAATTTGTAGAGTTATAAAATCAAATAGTATGGGCACCTGGGTTTAAGCTCCATTAACTTTCAAATAAGTAAGATATTTAATTAAGCTGAAAAGCAATGAAAGGTTAAACAGCAATAACTTGGTGTTAATAGTTGTGGTTGAAATATTGAATATAAACTTTTGAAAAACTAGGGGGCTTTGCTCACCAACCACCTGGCCTGCACAATGCGGCAGCCACTTCGCATCTCTGCCACTCATGTATGCGGATTTCACTTTCACCAAACAACAAATCTCGTTGATAGGCCTCTTCATTGGGAAGAAACACTACTTTTCCCTGATACCAGCACGAATTAGACGATCTACAAGTCTCCGACTTAAAGTTTAAAGCCAAACAATATCTACATGCTTCTGTCATATCACCTATGTTCATATATTCAATCTCTTTTCTATGTCCCGTTATTTCACCGAGTAATAATTTCCATTTGTTAGCGCTAATGCGATCTTTACTATCAGTTTTTTGAGACTTCCGAATTTAAGTACTTTCATAATCTCTAACCCGCTCTGCCTGTGTATTGCGACAACGTTTATGAACCTCTTCACAATGTTCTACTTTGTCTTCTACTCTTTGTCTTTTATTTCCAACCCCACTTGGATCTGAGAGCACAGGAACTGTGTCTGACAATAGCATTCACACAAATGAGAAGTGATTGGACCGTGGGTGTGGTTGTAAATGATTGAGAGGAGTGCGAGAAAGTCTTGTCCCAGGATTTCCTTTTATAGTAGAAAGATGTAAAAAAATAAATGGTGTGAAATTTCTGAATCTTCATCCTGAGGTAGCTGTGATTATATGTGGTGAGTAGCCCTGTGTGGTGCGGGGTACAGTAACTTTCATTCATGAACATTTAGGTGTAGGGCAGCAGCCATCTATAAATGAGTCACGGCTCATTCAATTCAAATCACACATGTCAGGCCAGTTTAGAGTATACTATCACCCTAAATTTACCTGTAGGAAGAAAAAGTTTGGTGTAATAGCATATGTACTTAGTGGAAGAGGAAACTACTCAGGCTTCTGAGCTCTTTAGAGGAGGTCTCTACAATCCCTTACTAACTTACAATGTTACCTCACACTCTTGACATGTCATCCATGAACATACAACACCAGGTGACCTACATTAGTGATTAGTCAGGAGTGAAACAGCAAGTTTCGATTTGCATAGTTTCACAAAACTGGTGCTTGTAATTTAGCAGTTGCGAAAATCGCAACAAAGTGGTTTTTGTAGGTGGTTTGAAGTTTTCTTGGGGTTAGAAATCAAGGTAAATTGCTCCCTAAGGTCTTGTCAGACTTCTGTGTTAACCTGTGCTTTTCCTCTTAACTGCATAATGCATGTAAATTACTTGCACACCCATACAATCACTTCTATATATGCCTCTCATCCACATCAACACGATTCAGTGTGTCATTTAAAAGTGTCACATGCTGTACATTTTCCACAGAAAGACATAACAAATGCATCATTGTGAACATTCCAGTGTTTTCTCTTCAAGTAAAATCTTACCAAAAGGAAAGCCACTTAGTTTCTGTTTCCTTTTCCGGTGTCCTTTTGGTGGTGGCTTGTGCCACCACCATCTACTGAAAGCACCGTGATGTTCCAACAATGATGGATGGATTAAAAGCCAGAAGTCTATATGACCATCAACATCAAGTGACTCCGTGAGAACCCTAACTACAAAGAGGACTATTTCATTTATGTTAGGTAGAATGACCAGAGGGGACTGGGCAGCCCCGTGGCCTGGAAACCCTGCAGATTTTATTTTTTTTTCTCCAGCCGCCTGGAGTTTTTTTTTTTGTTTGTTTTTTCTGTCCACCCTGGCCCACGGACCTTACTCCTTTTCTATGTTAACAAATGTTGTCTTATTTTAATTTCTTATTTTGTCTTTTGTTTTTCTTTTCTTCAGTATGTAAAGCACTTTGAGCTACTTTTTGTATGAAAATGTATATATATATAAATAAATGTTGTTGTTGTTACCCGCCACCCGCCCTTTCTAATTCCAGATTCCTGCAAATGAGGGCTTCCATGCTGCATATGCTGCAAAGCTTCCAGTTTCACTTCTGTCCCTGATAAATCTGTTGGATTGCAAATGCCAAGACAGTTATCACAGTTAGCAAAGTAGGTATCTTCTTACCAGTACAAGCAAAACACACATCTGATGGCTCAACAAAATGTCTGCACTTGACAGGAAATGAGTCTGGTGATTTTTTTTTATTCAATTGCCTTAAATAGTAAGTGGTAGTCAGACACATGTGGAATGCATGAAAATGCTTCCCGATGGGATATAAACAGCTTCCAATTTTTGTGTGAGTGGCAATAATTTCACAGAAAGTGAAATGTCATTTATTTAACAATTGCTTTGTAAAGTAGAAGAATAACTAGTGCTGATGTATGAATGCACTAGTGTGGTCAGTTTGGGTAATGGGGCTACTCCAACTCTGGAGTGGTGTCCTCATCATTTTACATTGTGTTCCATACAGGCAACCAAAAGGATACTAGAGGGAGTCAATCCAGTGTGTGGCTGCCTCGCTGTCAGATGAAGCTGTGCTACCAGGGTGCAGTGGACAAAACCTTGGCATTAATGGAGGAAGGCTATTGTGGGGGTGATGGGTAATGCCTTAGCAGTCTTCTAGTACAGGCCCATTATCTCAAATGTTGTTCTCATTTAATTATTATAGTAGGAAAGTTTCTTGGGAGTTATCTAGCCCTTCGAGAGCTGGGAATGCAAGGGTGTCAGAGGATGGTCCGAGAGTTGCAGTGATCTTTCTTACCCCACAGGTGATAAGCAGACTATTTCCAGAAGTGCCTTATGACTACAGCTTAACTAACAGCTTAACTGGTGAGCTTGTTGATTAGAAAACTAATTGAGCAAGAGATAAACTAACAAAAGGAATAAATGGCACACTTTGCAGAGTATGAGAGTGATTTAAAAAGTGATAAACAAGGCCTGTTGGAGTCATTATGGTGGATGGGAGGTGGGCTGACCACATCACCTTATCAACAGCATCAGTACCGCCGCTCCCTATACGCAGAGTACGCAGTCTGCGTAGGGCACCAACTCCCATGGGAGCACCATCCCAGCTGCTCAAAAAAATCATTTTTATATATTATAATAATAAATTAATATTAATAATATACATTTACAAATAAACAAAAATATAAATGTATATATTGCATTTTACGGTGAACGCAGAGTAGGCTAAGCACACGTGATGACGCGCGCGCCCTCACCTCTGTTACGGCTGCCTATTTGGCCAAAAATGATAATAATTGAACAATATGCCTGGTCCTAGAAAGAGACATCAACAGTCCGGCACCGAGAAACGAAAGAAAAAAAAAGCCCAAGATGAAGCCCGTGCATCACTTTCAGGTACGTTCATAATCCTGTGAAACTTTGTTTTATTCTGTCGACGTTAATAATGTGTTTTAATGTCGGTAATAATTTCACGACTAACGCATCTTTCTTAATATGAATACAAGCAGATCTAAATAAACAAAATGACTTAAAATGCATTATATTAAAACACAGAGGCAATTATGATTATTGATTAATAATGACCATATGGTGTCATTAAATAACAGTGTTAAAATACATAATCTAATACAAAATTAACAGTTTACATAACAATTTTAATAGAAATGCCTGAAAAGGGCACCAAAGGCCTGGTAAATGCAGTTGTTACACTTACATGATCTATGGCACAAGAGCGCATGAGTGGTCTGGCAATTGTCAGCATCAACTCTGAATTAGCAAAGGCTTTATCATATGAAGAGCTCATTTACGACTTTGCCTCAAGAAAAAGCAGAAGTGTGCCTTTGTAAATTTTGAACTTTGGAAAGCTCCAGCAGATGACAGTGTTGATTTTATTTCAGTTTATTATTGTTTATTTTATTTATTATAAATGTTTTATTTAAAGTGTAATTTTAGTTTGTATTTTTTGCTGTAGAGCTACAATTGTAATTTATAAATGATACAATTTATTTATGTATTTACTTTTATTTGAATAAAGTTCTATTTTGGCACCTATAGTAGGTGTTTTTTTTTATTATTTTATTTTTACTTCCGTAATATTTGGGGAAGGGGGCACAAAAGTAAATTTCTGCTTAGGGCACCCATTTGGCCAGCAGCGGCCCTGAACAGCATGATGGACTTCAATCAGGAAAGCCCAGAGAGGCACTTAGGTTTGTACTTTATTTTGTGTTTTGTTTTCAGCCTTTTTTTATATCCTTCCTAGTTGTCATTTGTTAAATAATGCATACTGTATTCATATTTGCATACTTTGGTCTCCTTGGCACCATTTTGAATTGTGGGACTGCATGCAGCCACATTGTAAAATTCCCATAGGGCCATATTGCCCAAGTGGTTTCTGCATGTTTTTGTAGATAATATATTAAGATGTCATCAAATTAAAAAAATCGATGGGATCGAAAATCAACATCCACCTTCTTCTCCCTGTACAAGGAATGAGAAACACAGATCTGAATAATTCTACGGCTCCTTTTATACCTTAGCATTATTCAAGGAGACTTCAGCTGACTGCTCAGCATTTGCAGGTTCATTTTCATTCCACAAGGATGCAGCTGAACTGCATGAATGACATGAGACACAAAGAATGCAGACCTGCATCATTCGGTATTGTCAGTGTTGGATTGTTTTATTTTTTTTTTCAGCATTTTTTAATATAAAGTGACAGAAATAATTTTCAATAGAAAAGAGATTCCTTCAATATATATATACACATTTTGTACAGCTTGTCTGATTAAATTTGAACAGACTCAAACTTTGGATATTTACAGAGGAAACAAAGGAAAAAAGTAATTCAAAAAATAAATTAATAAATAAATAAATCAGATTAAACAATATGAAAAATACAAAAACTCAACAAGTTCATTTTTCTTAAGATTTGTTAAACTCCATTCTCATACTTTTTTTTTTCCCCAAAAAACATTTTTAAACTTATCAGATTGATTTTAAACTGAACACACCACAAAATGAAGGTACCTGGATTTAAATAATGAAAGTTGTTCTTTTTTTTTTTCTTTAAACATTCCTAACTATCTAAAATTCCAAATATATATGTACAGGTGACAAAGAGTTCAGCGAAAGCTGAGGTTTGTAATGTATCCTATTTAAAAAAACAGTGCTTAAACTTAAACTTGTTACACACAATAAAATGAAAGTTGCTTTAATCTGAGGGTATTTCACCGGTAGGTTAGTGACACACACTGCGTTGTGACAGGTTGAGACTGAATTGATTGATGATCACATAGCCCTGTTAAAATGTTCCAACATCACATAAATACTGTATTTGCTGAAGTCTTGACACCATTTATGAAATGATTGGGGAGTGACTTCACTTCAGAGATATTTGCTAAATATGTGTGGTCTATATACATTTTTAGTGCACCCTACAGTAGAAAATAAGCACAGCTTTAATTTTTAGGTTGAAAACAGAGACATGTCCAATGAAACTGTCAACGTTTCATCACCTAAATGGTTGCCAGGGGCTGAGAGACAACTGAAAAAGAAGAGCCCCTCCACCCAAACCACCTCTATTGGAGAGAACCTTTACATGCTGATGTGGGCACACGGTAGCCATTAGTCCAAGATATGTTAGAAAGGTAGTGAATGTCATCTTGGCCAGCATGCTGGATTAACCGGATCTCACTACAGGCTGGTGGGCTGTGGTAGGTGGTAGCAAGGGTTTGATTACAGGAAACTGGTGGGAGGCTAACAGAGTGCAATGGGCCCACCAAAGGAGTTTGGGCACCAAGACTTTATAAACTATGCCGTTACACTGAATATTATTTTAAAAACATTCTTAGAAATAAATATTTAACGTTTAAAGGTTGCTTCCTGCTGAAAATGAGTTGCGAGAAAATTCAATGGCAGGAATGAAAAGAGGGCCAAAAATGAAAGAAAACTCAGGTGACAGCCAGAGTGCTTGTTTATGGTGTCAGCCATTGTGAAAGTGAGACAGCCACCCCAGCAGAAGAGCCAGATTCGAACTGCAGTTTTGCACAATATTCTGCCTGTGTGCCCACCTCTCTTGTTTACATAAACCATCTATTTTTATTAATCCTAATCTTTTGGCACTTTATTTCAGGGTTGTGCAACCTCTTGGGGGGACCTGCAAAGACTACATATCAAATATATATTATAGTTTTATCATCTGTACAATTAATTATAGACCTGTTTTATTCATACAGAAAAAAAGTCCACAAGGTATGATTTATGAATGCTATAATTTTTTTTTTAAAACTACATACATACAAGTCATTCAGTAAAATATGCTTGGCCACATAACTTTATATATTAAATCTCATCTTTAAAGATATATAGAATTTCCTGGCTGGTATTGTTTAAAGCAGTGGGTCCCGAACTCGGTCCTGAGGACCCACTGTGGCTGCAGGTTTTTATTCCAGCCAAATTCACAATTAGTGATAATAATTGATCTCATTTATTTTGATGGTCTTTTTTCCCCTTCTCTTATTCTGCCTTTAGAAAGGCATGGCAGTATGATTTTTACATTTATAAGGCATTTAGAAATATTTCTACTTTTGCTTTAAACACTTTCCTCTCTTTTGTTGTTGTCCTATTGTTTTGTAATTTTGTTTGTGCAGTTTGCACCCTTCATTGTATCCTAATCATAATAATTAAAATAAACAAAACTGACAGCCAGGTAAAGAACCCTGAATGATGAAAGGCTGCAATAACTTTAGCGTCAGACCCACTCATTAGTAGATAATACATTAAACAATCAGAACACCTGGAAAAACAGAATGCAAATCAGGCTGAAAATTGTTAAAAAGTAAAAAAAAAAAAACTATCCCCTTATAAGTTCTTAGTACACTGTAGGGAAATTTGACCAAATTTAGTTTTGTTATTTCTGCATTGATTCCAAAACACAGAAACTGGGAAATAACAGCTCACTGAACTGGACTAGGAGTCCAAGTTAAAACAGAAGTTGGTTGGAACAAAAACAAACCTGCAGCCTCAGGGGGTCCCCAGGATCGAGTTTGGGAAGCACTGGTTTATTGTGTTCCCCTTTTTTTAATGACCATACAAGGATAAGGTGCCCACTTTGGTAAGCTTTATTCATGAGTTTCTCTTTCTGGCCAACAGCCCCCCATCATTTTTTTTTCTAATACTCATAAAAGAAATGGAATTATATTTACATAACAATTCATTTGCTCCCAAAAATATAAAGATCAAGTAAGCTCATCTCAAACTGAATTGAAACATAGAATCTGTTAAGAATTTTTTTTATAG
The DNA here is from genome assembly GCA_026402145.1 of Polypterus bichir lapradei. Taxonomy (NCBI): domain Eukaryota; kingdom Metazoa; phylum Chordata; class Cladistia; order Polypteriformes; family Polypteridae; genus Polypterus; species Polypterus bichir. The sequence continues at coordinate 38,053,961 of JANRMT010049829.1, forward strand.
TCGTCCATTATATAACTGCAATAGAATATAGCAAATTATTGGCACTATTGAATGCTAAACCCATCCAGCCATGTATTATTCAAACACATTTAATATGCTGGAGTGGTTGCTGCTTAGGCAAGATACTTATTTGAGGCATACTGTTTTTTTGTTTTTTTTTTCTTTTTGCGAGCTTTGTTGAAAGCCTTGCATGTCACAGTAAATGTAGCAATGGATAATTATCCAGAAACAGATCTAACCATGTGGCATGCACAGCATGTTAAAGGTACAGACTGTTTTAATGAACTACTTGTGGCTTACTTTTATTGTAAATGTGTTGCCCCAGCAACCAAATGCAACCAATCCAATGTAAGGATTCTGATATCTAAAACAGTGCAGGGCCCAAGATTACTTGCATTACACTCAAGGGGCTTTAAATGAAGAACAAAACAAAAACTGCCATATTAAGATGTGATGTCAGACCAAATAATGCATTGTCATTTTTGAATAGCACTGTTTCATGGTGAGTAATTGGCATTTTGAAAAAAATATATAATTTGTTTTGTTTGAGTGTGATGAGCAATGCTGGGCATTTTAGTTCTTATATATATATTGAGTTGTTTAAGCACAGTCTTGACAGAGGAAAATTAGTCAACAAAAAGAATTTGTTTCCAAATCTGATGAATGGCAATTGGACTTTCTTCAATTTGCTAATGGCAATGAAATAAAGAATCAGAAAACGCACTGTAAATCTTATAAAAAGTCCTTCGGCACATACCTTTTTCTCCCTTTTAACAGTACCTTTGTGTAGATATACAGTATTGTTTGATATGTGTAAGCTGTAGACGTGCCCATACAGTAATATGAACTGTAAATACCCAACAGGAAACAGAGACAAGGCTCTGGGTGTCCAGGCCACTAGCCCCATTTCATTTTACTTAGTATGGAGACATTCCACACTGTTATCTAAGAAAAATACTACTTTGAAAAGCAAATAAATCAGAATCTGGCAAACAGTTAACCTGAAGAGGCACAGAATATTAAAATTACACAGCATGAGTTCTACAAAATATCATTCCTGGCATTAAAATGACAAAAACAGCACACAACCACATCCAGAATGGGATAATCACACAAATGTAACACTTCTTCATGGGCTGTCTGCTTGTGGGGTACTCTCTTGTATTTTTTCTTTTTCCTTTATATTTTATTATAGCCATAGATCATGTACTGTATAAATGGAGTACTGAGCCTGAGAGTCCTCAAACTCGCGCAAGTATACAATAAATGTTAGTGGGCTAATGAAACCGTACAGTTGTGCAATATCTCTGCCTTAGGTCATCTGTCAACCTCACTGACCGCCAGTATCAACTCCCTTAGCACTCGCCCATATGTTATGTGTTTTTTTTAGAAATGGATATGGCTGGAGAGGTGAAAGATGCCTTTAATAGAATTTCCTCAATTTGATGGTAGGAGATGGTCGTACTCAGTTATTCAGCATTTGTTAAAAGGTTTCATCTATCTGCCTCACCGTAATGAGCTATTGTGTGTACACTGAAACCCAAGGACACCACAACCCCACGTTGATCCTAAGCAGGATTCGTATTGCCTGAAGGTTTGTCAATGACTAGGCACAAGAGAGCTGGACCCCCACCAGCATCAGTCTCCATGTGTGGGTGGATTCATTTAGCTTCAACTTTTTCCTCCCACTGATCACATTTTTCACATATTTACATTCACAAATAGATGCTAAAAAATAAGCTGTTTCTATCAAGTCAAATGCAAACTGAGATAAGCTTACACATTAAGGAAAATGCATTTCTCTTCTGTCTGAATCAACACATTTTGCGAAAGATGACGCTTGCAACATACTTGCAGTAGAATGTTTAGGTTGTGTGAGAAGCTGCATCAATAGCTGAAAATTATAATTTTTTTTAGCCACAGATGCACTATTAACACGACAACATCTCAACCAGCTTGGATGTCAGGTTTTTGGATCTAAGTGGGAGAAATAAATGGACCAAATATGTCACGCTTAAAGATGACCACTTTGTGCCAAACATAAACCTTCCTAGCCCTGCCTGTGTTTTTTATTGAAAAGCAGCAATGATTTGACCTATTTCTGCAATCGGCTTGTTGCACTACAACCTATGTTATTTAGTACAGTAATTAGCAAAAAACGAGCTTGTGCCCAGACATGGATAGTTGTCAGTATTCATCGGTCATACGTAATACAACTGATTTATAAAGCAATAATCAAATACAGCAATTTCACTAATGCTATCCTCACAACCATAATTAAATTTTAGACAACAGGGCGAAGTAATATATTTAATATTTTCTTCTTGAGCCCCTTTCAAGTATTTCTATCCCATTACACAATGATTGTAACAAATAGCAAAGTTTATAGGTTAAGGTATTAACTCAAGTTAGTGAGGGGCAACTTGCCAAAGGATAATGGAGGTTAACAGAGGGCTGTAAATGGCCTGCTTGATAGAAGGCAATGAGAGGCTGTACTGATAGCTGATGAAGCTGTGTCCACCATTCACTAATTAAATATTTTACCTCTCTTTCAAAAGTGGCCATAAACACTACCTGGGGTCTTGCAGCACCGAAGAGCATGAATGCAATGGAGGTAACCACTTGGTAGATTTTAGCAGCATTCGTTTTATAACCTCTAACTATTTAATTCAGGGAATAAAGATGCCATGAAATCACCAGCACAAACACCTTCAAAAGCAGCAGACCTCTGAAAACAGAATACACGTAATACACTGTACATGTCCTTTACTTACTGCAGCCCAGCAAAATCTGATGAAGGAAATGGGCATGACACCCCAACATTCAAGCGACTGTCTCTATGTACACATCACCGGAAGAAGATATAATCGTGTAAAACACTAATAATGGTTACTAAATGAAAAGAAGTTCTAATGCCTGTCACGCCTTAAAAAAGGAAGCTAAAAAACAAATCTGTATATATATTTCTCCATCTACATCCTGCTCTCTGAAGCAGAGTACAGATTTGTTTTGTGTCATTTAGTTTTTTGGCCAAACATACTGTAGTTTGAGTCAAGCATTTTATTCTATATCGTTATTCACTCTTTCATATTGCTTTCAAAACTCTCAATGCATTTTAGTGCATTTTTCATTATGAAAGGCATCAGAAATATAAAGCTAACTGATACTTAGACACCCTGTAATGGAAAAAAACAGATTCAGGAGATAGATGGACGCCTAATATTCAGACATGAAATACTGGGCTTTATTAGCTAAGCAGGACCGAATGTAATGCCCATAGACGAGTTGCTTCTCCTTGAGAGCCAGATCCCCACAGATTAATTGTCAGAGAGCAATTCAACACCAAAATACCCCATGAAAGATAAGAGTAAAAAAAAATTCGGGCCGCACACTACTTAGCTTAGCACACAGGAACGGCTCTAATGGTGCAAGACTGGCCCATCCAAAGTTTATAAACTGACAGTAAAAGGGTCCACATGTGAAAGGACTAAAAAAAGAATTACTAGATATTCTTCTATTAAAAAATGAGTCATATACTATTTAGCAAAGAGAGCTTGTTTTTTTTTTCTTTCATAAAAGCGCTAAAAGCTATTTTAGCAAACCAGAAAACAGAAAAAAAACAAAGTAGGTAACACACAGGAACATTCGCTTTCAGAGTTAATTCACAGTTCCCAGCTTCAACATAACCCCAGAGCCAAAGAGAGAGGAAAAAAACATTTTCTAGGGTTCAACAGAGCCAATCAGAACAAGCTTTGTACTTGATAAAAAAGAAGAATAAAATAAAATACAAAGCTAAAAGATTTTTGATACAGAGAAAAGTAACACAGCTGATAATCATAATAATAATAACAATAATTAGAATTCAAACCCTCATAATGTATATCAAGTTAAAACACAACACGTGTTTATTTATTTTTTCTTTTGTTTTTTTTTTCTTTTTTTAAACCTTTTTACGAAAAAAGTAAGATTTAATTAAACACAGGAGATAAACAAAACCCTTTTATGTTTTTTAAACATCAGTGGAATACATCCATATTGTCAGGTACTGTACAAGAAAACTATACAAAGGTATCTATTTTGTTTTACTCAGTGTACACTAGGCCTAAATTTTTACAAAGCATCTTGGGACTGTTTGAAGTAAATGGCCTGTCACCAAAATTTAAAGAGATGGCAAACATTTCACCATCTCCCAAACCCACCCACCAAAGAAAATACACACATTCCAACCCCAGGACCTAAAATCACACACATACACATCCGCTCGATTCAGCGCACATAATTAGATACTGCAAAAATGAACATAAAAACTCAATTCAACAGTTATTTACCAGTAATGGGTTGGAAGGGGGGCCAGTAGGTGGGAAAAACTGATCAGACCATAACTGGGTACCTTTGGTTTAATACCAAAACAAAAGGGAGAGAGAAAAACACCCTGACCTGAAATGATCCTTCTTCTATCGATAATAACCCCAAGAGGATTTCTAATTTCCTTTACATTTTTCCAAGGGCAGAGTTATGGGATCTTTCACAAGCACAAGACAGAACAAACTAGGGACCACTCTCCTCCTAGCTAGAGAGCCTTGAAGGCGCACGGCTGGCTAATAACTTGCATGTTATGTAAGTGTGAAGGAAACATCTGCTGGACCAAAAACAGCCCAACCTCTGCCCCCCTGCCTATTTAAGATATTGTCTCAGTTTCCACGTCTCTGTGGAATCTTCAACTCCCTTTTCTTAGTTTAGAGATCCTCTTACCTAAAGGTATCTTTAAAAGAACAGATGGCCTTTTCCCACCTTAGACATTTTTTCTACAAGAGATTTGATGTTCACTTCGCTAGATGGTGTATATTAGGCATCACTGTCCCAGTCTGTGCTAAATCTCTCTCTCTCTCTCAGTATCTGTAAGGGCTTCAGTTGGTCAGATCACAAGCCACACAGGTCTGTTTGAAATCCCAGCTACAGACATCGTAAGTTTATTTTTTCTGTGTGCATATGTGCACATCTTTTAAATATGCATGTGTTAATTCACACACATACACAAACATATTATATAATGTATGCTCATGTATATGTGTGAGTCAAACAAATATAAAGACTGCATTGTCCAATTATATGGCCCAAAAAACAGTTCTTCTTTGGAGTTATAACGTGAGAAAACAATGTAAATAGATATAGTAGTTTATGATGTCACACGATATCTCCAATTGGAATCCCAGTAATTGTAGTAAATCAGAAATATGGCTTTATCATCCTTATGTACCTTATGTACCCTTTTCCAGACACTGATATTTGACATTTCTCTTAAAGCTCAGGGTTCCTGCAAATTGCTAATGTCATTCCCTTTACACACAAAGCTATTTCTTTATTTTAAAGAATGGCTTTTGAAGAAATGTGAACTAGGAAACATGGCAAGCCCCTTTACATAGCTTCTGCTATATATTATTAACTTACAATGTGACCCATGAGCTTTACCCATCAGCCAGGTCAGTTCTCTCTTAGAAAGTATTTAACTCTACAGTTAGACACCAAACCGTATGAGTTTATTTGAACAAACTAAGTCATATTGGGCCATCCTTTACATTAAGAGCCCTTTGTACAGAATATGTATGCTGTAATTACTGAGTAGCTACCTGCTTTACTACAGAGTAGTTAGGCTTTACTACCAATGGCATACTGTATAATTAGAATAATATTATAGGAATGCACATAATCAGGAGTGAGAGAGCTGGGAAATGTGCTCTTATCTGTACCATACAGATCATTAAGCAGATAACTACTGTGTAATTACAGTGTACAGAGACCTTACGTAAAGTGATGCCAAATAAAAGTTTTTTACAATCATTTAAATCTAATCCTGTTTTAATTTTTTTTTGAGATTTGTGAAGCATTTTACTTATTAAGTAATTACATTTATTTTTTGTCTGCACACCTTGTAAATGTATATGATTGGTCCACAGTATTAAATCGTTTTATTTTTTGCTTGCTATCATTAAATATTGTAACTTCCTAATGACATACTATATAATTCTATTGATTTTCAGAATATTTTATGAACACAAAATACAGTTTGCACTTTATAAGGCACTCAAAAACCTAACGGTGTGGTGCACTCTATAAGGTAAAAAGTAAAAATAGTCGCCTTTATCATTTTTCGTGAATTAGTTGGTTACTCACTGATTGCTGCAACTTAATTATTTAAAAGACAGTGTATCTTATTAAGGCGCCAAGAGGTATGTGCAAATTTTAATGTAAGGAAATAATATGGAAAAATATTTAAATATTGATGTGCACTCTGTGGTGAAAATGCTGTGCTAGATTAACAAAGGCAGGATGGATTTCAACTGAAAAATGCTGCCATATTACAAGGATATAAAAGTATGGTGGTTTACAGTGACCGATGTTTGCTTTGGTTGCAGCAGGCATCCATGAACTGCATTTCTTTCCTCTGTGTTTTCAAAAGTTTGAATTACCGTGATTAGTTACGGAATGATTTAATTTTCCTGCAATTTTATTGTTATCATGATTAAATTTTTTTTTTTTTTTTGCTTTCATGGCAAAGGCTGTTCAAATAATAATGAATTTTCTCGAAACAGGAATATTTCTAGACATAAAAAAAATTCTGGTCCCACAAGCCAGCCACTATAATAAGGAATTTATAAAGAATTTATGAAGAACACAGTTCACTTTGCTCAAAACAGCAGTCTTTTAACAGAACTGCTGGCTGTGTCACTAATAGACGAAAAGGTCCTGGTTTCAAAAAACGCATTTGTCACAGATATGATGTTGCCTGTTGACATTTAATAGTTCCTCACAATATATTTGGGTCTGTGGAGACCCTCAGCTGCAAATACACCGGAAGTAGTCACTGGTTTTGATGGTAATCAAAGTGTTCACAAGTGCAGCTGAATTTTTTATTACCAATTGTTAGACTTTCATTTCCACTTTTTTCATCCAATCTTGACACTTAAAAAGTGTGCGTATATATATATATATATATATATATA
>JANRMT010049829.1:38070961-38159763 GCA_026402145.1 Polypterus bichir lapradei
TGTAGGTGGACTGTGAGGCAGCTGTGATGATTTTTTATAGGTGGTAGCAGAATAAGATTACTTGTAGACCTTTTGGTAAACTTCTTTAACAGTCCCCCTTTTAGCTCTAGGACTGTGCTGATTTAAAACACCCATTGTTGGTATCTTAGCTGTATGACTGAAAATTGAGATGTGTTGTCACTATGGATTGTGTGATTAAAGCATTGTCCACTTTCTGAATTTACTTTTTCCCCACATTCACCATTGTGGCCTTGTACAGATGATGGCCTCTTCGATAGGATTGTATACACTCAATTGCACTGAAAAGACAAATGCGTCATTCACAATCAGATCTCAATAAAAAAGTAATTCATGCTCAAATATTCCCCAGTAGTCTATGGTTTCTATAAAAGAGCTGTATAAAACCCACGCAACCATGTAGTGTGTCAACTGCATGCAGCATACTGCCAAGAAAATAGGAAGACCTTGTTAAAGCAAAATGGCAGGGCAGTTGAGTAGGATTAAAATAGGTCAGCGTTTCTCTTTACAAAAGGTGTTTGCTAGATTTCAGCTACATTAAAGGAAAACCTTAAAACAATATGAGAGCAAGCCTAATTATAGTTAAAGTTTGAAAAAATATTTAAAAACAATATTTTAAAAGCAGCTATATCACAATATATAGTCTTCTTATATAATACGCTACCATGGCTGTCCATTTGTCCATCCAGGATTTTAAATCACCTGTAGGTCGCAAACCGTTTGACCTATTGACCTAAAATTTGGTACACATATACTACATGATGTCTACTATCCACTTTCGGGGTGATGATTGACCTCCAAGGTTATTCCTCTTTTTATTTTTATTTTATTTTATTGAACAATAAACTCTCGGCTGTGCAGCGCATGCGTATGGGCGACATTCTCATCCCTACCACCTTCGTCGTCACTTCCCCTACCTCTTCATGTCTTAAATCATTCTTAAAGACGTAAGTGCCAGCTTAAGTGAAAAAAGAAAGAAAACGTACTAATTAATTGCAACACCAACACTGACTTAATCAGTTTTAACACAAAAAGACGCCGACAAAAGAAGAGAAGAAGCGGGCCACTAGGGTGGAGAAAAGAAGAGCTGCTCAGGAAGTAGCAAGCGCATCATCCTCTGAGCAAACGAATGCTAAACGCACAGAGAGAGGATGAAAACTACAAGTCAAGTGTTTTCACTACATGTTATCGTGCAATGCGCCATTACTGGTTAGTCTATAAAACAACATAATGAATACCATTCTGCTTTTATATTAACATTTGTTATGTGAAAGTTGACTTTACTCCGAAAACATTGTACAACAATTAAAAGTTGACTTGATGTCAAATCATAAAATCAATGTGGCCAGTACAGTAGAGTACCATCATAAGTTATGCTTTTCACTAAGGCCCTGAGTTTCTTTCTCTCTCTATGTCCGCGCCCCTTTCCCTTTGGTCCCTCAACAAATACTTAATTTTGTCAACAGACACAACATTAGGCGTGGGCTGCCATATTGACATGTGCACTGTGTACTCCTACTAACTCTATTTTTGAACCTATTTCAAGACTCTAGACTTACACCACACCATACCACAGCTGATCCCTTCGGACAGAGCCCAAAACACTGGCCCACACACTCCATAACATTCAAGAAGCATGTGGACTGAATGAATAAAATATACTAACATAAAGGTTCTGAAAGTACTTGCTGCACTTATAAGATCTGAGCCACATGCACCCACAGTAGAGGATCTGTGTCTGAATATCTGAAGATTAGATGTGATGAAACATGGTAGCTTCTATTGTGAGAGAGTTAGAAATGGTGACACAGACTGAATCATCCAGCATTTCAGCCCATAGTTTGGTGCCACCTTCTGTATCCCACTTACTAAAGTAGGCTTTTGTTTAACATTTCTTTATTTAGCATTACAATTAATGTCACTGATTAGGGAAAAGCAACAATAACTCATACAATTCAGTCTATCAGATCTTACTCATTTACATTTGTTTAAAAAAAAGAGAATTAAAACAAGATGTTAAAACCTCACAGAGAAATAAAACGGACAGCTTTACAAAGTAATTGCTCCAATACATTGTATTAACTAAGTGTTCAAAACAAAAGAAAAAAAGCACTTTGCTAATTCCCACATCAGATCTGCTGGCAACCAATTTATAAATGTACCGCTGTAACTTTTATAAAGAACCTTTTTTAAAAATAGCTACATTACATGTTTCCATTTAAAGTGTTGCAGTCTTCCAGAAGGTCTACTTTTAGAGTCCTTTGCCACTAATTTTTAGGATATAGTTTCTTGGATTATTTATATTCATTTAGATGTGGTCAAAAAAGGATAATTATTGTGAGGAATTACTCATGTTTCTATTGTGACTTTAATACATTTAACTGAATGGCTGTAGGATCCAGTGCCACTCATCAAGTCAAAAGGCATCTGTGGAATTACCTAGCTGCCTTTATGGTAGTCTTTTCTACTTTCCATGTTCACAGAATTAAGACTTTATTATGGTGGCCTTTCAATGTACTTCAATATGTACAGTAAATTCTGTAAATCTTTACTTATAAACTTGTAATATGAATAATTTTCCTACTAGAAATTCTCTCAGCTCTCACAACAGTTTGCAGTGTCGACACTTTATAAATGGTTTGTGTATCCATTACAGAGTGAAGGAAGGACGCAAGTTTAAAAGTTAATGCAGATCCATGTTTCGCTTCACTTTCCCTTAGTTCACATGTGTTATGTATTTTATATGGTATGTTCAGATTACTCCCACTCTTACTGTTACTGACATTACTCTATCTATCTATCTATCTATCTATCTATCTATCTATCTATCTATCTATCTATCTATCTATCTATCTATCTATCTCAGACAGATCTGGTATCCAAGAATGTTTTGGAGTGTTTATAATTGCAGATTGGAGGTCTTTAGAGCAAAGAAAAAAAAATGTGGGCTGCCTTACTTTCTTTAGATCATTCAGCTACTTTTGATTCTACCTCATGCTCACCAGCCAACCCAAAGGTGCTGAGCGGCCAAAAACAGGAACACCAAAACGTCAACCACTGAATGAATGAGTGGGTTGTTGTTAGATGGAGTTATAAATCCTCAAAAATGAAACATTTGCCGTCCAGGTCACCATTTCAGTCCTAAAATGGATATTTAACACTCTGCATCATGACTGGCGATGCTGAAAATAAAGCACTCATAGTTGGTGATTCTATCACTCTACCTTAGAAAGACTAAACATATTATTAAACTTTTCTGCTTTCCTGCACAGATACTTTTCTGCCTTCAATACTCTGGCAAATTGTATGGGACCATTACCTCTCGCATTGCTAAGTTCAAGAAAAAATTGTACCCCCCAGGATATAAGGTGACTGAAGAGCAACTAATGACTCTGACTTTTTTAATTACCTGATGCCATATTTACTGTTAGGTGTTGTAATTAGTGTCTGATGTTGAACTTAGGTATATTGTGACCTGACGTGCAACTGTCACAAGTCCTTAGGAGACTTGCTCTACTATCAGTAAGGGCAAGACAGAATATGAAAGAAAAAAAAACAAGGATAAATGAACTAGGGAAATGGGAAAGGTTGGTAGGTCTACACAAAAAAAAGAATCTTAAATGGGCTGAAGTTAAAACTAGGAAAATCAGAAGAATAAAATCACCAAAGCCCTGAACATTACTCAGAAGTCAATTTCAAAAACACGCTAAGATTCTAAGCCCGTAAGTCACTTTGAATCACTCTCCTAACACCATGAAAGATTTGTTTAAGAAATCCAGAAACTTGGATGTAAGGTGTAGCACTCCTTTAACTGTCCTGGTTGATGATATCACAATGTGTCACTTCTGGGCGTTGACAACCGTCAACGTTACTACAATTTGCCATTTCATCCATGAAATGGTTTGCAATTTTGTGAACTGAAATGGTGGCCAAAAATATAAATAAAATAATGAAACAAAAAATAATCAACAGTATAATAATATTAAGAAAACAATCAGCAATAATTATTGCAAAACAGACAAAATGACGAAAATGCCCATCAAATCATAACACATACACATAAGACTCTTACTATACTGTGTGATAATAAACATCAACTTGATTACAGTTCAGATTGTAGAATTTAGAACTTAGAATATCCAGTAATGAGGGTTTTGTACATTAAAGATATTGCTGACCTAGTAAGGTCACTATCTCGATGGTACGTCGGTGCTAATGATGTTTGCTTTCTTCAGTCAGAGGCTTTAAAGATGTATTTCATATCGCTTAGACATATATGCTTACAGAAAAAGTTGGATATGAATTATGTCTAATCCGTTATCCAAGATTATATAAGAAAGATATAATCTCCCACGGTTGATTACAGACATGGACTTAGCATTAATATCACATATTTATTTTTTGTTTTGTTTATACCCATAGTCGCTATATAATGACATTTAAAAAACAACTTTTTGCTACAAATTCATAATCATATACTGTACAAGTAAAATTATAAATAATGTACAGAAATGTTAATTTGAACTAAAGTAATTTTTTCCAGTAGAAGTTCCTGCTCAAATTATTTTGTACATATTAAAAACCTCAGACAAACAAACAAATACCATTCCATTAATTGAAGCTTCTTGTAATGCTTCAGGTTCATGAAGCAGCAGAGGCTGTGGAGTCTGACTTGGGTTTTAAAAATGTTTAATGATTTATTTTAAATACCACAAAATGTGTAGATAATATGGCATTCTTTAAAGTCCAAAAACTAGGTAGTAAGTATAATTATATTATGAATTACAGTCCTCCTGGTGATTATTGTCAGGGACACATTAGACACTTTTTTAATTCATTTTGTTCATTTTTGATATGTTTGATTTTTTTTTAAATATTTGAAAATATTTTATTGCTTTTTGTCAAAATTGTATATTTGTTTTTCATGGCATATCATGCACATTCTGTTTAGGCAATACCATTAAGTCAACCATTAGAAATGTCTTTCAAACTAGTCTAAATAAAACTTAAGTTTGGATTTTGCTTTGTGTTTTGACTGGTTTGCAAAAGGTAAATTCACATTTAAGAAATGGATCCCACCTGATTATTGGCAATTGTCTTTCTAATCCCTTTAGCAAAGATGCCAGTTCATCTTAGTTGTGTTCCTGTATTCTTAGCTAAACTTCGTAACCTTTAACCCATATTAGCTATTAATTATGATAATCTTACTGGTTGACTTTAACATTCACATAAATATGAAAATGGACATTTCTCTCCCTGATTGACTCTGTTGGATTGCATTAACTTGTGAATGGTCCAGCACACTCTCTTATTCATACTTTAGAGGTATTCATGGTGATTTCAATGTACAGTAATCATTTCTTCCATTATTGAAATCATTTCAGATCATTATTTGATGACCTTTGATTTCTCCCTTCCTTTCCCAATGAATACTTAGTATAAAACCAAATAGTTATGCACATTCAAATAACAGTATTTTAAGACATATGACATTATTTAAAAAAAAAAAAAAACCTAGCTTGAAAACTACTAATATAAATTACCTGTTAAACGCCTATTACTCATATATTAATCAAGCTTTTGCTAAGATTGCTTTTCTAAAAGCCAAGCTTATAAAATTAAAAATGATTCACCATGGTTTATTGGGAACACACTCTGTCTTAAATTATAATGCTGTAAATAAGAGTTTAAATTAAGACCAACAAAATTGAGAGATTACCAATCTACATGAACAGAAACTATCAAAAATAATAGGAACGTCATCTACAAGCACATTCAAATTACAATTTCAGATTAGGAGATGAAAATATTAATAACCCTTGATTGTAAAAAGATAACCTGATAAATACGAAATCTGAAATATCTGAAAATAATTCCACTTGATATTAGCAACATTGATAGTATGACTTCTAATACATTACATAATCCAGATCTAATAGCACTATATCACATTATTTTGCCTTTTGCGTCTATTGTCCTACTAAATTTTAACTGATGAGAGACCAAGAATGTTTACATTATATTCATAAAATGACACCTACTACCCATCTTTAGAATATAAATAATTATGTACAGTGTCATTCTGCACTCTATCAGTTTTAGTTTGGATGTTTCTGTCAGATAAAGTCAACAAGTGGGGTACAGGCTCATATGTAACAGATCAATTCTTGGACTCGATCTACCCAAGAAATTGAAAAGTATCTCTGAATATGCAAAACAATCCTAGGGAAAAATGTGTCTGTGTTTAATACAGATGCAAAAGTGAGACAACTGGTTGTTAAACCTCTATATAAAAATCAGATTGACGTCCAGCATTTCTTAACAATCCTCATTCAGTTTGCTACATACCTTTTTTCTCTAAAGTTTTTACAATCAGGCAATTGTAATTACCTTAAAAAATCAAAACTTCATTAGAAATTTCACTCCGAATTTGTCCCCAACCACAGCAGAGGAAGAATTTTAGCTTATTTTGTGCAGAATATTATAATCTCTTCTAAAACAAGATATACCATCTTTATTATGCATTTTGACTTCTTCTGCATGGTGTGCCTAAGGGTTCAGGACTACGACAAATTGTCTTTTATATATATATATTTTATTACATTCTTAGTTCAGAATCGCAACCTAATTATTTAGGTGGTTACCTACCAGGTAACTCTTGTGGTTGCAAGAACCAGTTCATAAATATGTGATAATAATACAAAGAGTACACAACGTTTCACACTTATTTGGGCTTGTCTATGATCTGCTTCTCGCAACTGAAAGGACGTGGCAGATGTTGGTTTACCAACCACAAGTGTTACCTGGTAAGTAACTACCCAAATAATCAGATTGTGATTCAGACCTATACATGTAATTCTTCGATCTTCACCAGACCTTCAAGTAAGTGAACCAGCCACCATGGCACAACATCAGAGACTTCACCACAGGTGCTGACATCTTAGGTTAGATCCCCGTAAAGGGAAGCAAAGGTGTATACACCTGATGAGCCCCAATTAGGGTGAAACACATGTCGTGTACTCTTTGTATAATTTATCAGGTAGTGTATCACATATCTATGATCTGCTTCTTCCAACTGAGAGGACGTGGATGAAATAATCACACCTATGAATATATATATATTTGCAGCTGGAGATCCACAAATGGAAAAGACAAATCACGTATCATAAAGTGGTTTTTGTTCCTGAGCTTTCAGCCCATGCCAGGAGCCGTCATCAGAGGATAATGCTTAATCATATAAGAATCAAAGGCAGTATACAGCAAAATTAGGTGGTGGTGTGGGGGGAATGGGGCGGGTGGAGGTAGGTCAGTGTATGGGGGAGTAATGAGGTGGGGGTTGGGAGGAGTATTGGTCATAATGTTTATTTATTATGGGCATGTTCTTGTTAAGTTTGCATATACTGGGTTTATGTCCAAATATCTCCTAATGGCGTTTTCGTTTGATAGCCAAGATTCAGCCAGCTCTCTGGCACTTTTAGTATTGGCCTTAAATCTTATTTGTACATTGTCCTAGTTGAATGCATGTCCGGTTGATTTTGTATGCGTATAGATCAGTGATCGTGAGTCCTTCCTTCTGATGGCATTGCAATGTTTCTGTATACATGTTGCGATTCTTTTTGATGTTTGTTCTATGTATACCGCTGGGCAAGAACTGCATGGAATGCTATAAACTGCGTTTCATGTTTCTGCTGTCGATTTCTTGTTTTTGGCATTGAAAAGGACAGTGCACAGATTGTTTGAAGGCTTGTGTGCTATTCTGATACCTGATTTGGACAGGATGCATGCTGCGCCTTCTGACACCCCGTGATGATAAGGAAGTATGTGCCAGGTGAGATGTGGGGTCTGGTTCAAGTTGATTGTATGCTGAGTTCTCTGGCGTCTCCTGTGTAGGCTTTGTTTAATGAATGTCTTTGAATATCCGTTTGAAGTGAAATGATGGAAAAGATAGCGTCTTTCGTTTGTTTTTGTCTCCTTCATATTACAATGGGTCTGGACTCTTCTGAATAGAGTTTTAATACATTTTATGAGATGCTGGGTGATTGCTGGCGAAGTGTAATATCTTGTCTGCATAGCATTCCTTACGGTAAACACTTGTGATCAGGGTGGCATTGTTACTTCTTTCAATGGAGATGTTCAGGAAGCTGATGCATCGGTTTATTTCATAAGGTGGTGACTGATGAACAGCTATATTTTTCTGACCACATTTCTGCTGCAGATTCATGCTGTACAACATTTGCAAGATCAGACCTTATCTTGCAGAATATGCAGCACTACTTCTGTCCAGGCTTTGGTCACTGCAGATGGTCCAGAATGCACTGGTCTGTCTTGTATTTAACCAGTTGAGGTGGGCACATGTCACTTCCCTCTTCAGGTTGCTACATTGGCTCCCTGTAGCAGCACTCACTAAGTTCAAATCCCTGATTCTTGCCTACAGAATAGTCAATGGGTCAGCACCTGAATATAATGGAGATAGTGGTGAAGTCCTATACTCCTTCTTGCCTACTCAGGTATACCAGGGAACAGTGTCTGGTGATGCCGCCTCTGCATAGTATCAAGTTTCAATCCAGACTCTTTTCCTCTGTAGTTCCTTGTTGGTGGAATGGGCTGCACACCTCCATCTGCACTGCTGACTCCCTCAAAGCAACTGAAAACCCAGCTGGTCTGTGAATACCGGTCTAATTGATTGGGGGAAAAACTTATATTGCTGGTCAATTTGTTGATAGACTTAGTTTAATTGCTTTATTGATTGTGATCCTTGATTGTATATTTATTAGTTATTACATCTTTTTCACTTGTGGCAATGATCTTTTTGTTACCTGCCCTACTGCACTTGCTCAATACACAGGCCCTAGCCTAATGTTACTCAATTATGTTTACCTTTTTTTGTAAATCACTTTGGATAAAAGTGATTTATTCTGTCAAGAAAATAAAAGAAAATTTAATTCAAAAGGCCAGATTTGAAATTTGGATGTACCAATCTGAAATGTAGGTGTCTTCTTTTCAAATTTTATTTCAGCTGATACTTATGGCAGTTTCTAAAGCTGAAAAATCTTAAAAAGTGAATTAATTTACTTCAATAAGGATTGATTATTGTAATGCGTTATTGTCAGGTCATTCAAACCTTACCTTACAGATAATTCTAAAAACAGAAACAAGTCTTACAAGAGCTGTGATGTATATCCATACAACTAAAGTTCTTAAATTGTTTCACTAGTTTCTAATTAAGCTTATAGCTGATTTTAAATGCTGCTTCTCTCATATACATTCCTAATGGCTTAGCCCCTCTTTTCTTTACAGACTCATTTATGCCTATACTCCAGCTAATGCAACATGTACTGTATCTTTTTCAAAATTTCAAGGGTAAATCAAACCAGTGTAGAATGAAGAGCTTTTAAGATATTTTGCATCCAAACTCTGAAATCTGAGAGAAGACGCAAAAGTTTCAGTATTAATAAGCTGTTTTAACTCAGCTTACTCTTGTTAGAGCTGATGCTTACACTACTTTCTCTGTTACCTTCAAATTAACTATAATAATTGTTTTGATTGTCCATTAATAAGTCAGTAGTGACACTTGGCATGCCTTGTAGTGCCTGCATTGTCACAAATGATGAACTTGTTTTTAGGCATTTTGCATTTACCTGAAACTGTCATTGTTTCCCTGCAGAGTGAACCATGCAGAATGTGCCAGAATTAAAACTGTTGGAATGTGGAATTGGGAAAATACCATGCCCATCCGCATTTCTTTGCATATATTGCATGCTGTTTCAATGTTATGTTTGTACGTGCTTTAGTAATACAGTGGAACCTCGGTTTACGAGTAACTTGGTTTATGAGTGTTTTGCAAGACGAGCAAATATTTTTAATAAATTTTGACTTGATAAACGAGCGATGTCTTGCAATACGAGTAGTATGGATATACTTTGTCTGCTGAGCGTCATGTGATCACAACTGAGCTGATGGTTCTTCTCTCTCTGTCTTTATCACACTCGCTCGCCCAGCGTGTCTCTCTCTCTCTCTCCTTATCTCGCTCACACAGCGTCTCTCTCTCTCTCTTTATCTCGCTCGCTCGCCCAGCGCTCTCTCTCTCTCTCCTTATCTCGCTCGCTCTCCCAGTGCGTCTCTCTTTCTTCTTATCTCGCTCGCTCGCCCAGCGCGTCTCTCTCTCTCTCTCTCCTTATCTCGCTCGCCCAGCGCGTCTCTCTCTCTCTCTCCTTATCTCGCTCGCTCGCCCAGTGCGTCTCTCTCTCTCTGGCAATCGTCTCCTATTCTCCGTCTGAGTCTCACTCATATAGTCAACATCTGTTTACTACAGCATTGTAACTGTGTGTGTGCGCTGTGAAGTGCGAGTCCCCATCTTGCTCCCCAAAACATGAAGCTGAGTCTCAGTACTTTAACACCAGCTTTATTCAGCTTGAAACAGCAACAGCGCTGTTATTTATTGTACCGGGATCTTTATAATGTTCCTTGTATGACCCATTGACGACAGGCGCTTATAGCATGTCTGCGATCTTTTTGGATGCGCTTATACGGCGAACTGCTACAGCGCTGGGAGACTGCGATTGCTTTGGGACGCTCTTCCGCGTGTTGTCCCGTTGGGTGGAATCCCACATGAGTTTAGAAACTCACACCAGCCATGATTCTTTTTAAAGGTAAAGTGCAGGTTAATTTGTATTATGTATTTTACTTTATATTTTGTATTAATCATTTTTATATGAATAGTTTTGGGTTGTGGAACGAATCATCTGAGTTTCTATTATTTCTTATGGGGAAATTCGCTTTAATATATGAGTGCTTTGGATTGCAAGCACGTTTCCGGAACGAATTATGCTCGCAAACCGAGGTTCCACTGTACTATTTTGGTAATTATGATATGTGTAAAAGTAAGAATAAGTATAATAAATTGAATGAAATGATAATGACAATTTGGTCGTTCCACTGTTAATGCAGCTATGCATAGGAACAGGGTATAATGATGTGTCTTAGTATAAAGGTTCAAGTTCTTGTTCTTTACTGCTCTCTTTATAATATACATGCTGAAATTGGTGAGCAGTTTTGACTGGAATACTTTAAGGATTTTAAATTAGCCTAATTCCTGTGTTTTTTCTACTATAGTACATAGATGACTTAAATCCTTTAAGTTTATGTTCTGGAGGCTAATTTTGTTGAAACCAACCCAGAAGGCTCTTAAAATGCTCAACTCACCTACCAATTCCCTGACAAGAGTTCTCTGACATTTAAAGATCAACTTTAAGTTCATCTTACCCGGTGTCACTTTTTAATTATTCAGTACCCAGACCAAGTATATATCATGTGGTTAATAACTTCTTAATTAGTTCTACATAGTTTCATTAAGAGTGCTATTGCCCATGGCAAAGTTCTGCTTTTATTAATTTTCTTTTACAGCTTTGAGAGCCTTTATTATGGTCTTGTCATCTTAGTTAAATAAAAGAATGGATTTAGGTCTTTTAATAATAGCTAAAAGTTTACAGCTGATGAATACATCTAGTGCTCCTTCTATAGACATTGCTAGCACTGCCATGACATATAAGTAATAATATAAACCAAATCGGCACACAGTACTTCAGATAGAGCCAATAAATTAAGTTTAATTACAGTATGATCTCCATTACAGCACATCAAATCTACATTTTACTTGATCATTGCTTCTTCAGAGAGCAGTCATGTAAATCCTCCTTTCACAGTATACTATCTAGGCTTGAATCACCTGTGACACTATAAGCCCTTATTTTACAAATAAAATTTTGCATTTTTTTTCTTGTTTTATTGACATACCAGTAACGGCGCACTGAACGATAACTTACAGTGAATACACTTGACTTATAGTTTTCATCCTCTTTCTATGTATGTTTAGCATTCATTTGCTCAGAGGATGATGTGCTTGCTGCTGCCTGAGCAGCTCTTCTTTTCTCCACCCTAGCAGCCTACTTCTCCTCTTCTTTTGTTGCCATCTTTTCGCATTAAAACTGAATAAGTCAGTGTTTGTGTTACAATTACTTAGTACGTTTTCTTTCATTTTTCACTTAAGCTGGCACTTAAGTCTTCAAGAATGATTTAAGTTATGAAGAGGTAGGGGAAGTGACGGCGAAGGTGGTGTGGATGAGAACGGCGCCCATACGCATGTGCCACATGGCCCCCTTGCTGGCCACTGCCGAGAGTTGATTCTACAATAAAATAAATTAAAAATAAAAAGAGGAATCACCTTGGCGGTCAATCTACCTTAATTGTGCATTACTAATAACATTTTCGAAACTGATCCCAACCTTCCCTATACTTTCGACAATTTGCCTATTTAGCATCTTTAGTTTTGCTACCAATGCTGCTGGGACCCAATGCAGTTGAACAGATTTGAAGTTCAATGGATGAAAGGAAGTATCTTTCTTTTTTATGTTCTAATATCACCATGAACAGCACCCGGCCAAAAATAAATACAAAGCTATAATGATGAAGTCATACCATGAAGTGGGTAACTTGCTTGCTTCTTGGACATTAGCAGAATGCAACAAAAAGAAGAAAAGGTCTTATGTTGTAATGCTACAGACAGATCAGGCATTCTTAATTTGTGCATCATCACTAATAGCTTACTAATAGCCCACACAAATACCAACTGCTCCTTGAAAACATTTTATCAAACACAATAGGTCTCTTGCAGGTGTCTTCACAAGAAGAATCGTATCAGGCAGCTGAGCAGGAGCTTTGAACCGCTTTTGCAGTTAACACACATTTTCTGAATTTTTCATAGAATTAGGAAATTAGCACCAAGTACAGCCAGCTACAGTCGCAGTGAGATTAAAAACTGCAGAACTGGCCACAAAATCTAACAAAAGGAGACAATTAGCCAAAGCCAAAAACACAGCAATCCAGAAAAGAAAACCCTTGCCATTAAAATGTGCCCTGTCTTTTGCACAGCATCCAAAGACATGAGCATCTCCTGAAGTGTGCAAGAAATAACTGCTGCAGCAGGATCAGATGAAGTGATAAGCAGTCAGCACTGATTCTTATGCCTTAAGACTTAGAATTTCGACCTCTGTGATGCACGTTAAGCCTGTAATCTGCTGCATTCTGGACTTGAATTGCCAATAAAGAAGTAGACTATAATTCTGCCACAGAACTTGTCCTTATACACAAGAAAGAAGCATTACTTGAAATATAATCTGAATTGCTCATAACCAGTTCAAGGGTGAAATGTCTTAAAGGCAAGTTATGCAGAAATATTTTTGTTTGAAGCTGTAGTGTTATGAAATTATTCTTTTAATATTTTAACTAATGGATAACAAAAGCAAAGTTATACTAATGCCATTTATATTTCCTTTTTGTAAATTGCCCAGAATCTGGTAAATAAATGTCAAGATCCTTTAAAATTTTTAAAACCAAATGATTTATAAATTGCAATTGAGAAATAATCTGTTTCACTGTAAACAGGCATAACCCAGCTGTCACTTCTCCAGTGTTGGTAGGCATGTCCTCGGCTTTTCAGTCAAAATTAATATAGCTCAGATATTTGCTGGTCGCCTTTTATTAAAATATCATCTGCATTTGCCTTTGCGCAGCTACACACTCTTAATGAAACTTTGTTTTAGATACTGAAATATTTTTTGTTTTACTCGAGTCCATTTTATTTAAATGGATATTTGGTTTCTTGAAGTCATGCCTACTATCAAGCAAACTCCAGGCCCTCACTCATTTGTCAACTGACTAGTTTCTACATCTAAAGTAGTGATTTTTCTCAGGTTTGTTTCAGATTTTCAGCCTTTTTTTCTGACCATGAGTGTTAAAATGTAGGCAAATGGAGGTACAGCATGACCCATCTATTCATTTCCTAAACCCACTTTACCCTAAGCAAGGATAAGGCTGGCACCGTCCCTAGAGAGGGCTCCAATTCATTACAGAATCAACACACAGACACGCAAATACATATACACTAGTGCCAATTTAGCATTCCCAATTCACCCAAACTGCATGTCTTTGGACTGTGGGAAGAACACGGAGAACCCCAAGGAATTCCATCCAGACACAGGGAGAACATGTAAACTCTACACAGGGAGAACCAGGACGTGAACCCCAGTTTCTTTGTTGTAGGGCAGAAGTTCCACAACTGGGCCTTCTATGCAGCTTGATATATTAGAATATTGTTCTTTTGCAGAGTGACTTTATAACGGTCAGTTTTTCTATTTACATTTGGTAAATTGCTTGATTTACCTTGCATTTTAAACTCAGGCTGCTTTGTGAGTTGTATTATAATCAGTGTTGGAACAAGCACTTGTAGGGTGTGGGTATAAATATTATGTTTGTGTCCCTTAATGGTGCAACACTGAAGATCTCCTTCCCTATTTGTGTCCTCAAATCATACCAAAATGTAATCACCTATCAGACGCCTGTCATTTCATCTACTTAAGTAAATGCAATATTTGGGCTGTTTAATGAAGCCTCGACGTTAGGTAGATTGTAAACTATAGCTGACTTGTCGCTCTTGTGGTGGGCTCTAGTATTTATGGCTAAAGGTCCTACTTGGTGTACAGTATGTGCTCTCCTATAAACAAGAGTGCTGTTCAGGACTTGTTCTTGCCTTACATTTGTTATTACTGAGATTTGTTCAGGATCCACATTATTCTGAACTGGATCAAGTCGAAGGCAGAAAATAATAACCGATTGAGCAGTTAATTTTGATTATTTATTTCATTCTATGTGATCCATTTCAATTTTTATAAGGAAAGTTGTTCATCTGTCCATTTACAAATCTGCTTATCCTGAGCAGGGTCTCAGGGATTCTGGCATCTATCTTAGCAATTATTGCGTGTGACACAGGAACAATCCCAGGATAGGGTGCCAGTTACTGAAAGTCATTTTTACTAGGTATACTCAAGTTATTCTGAAGGCTGAAAGGTATGTCAATGAATGCTTCAGGTAAGCAAATCAAAAGCTATAAAAATGGAAACCACACATTTTTTCAGTGTAAAATGACAACTAAGACAAAATATGATATTCCACGGATCTCATCATGAGCACTTAAAATGTGGACTAGTTTACATTCAGACCAACCTAACCTAACTGTGACTCTATTTTCCATGCCCACTTTGCAGAAAGCACAAATCAGGCCTTTAGGTGGTAATCCTCAATCAATATCAGTCAGGCCTCAGACCTAATCATAGAACGGAAACTACACTGGTTATAATAGTCAATGACTTGCACCTTAATGCTGATTAAATAATATCTCAGTTCTTGAATAGAGGGCAGCATCTGACACCACTGACAATAGCATTCATACTGACCACCTTAAACAATTGGTTGAATTTTGTGGCGGTGCCTTGAGTTGATTTCACTCTTATATTACAGGAAGAAAATTCTTTGCCAGTTGTGGTGATTATATGTCAGAGATCTGTGATATTATGCATGGGGTGGAACAGGGATAAATATTGGGCCCTTTATTATTCTCAATCTACACACTCACATTAGGATCGGTCATTTTAAAACATAAAGTGAATTATCTCAGTTATTCATACAATACACAGATGTATTTATCAATAGCACCAAATGACTCTTAGGCTGTAACTCCTCTGACCCAGTGTCTTACCACCATCATAGAATGGATAAGAAATAATTTAATTAAACTTGAATTTCATTAAACTTGACAAGTAAAAAAGGGAAATTTTAATTATTGGCAGCAAACAAAAAAAGCAAGGACCCTAGAAGTAAACTAGCCCATCTGTCTTTACACATAAAGACAGAAGTAAAGAATCTCAATGTAATTTTCAATTCAGCACTAAACTTCAAACTACACATTAAGCATATTAGTAAAACTGCATTCTCTCATTTAAGAAAAATTGCACGACTTTGATCTTTTATATTACTGCGAAGTGCTGAAAAGCCAATGCGTGCTTTTGTCTTTAGTCATTTAGATTATTGCTGTGCACTCCAATCAGGATTACCAAACAAAATCAGCGGCAGTAACTCCAAAATGCAGCAGCGAAAATTTTAAAAGAGAAAATCTGAGCATATCTCACCATTCTTAGCATCATTATATTGGCTGTCTGTGTCCTTTAGGATAGACTTTAAAATACTATAAATTGTATTTAAGGCCCTATACAATCTAGCAGCTTCTCGTGTTTAACAGTGCTTATCCACCTATATTCGGGATTTTAATTTTAGTAGGGTTGCCAGACAGCCCTTATATATGGGACATGATTGGCTCCAGCAGAACTCCCTGACCCTGTGTTAGGATATAGCGGGTTGGAGAATGACTGACTGACTGACTTTGAGCTAATTTCATGTATAAAAATGCAATATATGAAAAAACATTGTTTGCTGCATTTGTTGTTCATCACAAAGCATGAACATGTACACATTTACAGTTATTCACAACAGACAAATGTAGAGTCACCATTTAACCTAACCTAACATACACATCTTTGAGGATCCTCAAAGCAACTCTCAAAAGATCTGAAAACAAAGATTGTTCAGTATCATCTGAAAACAAAGATTGTTCAGTCTCATGGTGTCAGTTTCAACTGTAGGAATGTAATCAGGAAATGGAAGACTACAGGCACAGTTGCTGTTAAACCCAGCAGGTTTGGCAGGCCAAGAAAAATACAGGAGCGGCATATGTGCAGGATAAAGACCTGCAAGAACATCTTGCTGCACATGGTGTATTTGCACAAAGAACATCTGTGTGGCAGGGTGATGACAAAGAAGCCCTTTCTGCACTCATGCCACAAACAGAGTCGCTTGTTGTATGCAAATGCTCATTTAGATAAGCCAGATTCATTTTGGAACAAAGTGCTTTGGACTGATGAGACAACAATTGAGTTATTTGGTCATAACAAAAAGCGCTTTGCATGGTGGAAGAAGAACACCGCATTCCAAAAAAACACCTGCTACCTACTGTCAAATTTGGTGGAGGTTCCATCATGCTGTGGGGCTGTGTGGCTAGTTCAGGGACTGGGGCCCTTGTTAAAGTCGAGGATCGGATGAATTCAACCCAATATCAAGAAATTCCTCAGGATAATGTTCAAGCATCAGTCACAAAGTTGAAGTTACACAGGAGTTGGATATTCCAACAAGACAATGTCCCAAAACACAGTTCGAAATCTACAAAGGCATTCATGCAAAGGGAAAAGTACAATGTTCTGGAATGGCCATCAGAGTCCCCTGACTTGAATATCATCTAAAATCTATGGGATGATTTGAAGCAGGCTGTCTATGCTCAGCAGCCATCAAATTTAAATGAACTGGAGAGATTTTGTATGGAAGAATGGTCAAAAATACCCCCATCCAGAATACAGACACTCATCAAAGGCTATAGGGGGTGTCTAGAGGCTGTTATATTTGCAAAAGGAGGCTCAACTAAGTATTGATGGAATATCTCTGTTGGGGTGCCCAAATTCATGCACCTGTCTAATTTTGTTATGATGCATATTGCATAATTTCTGTTAATTTAATCCAAGAAACTTAATATAAATGCTGAAATACTATGTTTCCATAAGGCATGTCATATATTAAAAGGAAGTTGCTACTTTGAAAGCTCAGCCAATGATAAACAAAAATCCAAACAATTAAGAGGGGTTCCCAAACTTTTTCATATGACTGTATATATATGATTAGCAATTTAATTTTGCAGTTCGGGTTTAATCAAGAACAATAAACACATGACCTTTATGCTTCATTGGTACTATATACGCTGTTTAGATGAATTTTGGCTTATCAACCATGAAATGATGTACATGGGTTCAGAAAAATAAACTATTAACACTACCTGTCACAGGTTGTATCAAAAAAGATTGTGTGGCTTCCACAAAGATCACTACTACCTTTCTGACAACACAGACATTTAACTGATTTTCAGGTCAAAGCATGGCTCCATAAAATTATAAAAATAATCCAGGAGTATAGTGCCCTTCAGTGCTGAATGAAAATATATACAGTAGTGAAATCTTCTTGGAGACAACAGAATGGTCATAAAAATTTTGATTCTATTATTACCCATATGTCATTCAATACTGAAGCATTTGGCAGACAAGATTCTACAAATGGCCGGTGTGCTGAAAGGAGATCCACTACACAAACAGAGACTGAATCTAGCGCTACCATTAACACCTTGTATACCAGTAAGCTCTTGAAATTTAAAAACAATCAGTAGATTTGTAACAGAAAAGCATACTGATTGGTTCAAAGAAAGGCACCTATCAAAATGAAAGTTGAATATGCAAATAATGAGGGTACAAAGTAAGTCTGACAGTGTTCTTGCTAAACTAATGCATAGATACATATCAAGAGTGTCAGCAGAAAGCTCATACCTTTTATGAAACAATATTTCATGAAGCAAAAGTTCCAAAATACCCACTAGAGGGGAAAATCATTAAATTCAGCTAGTAACAAGTGCAAAACACTGGATCTTTATAAAATGAAAGATTTTAATCTTCCAGAAATGCTCTGTAAATAAAAACTACGCTCTGTGGAGCACAAAGGGCAAAATGGAGTTGCCTGAAACACAAGGCACTCCAAATGACAAAAGTCCCAATACATAACCCATAATTCAGAAACAGAAAAGTAAGGTGAAAAAGTCAGTAATCACAAAGCACAAGAAAAATCACAAGAATAACTCACTAACTGCCAAGTGCTTTTGAATGAATCGCAAGGGGCTGTGGGATGTCAACACCTATAAAGGGCTAAGGACAGTCCCTCTTGTTGAACCACCCACAAAACATAAGGCACATAACAAAGGTATAGGGAATAACAGAAATAATTAACAAAAATAACAGTAGCTTAAATAACAGACTGAAAAATGAACAAAAATAAATCATAAAACAAGAACCTGAACCCCAGCCCCAGCAACTTTAAATGCCTTATTCACACAAATGGCACATTTATTTGAGGATAATTAGAATTATCTTAATAGAAATCAAAACATATAGATGACAGAGCCCCTATATTCAATCTCTACTTGTATATTGAAAATTTGATTATGAATGCATTCTGTATTTCCTATAAATTATTTTAATATACTGTAACTAATGAACAATATGACTGCAGTATAACCTATATTTAAGGGCCTGTCATCATTTGTTATGTGAAGTATTTAGATTATCACTCTGTCCTATTTTGATGAGGTCCTGGATGTTATTTTAAAAGGAATACCTCCACACAAAAAATATTTTTTTTAATATGTTACTTTCCCAGTCTGCTTTGAAGTTATTTTGTTGTTTCCTCAGAATGTGTAAAACACAAGCTTTTTTTGCTAAAATATTGTTAAATAAGTGCTTCCAGAATTACTGTATCAGTGCCCATCATAAACAGGAAACCTATAGCCTTATGGAAATGACTTTTCAAATTGAAGACAGGACTACTGACCAATGAATGAGGGGAAGAGACAGCTCTGCACTCCCAATGGCTCTCTCCCAAATTGTAATGTTTCCCCTAAACGTTGGAGTCCGCCAGTGTTTGTTACATGTAGTATTAAAATTATTACCCTGCCTCGATGGGGGGACCCTGGGGCTAAGGTAAAGTCTCAGCTTCTGCACTACCTATAGCTTCCCTCGAATTGTGATGCTGATGGATAAAATAAAATGAAAACCCATATTTGTCATCAGTCTTTGCAAAACACATTGCAATTCATCTTACAATCGTACATCAGTTACATTCTTCCAGATTAAATAAAGCTAATATTATCAGGGAGTACAGTTGGCAAAGGTGGACAAGTTTAAAAAGTTGGGATCAACAGTACAGAGGAATGGAGATTGTGGAAGAGAGGTGAAGAAGAGAGTGCAGGCAGGGTGGAATGGGTGGAGAAGAGTGTCAGGAGTAATTTGTGACAGACGGGTATCAGCAAGAGTGAAAGAGAAGGTCTACAGGACGGTAGTGAGACCAGCTATGTTATATCGGTTGGAGATGGTGGCACTGACCAGAAAGCAGGAGACAGAGTTGGAGGTGGCAGAGTTAAAGATGCTAAGATATGCATTGGGTGTGATGAGGATGGATAGGATTAGAAATGAGGACATTAGAGGGTCAGCTCAAGTTGGACAGTTGGGAGACAAAGTCAGAGAGGCGAGATTGGGTTGGTTTGGACATGTGCAGAGGAGAGATGCTGGGTATATTGGGAGAAGGATGCTAAGGATAGAGCTGCCAGGGAAGAGGAAAAGAGGAAGGCCAAAGCGAAGGTTTATGGATGTGGTGAGAGAGGACATGCAGGTGATGGGTGTAACAGAACAAGATGCAGAGGACAGAAAGATATGGAAGAAGATGATCCGCTGTGGCAACCTCTAACGGGAGCAGCCAAAAGAAGAAGAAGAAGACTTTAATTGTGAACAATGTCATGAGGCTCCAGCTTTGCTAGGTCATATGTTTTGGGACTGTCTTAGATGAAGGCCTTTGTCTGATGATATTTGCTCATCTCTCAGATAGTGTCATATATTTAAGATTACTCTGAATCATTTTCCAGCATTGCTTAGAGTAGTACAAGATGTGAATAAATTATCCAGTGATAAATTCAGTACCATTTCCATCACTAACTGTTAGCACATCATCTAATTTTGATCAACTGGAAGAATTCTAATGTACACTCCATAAGTGACCAGTAAAATGATACCTTATATATTACATAAACTATAAAACTATAAAAAAAAATCTTTTTTTGGTACTGTGCCAAGCATCTTTAGAATTGGGCAAGAATTCAATAACGTCATTCTAAAATAAGTCTGCAAAGCTCCTGTTTAACTCCTGTTGTTTTATCAACAGGACCACCCTCTATATTGTTAGTGCATCCACTAATTCTGCTCAGTTGGAAGAAGCCTAATGCACCCTCCATAATTCAATAAGAAAGCGATATCTTATATTATCTAAAACCAGATTTTTATTTTTCCTGAGAAACTGTGCAGGTGTGTTTAGAATCTGGCAAGAATTCATTAATGTTATTTTAAAAAAAGATTGTCAGGCTCCTGCCAACATTTCTGTTTAACTCCTGTAGTTTTAATCAAAATGAGGAAGCAAAATATAATAGGCTTTTTGTTATTAATTAGCTCTCTGCATTGGGTAAAGGTGGAGTTTTAAGTGTTATTTAAAATTAATGAATTTTAAACCTTTCTGCAATTTGATGGAATTGATGGGTTGATGTTTTATTTTATTTTTTTTTTTTGTATGGTGATGTTTGCTCGATTGTTGTATTACAATTCTTTTATTATAATACATATATATAATAATAAAATAAAAAAAAAACATTCTTTGATATATGTCAGTGGTGAAGTATTTCAGTTTAACAAAGGTTACTATACACATAGGTATACAACTAATTTGAGTTTGTTTTATACTGTACATAATTTTCTGTAAAATACTGCTTGAATCTAAAGGGAGTACTGAGGAAAGTGGTCTTTTTCTTATTTGAAAGTATATACCAATAGAAATCTCTGAAGAGACCAACAAAGAATGTAGACCATGTTGTACTCTTTAATCAAAGGAAAGGAGTCTTTCATAATTCCATTAATTATGATATGTCATCGTTAAGATGAATCAGCTGATTCACTGATAAAGTCTTCAATAATGAAACTATAGGAATGGTTGAGCAGTGTTTCAATTATTCAACCAGACTTTAAAATTTTCAAATGAGGAAAGGAGAAATGAATCTTTCTGTCATAGAAAGACTTTTGTTAAGTAACTTCATTTAAAATCTAGAGGTTATTTTTACTCCTATATAATATGGCCAGTTATTTTTTAAGCAACCAAAACCCATCTATGATAATAAATGAGCTAATATAAGTCAGAATGACACAAAAATTGTCACACTGCTGAAGATGTTTAAAAAAGTCAAACATTTTTAACATTTGATGTTTTCTCTGAGATTTTCCTAGTCCATGCAATCTTTGAAAGATTGCACAAACCTATTTCATATCTAAAGTCTATTTAAAGTAATGCAATGAACAGTAGGTTAGCCACTAAAAATTGTAAGTTAAAGTTTAAGGAATTATTGTTTATTAATATAATATGACAGCAAGTAAATAATGTGGATAGATTTAAAAAACAAATATCTTTTTCTATTTTAGGTAAGTGCTCCGAGTACAGTAGCAAAAGAAAATTAATAACATGTTCACCAGCCAGGTCATTACATGTTTTCTTGACATTTTTATATATGAACAGTCAAACTTAATCATGCAACTAAAAGCTTGTAGAAACTAAAGAAGTGAACACTTTACTTTTCATTTTAAAGATCATTCTAGCAAAGTATGAATATGTAAACAGAACCATAAATTTCACAGATAAGTGGTATACAGTAAGTGTATGAAGAGGTGAAGTAGACAGGTATTGTATTTTCTTTCTAAAAAGTGGTCATCTTTAAGTAAAATTATTCTCAATTATGTTTCTTTTTTATTCTCCCAAGTATATATTCTCAACTATTTTGGTGTGTTTGTAAATTTTTGTATTCATCTTTTTTTTTTAATTGTACTTTTATTTATTTTTCAAGGTTTCATGATGGTGTGTCTCATTGGTCACTATGGACACTTAACTATAGTGATGCGGTGGTAGGTTCTAATTACTTCATACAATTGTCTGACTGTTTTGGTTCTGAATTAATGAGTTAATGGCTCCAACTCCTGCCACTCCCATACTATAAAAAACAACTTCCATGAACCATTTTTTCATTATATACTCAAGTGGTCTTACAACATCTAATCTGATGGATTAGAACAATAATTTTGCAATGTAACAAGACACATTGTTAATTATAGACAAAGTAAGAAATTTAGGAGAAATTAAGTTTAGTTTTTATGACAGGGGTCTCAAACTCCCGGCCTGTGGGCCATTTCCAGCCCCCCATCTTCTTTCCACCGGCCCATATATGACGTCAACAAAATAATGTAATCTTGCCCGCGAACAGTAAATTTAACTATTTTCGCCTACTTCCTACTTTTACTTGTCCAAACTAGTTTAAAAATAATAATTTTAAATTAAAAAAATTATTTCAAATTAATGTAAATCTTTCACTTCTGTCATTTGGTGCAGATGTGCAGTTTTTTTAAAATTAATTTCCTTGGTTGCCAATAAAAAAGATGTCTCTTTCCAAACCAAAAAGGAAGGTGGATGCTGAACACAGAAAATTTCAAGAAAGATGGACATTACAGTATTTTTTCTGGAATTCAGTGGAAATGCCATCTGTATATGCAAAGCAAAAGTCACTGTTTTGAAGGAATATAATCTCAAATGTCATTACTCGACCAAACACAGAGAACAGTATGATAAGTATCAGGGAGAAGAGAGGGAAAAACTAGCTACGCAGCTACACAAAGTTCTGAAATTACAGCAAAGTCTTTTTCACAGTGCAAAGAAGGATGCGATGGTGCGGTGGAAGCAAATTGTGAAGTAAGTGAGTTAATCGGTAAGGCAGGAAAGCCATTCCCCAAAGGGCAGTTTCTTAAGGACTGTATGTTAAATGTCGTTGAAATATTGTTTCGAGAAAACACGGGCTTGTTCAAAAATATCTCCTTATCAGCAAACACCGTGGCAGAGTGAATAGGCAAGTTATCAAGTGACATTTATGATCAGTTAATCGAGAAAGCACAGTAAAGTTTTTACTGCATACACCATGGCACATGACGAAAGCACCGACAAAACCGACACTACTCAACTAGCGATTTTCATTAGGGGTTTTAGTTCCCAATTTGATGTGACTGAAAAATTAAGTTTATGTCCCATGCACGGCCGTACCACAGGCAATGATATATCAGCTTCTGTGTAACACGATTGAGCATGCTGGTTTGCCATGGAACAAACTGGTAGGCATCACCACAGATGGAGCCCCATCCATGACAGGCAAACAAAATGGACTGGTAGTGTTGGTTAAAAAAAAAATTAGAAGAGGAAAAAGCTGATACAGCAGTATTTCTACAGTGCATTATTCATAAACAAGCACTGTGCAGCAAATGCTTAAAATTTTAATATGTCATGTCTGTTGTTCTGAAATATATTAATTACATCAAGTCAAGAAGTTTACAGCATTACCAGTTCAGAGCCTTTTTAGAAAAAAAATTGAGTCAACTTATGGTGATGTACTTTACTAAGGTATGCTGGCTCATCAGGGAAAATATCCTGAAGAGATTTTATGTGTTGAGAACAGAGGTGAAAAATTTCATGGCAGATGGCAGAATGGATGTTCCTGTAGGAAGATCCACAATGAGTCATGGACCTTGCTTTCTTAGTGGAAATTACACAAGAGCTGAACATACTTAACTTGAAGTTCCAGTGTCCTGATCAGCTCATCACAGCAGCTTATGAAAGTGTGAAAGCCTTCACCACAAAATTGAAATTATGGAAAACACAGCTTTCTGCCAAAAACTCACTCATTTCCCAACATGTAGATCTTTTGTGGAGGATGGCACATCATTCAGGAGTGATACATATACAGTACATCTGCTATTGAAAACCTACTGCAGGAATTTGATCACCGTTTTGATGACTTTAGGTCACACCGTAACATCTTCCAGCTTTTTGCAGACCCCTTTTCCTCTAATGGAACTTATTGACTTGCAGTGCAATTGTGAGTCAAAATCTAAGTTCAGAGAGGCACAGGGAAAAGTAGACTTGACTGGACACCTTCTGCGAGAATTACCGCCATCTTTCCAGAGCCGACCAAAGTGTTCAGTCAGGTAATGTGCCTTTTTGGAAGCACATATCTGTGTGAGAAACTTTTCTTAACTTTGAACTTTAATAAATGCAAGTACAGGTGTAGGTTTACTGATGCTAATCTTGAAGCTGTACTCAGAGTTTCTACTGTAAACTCCTTTAGGGCAAATGTGGCAAGGCTGTGTGAGCAGAAAGGCTGCCAGGTTTCTGGGCAGAAATAGAATATCAGTTCAAATGTATTCAGGTACTGCATGCGTTAAGTTAATGCAAAGTTTTATTAATTTATTTAAGTTAATTTAATGAAAAAAGAATCACACATTTAAAAGTAATGTATTTAGGGTACAGTTTGCTTTTTGAAAAAATACAGTATGTTAGCAATGGAATAAAAAATAGATTTAAAGAATAATACTATCTCTTGTTGTACTTGAACATTCATGTGGCCTTTGTATGGCATGACAATATCAGCAGTGGCCTGAAGCCAATTTGAGTTTGGGACCTCTGGTTTATGATGTTTTTATGTGGTACAGTGCGATTTAGTGTGGACTATTGCTAGTATAATAATATACACTGTAACAAAGGCACTATATTGCGCCTGACCTGACAGAGATTGGACACGGGAGGCACGTATAAAAATAAATAAACTTTTATTTTCTTCAGCTGGAGGGCACATCTTCCTCGTGTCCCCCAGCCACAACACAGTCCCAAGCACAAACTCACAAATTAAACCGCACTTTCTTCTCCTGCACCACCACTCCTCCTCCTAGGTAACCTTGTCCTCCTCCACCCGACTCTGGCTCCTGAGTGGTGGTATCTGACTCCTTTTATTGGGTTGATTGCCGCAAAACCAGTGCCCAAAAGGGGCCAGCAACTCCTGCTGCAGCACCCCCTGGTGGCGCCTGCGAAACCCAACAGGGCTGTGGAGAACTCCATCCCCCATGGAGCCCTGCAGGAGGCTAAGGCACCAACCCAGAGGGGCAGCCACCCAGCATCCAGGGGGAGGTATTGCACTGTCCAGGGATGCTCCCCCTGAATATATAGTGAAGGGGCATCCCGGCTGTCTGCCACAACGTAATAACATACATAGATTATAACAAAGAGCATGGAAGAGATATCCATTGAAAGTCAAATTGGGAAGTAAAGGTGCGCAATATTATATAACCATTAAATGCCTGTATCGGCCCACTTTAAGCCTGCTATAAAATGAAATGAAAGCTCCTTTTAGAGATGTTAATTTATTAAAGCCAAACTACTGCAGCAGTCAAATCCTAGTATCAGTCATTCTTTTGGTTATAAGTTTCATTCCAATTTTATCTTTGGTCAGTCATTTGAAAACAGCTTGATGATATAGTTTGTAGTATTTTGTGTTTAATTTAAGAGGTTTCTTGAGCACACTACCCAGACAACAAAATGATAATTTCTTTGGTAGCAAGTAGACCATATTGTGTCAGGATTTTATTTGAGAGTGCCAGAGATGCAGATTGATAGCGTCCTATGTAACCTATTTTCCCCTTTATACCCTTTATTGTGTAGATGTCAACAAAATGTCTTAAATCCTATAAACTTGCCACCCTCTGGCCAGGTATTGCACTTCAGGACAAAATTAAGAATAACAAAAATGCCAAAACCAAAACAACCATAAGAAATCAATGGTAAAATTAAATCAAATGTATTTATCCTTAAATACAGTACTTTATCCATCCATCCATTATCAAACCCGTTATATCCTAACACAGGGTCACGGGGGTCTGCTGGATCCAATCCCAGCTAGCACAGGGCACAAGGCAGGGACAAATACCCAGTCAGGGCGCCAGCCCACTGCAGTATTGGACTTTATCTTTAAGAAAGTCTTTACTTTATGACTTAAAGTTTGGTGTTACATAAAGCATGCCACCATCTTGAATAGGGACTCTGCACTAAATGGTAGCAATATGAAGTGAGAATGGAATCAAGAGACAAGAGCTTATAATATAAACTAGCAAAGGTAAAAAACAGGATATGTAATGTCAAAAAAACAAGCTCAGAATGAGAAAATGAAATTATAGCTAAGGGGAGTAGCAATTGAATTAAAATCAGTAAAGTTCTTTGTGAACTGAGCCAATAAACAAAATGAAAGATGTAGCCAAAATTCCCCTTGGAGACAAATAAAGTTCTATCTGTCTATAAACATAAAAGGTTTTTAATCAGAATTCAGTATAAAAACTTGAAAAATCAAGCAAAGATTTTGAGTTGTATCCAACATATTGTCCTATCCAAAGTTTTAGATTTTTAAGAGCACTAGGGGGCTCCTCCCCCTGCTTGCTTTGGTCGCCCACCCCCAGGTTTGGTTTACCGGATATACAGTTAAAGATATTATACAGTTAAAGAGATTATTTTCATGGGAATTGTTACATACATTTGTAATATTTGTCCTTTATTTCTGGCCCCGGGTGTGGTTAAATCTCTTTCTCATGGGACGTATAACGCTGCTCGCATTGTGAAGGGGTGGCGGCTGAATGCATGCTAAGGAGAAGTGGTTGGATCATCTGCTGGCTTGTTGCTGCTGGCTTGCTGCATCTTCAGCTTGTCGCACTGCACGTCGATCATTTAAAAGCCTGTACAGCAACTGTCCTTTTCCCACTTCGCGTCTCTGCCGTTCGCATTGTGAAGGGGGTGGGGGGGCTGAACACACGCTAAGGCATCTGCTGGCTTCCTGCTGCTGCTGCTGGTGTATTCTGCTTGTCGCTTGTCGTTTTAAGAACTGGGAGCATGTGATGTCTGCCTGCCAAAAGCATTCCAACAACTGCTAGCTTAGATGTCCGTGAACTTGTTTTAAATGTCTCACTGCCTTGTCTCGCGTGAGGTTAAAGTGACTCTCGCGGGACGTCAAATTGCAATCTCTTGACACCAAGTCTCATGTTTAAGGTCCCTGCAAGACACTCCTTGGCCAATCTCTTTCATCTCGCGGGTCTTTTAAGTGTCTTCCGAGAACATCACGTCTTGTCTCCCTTGTCTCCCTTCCACCAAGATTGTTTTTTTATAATAGAGAGATAACTAAGCTCTTGATGAGGCACCACTATACAGATTTTAAAGACTGGAGCTCCTTAAGGCTGCTGTCTTAACCTGAGACCGGACTCATCCTTCATCACAGGAATGGAGTTGATCACCAATAATGTTAAGGGTGGCATTTGCCAATGAGATGTCAGATTGGACAAAATAGTCAAAAAGGACAACAACTTGGCACTGAAAGTTAAAAGGACAAAGTAATTCATTATGGAGCATAAGGGACAAAAAGTCAGCCGCATTCCAGCAAATATCCTCTATGGGCTGCTTCAAATTCTGCTTAAAAGTAGAGATACCCAATGGCATGAGTTGCACACTTTAATCTGAAGTCATTCAGAAAAAAAAGTAAAGCTTTAAAGTATATGAACAAATGCAGGAATGAGCAAGAGGATAATATTAAAATTTTGCCATTGCATTACAAAAAACCTCCACCCAATAGTAGTATAAGCAGAACATTTTTCTGAGTCTTGTAAGGCGTGTGTAAAAGAGTCAAATCATGTGACTATAATTAGTTGTAGAAATCAATTCAAACAAGCGCAGAAAAAGGGTTCTGGCCCCTCCAGTCTCAAAATGTTCATACGTTTAGAGAGTGAAATATCATTATACTGTATCCTGTGCAATTTTCTAAATTACTGATGCTTATTGTCCATCTCTCCATTCTTGAATTATATTCATTTCACTTAATTTTTTATTGTTACCTGAAAAATACCAATACCAATGAATAGGTCTGCATGTAACAAAAACAGCAATATAAATCCCTAGCACTTATTATGACTTTCTGTAATTGCTTAACTGTCTATGCAACTAAGTAAAACATAACTTAATTTTAATATATTGTTTCAGGTAATGATTACCATAAAGTGGGTTATGTTATCAAAACAAGCACATCACAATAAATAAGACATTTCTGTTTAAAGTTGATGAAACAAACCCGGTACACGTTACCTTTTGACATGATATTTCACTGAGGGTTCTCTTTCTTTTGTGCTTAATTCGCTACACTTCCCTCTAGTTTCTCCCTTCCACCTTCTGTGCAACTGACTTATTAGCCTCTTTTGTTCATGAGATAATTTATATACTGTAAATACCAAATTAAAAAATGGTCTGGGTAGAAAATTAGAAAGTGCAGGCACTTGTGACTGGAACAGTTTGATGTGGCAATGTGATTCATGCAGCCATAGCTACTCTGCTCCACTGAAAGCCTGTCAGGTCAGTTGCCATCAATCTTGGCTAAAGGAGGCGCAGTAAAATTACTTGGTCTTTACAAAGGAGGGATCACATGCTCATGAGGGAAACAGCAAAAGACCGAAAGATGTCGCATAAAGAATGCTCTGTTAACATTATAGGGAACTGGGACATCCACTGCTGCAAGGCGTTACTAATTTTCAATCTAAATATCCATCTACACAGAAGGAAGATTAACTATTTCTTGCTGACTGATATTGTCAGATTTATTTTAATGAGCTGACCAGGATCTGCCAAAATCTGTTTTTGCGTTTGATTTAAACCTTAGTTTCTATGTTTCCAAAAATATCCATATCAGTTATGGTTACTAATTGTGGTGGTGCTTTTTTGAAACAATTTCCCCTGGCTAAGAGAGAAGCATTCTAACTGAATAAAATATAAGGCACTACATGCCATACCGCTCACAACAAATAAGTGGATCTTGTTTAAACCATATGGCATATAACCTTAAAAAATGCCATGTAATGGAATGGGGTATTTTTCTGTAAAAACACATTCATTTTCTTTGATGTTACCGTTACAATGGAAATAAAGTCACCATACATGTTTGTCAGATTATAGATTTATCCAATTTATCCAATGAACTGAGAGTTTTTTGAAAACTTGTATATATGAGTATACAAACTAACTCACAGTAGTGAAGTAAATTAAAGAACAATTATAAATTTATAAAACTGTTGGCAGGTTTTCTTTATTTAGCATGCAAGCAACAGGGCAAATAAGAGTAAAATCGATAGTAATTAGTCAGCACTTTCAATTAGTATTAAATGCTATTAGAGAATTTAATTGACTTCAATGAAACTGAAACACCTGTTCACATCTGTCTTATCTGTTCACAAATAAAATTTCCAAATAATATTTACGCTGTAATCTGAATATTCAACAAGGTTTACTTTTATGTACTACCAAACACTTCTCTAATGAGGACTATTTCAACTGTGCACTGGGGGAATACTAGAGAGGGTTAAACTGTGTAAAAAAATCCTTCCATTCCTTTTCCCAGGACCATAGAACAGTCTAAGGATACCTGACATCACACTTATGCTTGACCCCTTTCATCTGCAAGCAGAACAAAGGAAGATGGCATCAGGAAGTTGATGTCAGTTGACCGACACCAAGGGCACAGCTCCACCAGAGTAGCAGTAATTGTTGAGGCTAGATTGTTGTGCTACCACTTATTTTACTTATTTCAGTGAATTTCTACTGGGACCCCAACACCTTCTCAAGTTTGTGGCGGTGCAATTAGAGTTTGAAACTGCAACTCCCAGAAGTCCCTGCAGTGGCTTTGATTGGTTTTCTGCTGAGGGTGCAGGGGCTGTTGGGGTCAAAGAGGTCAGCGCGGCTTTTAAAAAGGGGCCGGTGACCAAATGGAAAAAAAAAAAATTTGTGTTTCAAGTTCCTGTCCTGTCTACCTTCTGTTGGGTTTCCTGTGTTTATTCATTTTTGTCCTGGATTGTTTCTTGGTTGTGGTCTGGATTGTGTGACATCTGTTTGTTACTTGAGGACTGTCTAGGGATTTATGGCCATCCTGCAAAGAAAGGAGCGCTTCTGAACCCATCCACCTGTCTTCACCATTTCAGGAACTAGCGGTAGGACTATCTTTACATTCCCATTCAACGTGCGGATCTCTGGACGATTTACCTTCAACGTTACATTTTATCTGTTGCTGTTTATCATGGACTTAACTGCGTATGTTTTGTTTGTGATTTGTTGTATTTAATGTATAATCACCGTAAGGGGAACAAGGGTGGTATCGTGTTTAATTAGTAGTGTTAATACATTCTTTATTTGC
This sequence comes from Polypterus bichir lapradei, assembly GCA_026402145.1. Taxonomy (NCBI): domain Eukaryota; kingdom Metazoa; phylum Chordata; class Cladistia; order Polypteriformes; family Polypteridae; genus Polypterus; species Polypterus bichir. The sequence continues at coordinate 38,101,674 of JANRMT010049829.1, forward strand.
TGTTTTATTTCCGTTGGCTTTTTGTCTCTGTTTTTGAGTGTGTGATGGTTGGGCCAAGGCTGGGAGCGTCCCTTGAATCTCCACTAAATAAATAAATAAATCACTGTCTCTTCGGCGGTGTGAATCTTGTGGCACTGGACCGCCACAAGTTCTTCATGTTCATTTCTACAGGACTACATGCTGTGTTAGTTATGTTCATGTCTCATTTTCATTAAAACAAAGTACCAAAACCACGGACAAGAAGAAATTTGACTGTCCGTTTACAGATATTTGCACTTTATCAAGAGCATGTTCTTTCTAGTATGATAACATCAAATGTAACAGTCTGATATTTGTAAATTTAGTAAGTAACACAAGAGATCAAGGTCTAAAAAACTACAGACATAAGCCAAAAAAACATGAATGACCAAAACACCAGCAGAAAATGACTTTCATGCCAAAAGACAACAGAGACCAAGAATATGAAAATAAAGACACGTATAGATTGGAGAAAATACTGTATATGTATGGTCCAAGACACCTTGTGAAGCTCAAGCTGGCTGTCCAGATCATTTAAACACAATTTATAAAGCATCAAACCAAAGCGTACAATGCTGTGCCTAACAGTGAGCTGGTAGGGAGAAAGCACCAGCTCCACACAGTTTCCGTTTCCGTTTAACTTCACATACACGTAAAATACATTATAGTCTCTTTGATGTAATAGTCCAGTATTTTCTTTTTTCTTCTTTTTATAGCTCACATTTTATTCTGCTTTGAATTGGTAGAGATTTTTTTTCTTCAGCCATAACCTTAGACAGCAGGACAGTTAAATATAAGCTTGAGACTCTTATCAACTCTAGTCAGACAGAGCATCACTTGAAGTTCAACACTCTAACTCTGTGACTCATTTATGTGTCAAAGGCATACGGCTACATGCTTGCAGAGAGCAAAATTAAAGGTGAATGCTTGTGTATGGATATAATGTGCTTCAGTGCATTGTTTGTGAGTGTGAATCCCAACAGAGAGTGCATTGCAGCCATGTGCTCCTGCTTTCCACTTTCAATCCAAAAAATACAGTAGATTGATCAGTGGTATTAAATTGTTTTTGTGTATCTGTACATTACCTAAATGTTTGAACATAAAGTACAATTTGCATTCATCAAGATTTACTGGATAATATTTAGCAAGGTTGTTAACAGCAAATTTCTCAAATTGTGTACACTGACATAACAATTGTTGCACCTATGTTCATTCCAAAACAAACACCATTTTGTGTCAAGAATTTTCCTCCTTTAGTACAGTACCTGTTTTAGAACTGTTTGAATTTAACATCAACACTCTCCTTATTACTAAATCTAAAAACTGATGTTTTCAAACCTTGTGCTTTTTTTGGAATCGGGCAACTATAACCAAGTATAACAATCAGATAGTACATCACTCTTATCCAGGGCATTGCCAAGAGACAGCTGGAACCTAACCCAGCATGCATAAAGTATAAGGAAGGAAAAACACCCATAAACAGGACGAACAGTCCACCATAGGGTTAACAAACACACACACACACGCACACGTGGGCCAATTTAGCATTGTCAGTTCATGTAACATGCATGTCTTTGGACTAGGGGAGGAAACTGGGACACCAAGTGAATCCCATATAGACACGGGGAGAACATGGAAACTCCCGGCAGCGAGCATCTGTAACATAAGTTTACTTTCTACTTACACGCACAGCTAACACAAAGCCAGATTAGAAGACAAGATAAGGACAACTGCAAAATGGGCATTGTATACTAATTCTGTCTGTCAAACTCAGCATGAAATTGTATTCTCTCTTTGCCTTGTTTGGAATGGCATGATTCACCTAAGTGGGGGCCTACACATGAACAAAGAGTATAAAGCCTTGGAACATTGCCCAGCACACCTTTGAAGTTGACGGACGGATGGGAGATAACATCATCTGATCCAGAAAATCCTTCCAATGCAGCAATGAAAATATCAGACTCTACACATCGGACCCCCACTACCGAAGGTCTTGTCATGGCTTCCTTCATCTGTTATGCTGCGTAAACCGTCATTAAAGAAAGCTGTTATTTCTCCTATGTGATTTTTTTACCGCCGTATCACTAAGGGAGGGGTATCGCCTTTTTATATTATATCTATATAGTTTCGGGTTATGTAACATGCCACAATTACAAAAGAACTTATTCCAACAAGGGAGCTAGCGCCCCCTGCTGGATATAGCATCCAGGACACAAGCCCCAGTCTCCGTGTTGTGAGACAGTAGTGCCACTCCTGAAAACTTCAAAGGGGATAAATACTTTTTATAGGCACAGTATCTTTAGAAAGCAAAACAATGTTTAACAGTGCATTCATAATTAAAATAGCTGCTTTTGAGCTGGGTAGCACAGCGATAGAGTGGTTAGTTTGGGTTCAAATGATGGGCCAGTCACTCTGTGTGTGTGGAGTTTGATCATTTTCCTCATGTCCGTGCGTGTGTGCATGTTTTTTCTTTTGTGGCTTTTCTCCAACATTCCAAATATGCTTGTTACTATAATCAGGCTAGGATGAGTATGATGTGTACATGAGTATGCGCTTTGTTCTACTGTCAGTCTGTTCAGGACTGATTTGTGCATTACGCTCGACGCTACTGGAATGAGCTGCCCAAGTGACGGAGCTCACTCTTCAGAAAAGCTGCCTCTGTGTTTGATGTAACAAGCTGAATTCTGTGTCTTCCTTCTGTTTCTCCTAACCCTGTGCTGAGTCTTAAAGAATAAAATGTGTGGTTGAAAGCAATTAATAGACCTAGTCTAGAGGTGTTAGTACCTTATAGAACCCTCTTTTGCCAAAAGGTGCACATTTAATCAAAAAGAAACACCAAACCAGTATTTAGGGGGATGTGGCACTAAAAGCCATATTATTCAGGAGTATTGAGGCATATAAAGTATGTGCAGAAATACACAGAAGTAAAAGGTGACTTTCTGTATTTTAAAATTCATCTCTTGTTTAAAATGCTTGCTGCAAAACAGCAGTTTGGATTTCACTGTCATAATACTTAAGAAGTGTCACTAAATTGCATAAACCTACATATATTTATGCCTAATATTATAGGATAGATTTGGTTTCATTTGTTTATTTAATTTTTATTCTGTCTCACTCCCGGTAACCCAAATATACAATAATCATTTACTAGGCATTAGCTTAACTAGAACTTTTCACATAATTAGGCTTAGCCCAAATGATATATTATTAAAATTTTAAACTGCACATTAGTTATTACTATCATGGATATACATGTGTCAATATGTAACGTAATAGCATTTTAACTGTTAATATTCAAGTTGTAAAATAATCTGGAGTACTTACAGTATGAACAAGTGCAATGCATAGAAATGAGTAGTGCAACTGAATTCCAGAATCAAAATATATACATATTTTTTTAATCTATTCTCTCTCTATATATATATAAAATCCTAAGCCTAAAAGTGCAAAGATTTTGTGCAATGATTTTATGTGACGTTTTTATGTCACATTTTTTTGTCACACTTTAAATCAAGCTTATTTTAAAACCTACATATATATGTTTGGTATCATTATTTTCAGAATATATTGAATGTTAACGTGATGTTGTTAGATTTTCAGATTCTTATTCTGTTTTTAAATAATAAACTAAAAAATATCAAGAACTCACGTCCCGCGAGACGAGACTTTGTGCCAAATGATTTAACCACACCTGGGGCCAGAAATAAAAGACAAAGAGTATGACAGCTGCTGTACAGGCTTTGAAATGTTCAAAGCGCTGCGCAAGATGCAGATCACGTGGCACGGCAGCAGCAGCAAGCCAGCAACTGATTGAGCAAGGAGGAGGTAAAAAAAAAACTGTATTTGTTTCACCATCGTAACACCGTTTAAGAGGGGGTTTTGGAGGAGCGACCGTGTCTCCTTGGGGTGCGTTCAGCCCCCCACTTCTCAATGCAAACGGCAGAGATGTGAAGTGGCTGGCACATACCACAGGCCGGGGGGGTTGGCGAGTGAAGCAAGCATAGGGGAAACCCCCTAGTATGCCATAAACCCTAAAAAATATTAAACCTGAAATGAAAACTTTATCAAAGCATTTTATATTCTCAAACCTAGATGTGCTGAAAAAAGAATGAGGTTTACTCCTAGTTTTAGTTTTGAGTCTAACTTTGAAAAATATCCAATTTGCATGGCCCCTTGAAGAGTAAAGAATTATTGTTTTTCTCGATTTTTCATATTTTACCTTATTATTCAATTTGTTTAACGTCTGTAGAATATACAAAATGTATTTTTAATTAAAGAGAAAGTAAAATGCAGCTGAAATAATTAATAGCTCATACTAAAAAATGGTAAAAATAAATGCAGTGTACTGTATATAAAGAAACAAGGAACACCACCAACCTCAAACCAGTTAGACACTGTAAAGTCATAGGCTTTGGTAATTAAATTAAAATAGCACACACTACATTTAGGTTTCCAAGGCCGGTAACAGTGATGTTGCTGGGTTATACAGAATGACAAAAATATTACTCATTAAATGGCCTAGGATGAATATGTGTTGTTCACAGTAGAGCAGGGGCCAATAAATACTGTGCATCTGAAACATAAGCTCTGACAAAAATCAAAGATTTTCTTGATTCCAACATCAAGGGAATAACACTTTTTTCAAATGTAAGCAAACTACCTTTGAGTGATGGCTGCATGATTTAAGATAAAATTAATTTTTAAGCAGGTTAAAATAAATGTAAATGCCAAAACAATGACCTTTTTCTAAATTCATATTTGACTATATTGAGGTGAGCACTGACATGGAAGGACTAGGATACATACTGAATAACTTTATCCCAATAAATGGCACATTATTGAACAATAACAACACTATATACTTTGTGAGCCTAACTTCACCTTCCATTTTGGACCATAGCAAATGCCACCAAATGAAATGCACACCAAGAGCAAGAAACAACTAACTTCATCGAGCTCCTTTGCGGCCTGAGCACTGTCAGTATCATGATATCAGCAATCACTGTCGCACCCCTGAGTATCACTGAGGCCAAGGCAAGCGCTAACGGCCGTGGGGGGGCTCCTGTGTATTTCTTTTCTATTAAGGTTTTTCTGCCCACCTTCTCGATTCCTACCAGGACTTGTCAGAAAGTGCATTTCCCTTCCTTTTGTTGGGCTCTTGCCACTCAAGTGCCTAGCCCCGTCTTGCTCATGAAGGGCTGTTTGCCGACTCCTATATTTTCTTGCAAACCTGCCAATGGGAAATGAGTGATTTATAAGATGTTTTAAAAATGTATTTCCAGGGACCCAACAATTTTAATTTTCAGTCTTTCAGAGGCTCTCCCATATATGACACCTTAGACTCGCTTCATCTATGGATGAACGCTCTTTTTGCCGTACACATCCACTATTAATGTCATAGACCTATTGAATAAAGTATCTGAGTAGAGTGTTTCAGATTGATTACTATCCTTATCAGTTTTTTATATAAAACCTACAAATGACATTTACAAATGGAAATTACAGTACATTAGATGGGAACTTTAGAAAATGGTTCTATTTAATTTAAATGATCTTTCATTTACACTTCATACAACCTGAATCTGTCACTTGGCAAACTCAAAATACTTGTATATCAGGAACTTATTGAGAGTTATACTTTAGCCTGGGTACACATGTGTGACGAAAGGAAGCACACAATCAGTTAACAATGTTCAGGCATCCTTTGGGATTGCAAACCTATTCTTATATAAAGTAACTCAAAAAAATACCTCGCACTATTACTACTTGACCAACAGTGTTCTCTGTGGTACCTAGCAGCAAGCATTCCTGCCATAGTCTGATTTCTCCCATTATCATAAATGAGCAAGTGCCAGAGTATGCAATGCTTTTCCAGTTCTTCACTGTTGCTTTGTTTCAGCCAGTGTTTCTTCCTTGGCTTAAGCATATTTTTTGTGTTTTTGAATTATTATTTGTAATGTAGTTTTTATTAATATGTAATTATTCTTAAAATTGATGTTTGTTTGTGATTTAGTATTTATGTCGTTTATACTGTATGTTTATTGTGTTCTGTGGGTGGAACTTCAAGAGGCAAGGCCACCATCATGTTACTGCTATAATTTTGGCTGGGGAGTAGTCACTCAGCGGTTCATTGATGATTGTGGAATGCATTTATAGTAAACATTATTTTTTGGATTTTTCTGGTTTTGGATTTTTGTTTATGGTTCTTGGATTGTGAATGCTGGATTACAATTTGGAATGGTTAGTTTTGGGTTGCCTCTTTCGCCATTTTTGTGCTTCTTTTGTTCATTTAAGTAAATTCTCTGTTTTTTGTTATATCAAACTCATCTTTGTCTTATTAAGTCAGCAAATTATACTTCTCTCTTGAAAGGTATTTTTGTACATTTGGAACATGTAAAGCATATTTTTAATGTTGATAAGCCCGTTCACCATTTTGGGTGTGTGCAGACTGAAACCTGCCTGTGGAGTTTGGGGTCAGGGTGCTGGGATGAGGGCTATATCTAAGCAGGCCAGTGAAGGTCCTGGCCTAGTTTGTGGTTCTTTTTTGAGTCCTTTCACTCCTCTTCACCATGCTTGTATCACCATATCACAACAACTAACCAATGATTGTTTTCCTTTCTACACAGTAACTACACTTTTGTACTTTCACTGACAGGAGAGAAAATCAACTGACAAAAAAAACATCCTTGACAAAGTATGATGAATTTTGTATTTCAATGTGCTTGTATTATTGTGCTTTGCTATTATTTGATTGCCTGCAGCCTGCTACTCTAAATAGCTTGTGTCAGTGTAATCCACAATTTAATTCAAAGCATTGGACTCTAAGTAGCAGGAGATATTTTTTGGCTAGCTAAAATGTTTAAAACATCTATAATATTGTGTTGAGAAGCTAAACAAAATGGCTGTGTCCCTGGTACAACCACTCTTCTGTACTGTTCTGAGCCCTTAAACCTTTACACTAACACATTCTTCTCCTGGGTTGAGCACATACTGTAGTATACTATCTCTTGTTACTTTCCTTACTGATTTAAATAGCATTGTCCGCACATCCTGTGTACTGTAATGCTGTCAAAAGACTAAATATCAATTGGCTGGAAAGGATAATTGCACATAATAAAGTGGAAGCTTAGTGTAACAATTTGTCATCGATCTTTAATATGTATTAAACTGAAATATTTCAAAAACAGAAAATCTCATTGTGTTTATTGAGGGAAATAACTGAGCATCTTTATTGAACCTGTCTTAAATTTTGTTCGCCTTCTCCATTATGCTAGCTCATTAGTTTACTAATTTACAGGAACCTTTTGTTTCTCTGAGCAAAAACTGTGCTCACTGCCACTTTCTACTGAGACTAATGCTCCTCATTTAGAGTGATTAAATGGTGATTTCAAAGGTTACTTCAAAACAAAATACTGGAAGTAAAGGTAAACTTGCAGTTCTTGTGACAACACTTGTGCTTTATCCAAATACTTTCTGATGTTTATTATGCAAAGAAGCAAAATATATAGAAAGTGTTAAATATTCCTTAGGATATTTGATCAGCTGTGAAAGTGCACATATAACTAGGTTAAGATTCTTATGATAATATTACATTCTTTGCCTACTTATTTAATCAAATAGTTTAAGTGATCAGAGTATTAAGTATGAATGGAAAGCTAATGATAACAGATTCAAAACACCAAGCACTTTACATACTTTATCAAAGTTTTTTATACTGTAACTGGATTTGAAAAAGAAATGTCTACAATGTATGATCCAGTTACAAACTAAATTGAAACTGACTTGTGCTTTTATTCTATATAGAAAAGGAAAACTTCAACATAATATCATGACAGATCATGATTTTCATAATATAATTGTGAAGCCAATTTGTTCTTAACCCTTCGTTCTTCAACCACTGAAGGCTAAGGGATCCCTGAGATTTATTTTCTGCATTATGTTTTTTGTTTTCCTCTCCTCTGTTCCTATCTAGTCACAACTGTGGTAAAATAATACAATCATGATTATCATATTGCATCATCATTTAAACAATAATTATTTCATGGTTACAACAACTTTTTTTGGATGTTTGCTTTTCCTCTTTATTTTGTTCTTATTATTAAGCTACTGTAGGAGCATATTTTACTGTTATCTGTTGTAAATTGTTCATAGGGTAAATTATATTCTGATAATAAGCTGCATTCAGCATGTGCTATATTAATAAATGGATTATTATTATTATTATGTATTGATTTTTTTTATTACTGCTTCCTTCATATAGAAAAATCTTTCTTTAAAGAAAAATGGGATGTTAATAGGATATTTGAAGGTGTCTAATAAACTAAAATATACAAGGTATTACGGGGATTTCTTCTGGCCTTCTTTTTAATGATTGCTGTATTTTTGCTTCTTCTGATCTTGCATAATTGCTTCGGGTCATTTGTCCACTGACAAACTACAGTAGGCACATAAAAAAGAACAGCTCACTTAAGTTCTACTGGTTGGAATGACAACTCAAGAACCATTGTGAAATCCTTAAGTGGAGTTGAATCTAACCTGACAAGAAAGAACAAAAAACTTCTCAGCTGCCCAGAGGTATTCGCCTAAGCCTCTGAGGTTAGTGCAGGCACCTGCCTGTTTAACTAGCTCCTAGTGAGACCAAATGAAACAACACAATACTAAGACATAAGGAAAATAAATGCAAACACATGAAGAAAAACGAAAAAAGAACCATAGGTAACAAAATAGAAATGCCCTCAAATGTCAAATAATAAACACCTAGAAGACAGAAGTAAATAAAACAAAAACATTTGTTAAACAATGTAAAGACAATATTGAGTGATAAAGATATTATATTAACACACAGACGCTGAAAATTATTTTGTGATAGCTTTAATATGGAACAAATGTACGGACATGTACAATGTAATGTTTTAACTTACCAACATTACATGTTCTGTGCTGCAGAAAATGTCTCAGTGACTTGTGAGCTATAATTCTGTCTCACTATGATTAATTAAAAAAAAAATACAGAAAAGATAGCTAACTCCAACTCATGCTTGGATGTTTCAGTAACTTCTGACTAAAGATCAATGCAACTATTAAAGATTAATTTAATTATCTTCACCTAAATTAGCTCTGCTTTGTGCATTCCTTATATTTTAAAAAGACTGATTTTACTGAAAAAGTTGAATTGCAGTTGCATTTGGTGATTCTAAAATGGTGACAGCAGTAGATTGACTGTAGCATTAAGAATAAATTATTTAATGTGTTTACAGAATATATGCTAGAAATATGGTAGTCAGTCTATGTGTCATCTATAAAATACAACAAACAAGTCAGCCGCTAAATGATTTTGGTGAACTGTAAGAAGACGGTGTATTTCACTGACACATCAGATTTATAGCCACAAGCTGGGAAACAGTAAATTTCTCTTTTTATTTCACACTTTAAAATGGTTTAATATTCATTTTAGAAAATTCTACAAGCTACAAAATGGAAGATTTAAGATTTGCATTACCTGACTTGTAAATTCAGTTCTATAAAGAGGCAGTATGTTCAACTGTTTTATTTCTAAGTATCTCCATATGGTGGATGGCATGGCAATACAGTGGCAATACAGATGGCATGGCAATACAGTAATTTTTAGGCACTGTTGCCTCATTGTCCCTGGGTTTGAAGCCAGTCTGGATGCTGCTTCTATGGAGTTTTTACCTTATCCTAGTGTCTTTGTAAGAGCTTCTATGGGTATTCCAGTCCCCCTCAAAACAAAATATCTCTATGAAGTGCATTTTAGGCTAATTGGAGACAGTGACTTGCTGCAGAGTGAGTGAGTGTGGGTGTGTAAGTGAGTGCGTCTTGTGATGAGCTGGCATCTGGCTTCAGGATGGTTCCTCCCTTATATCCAGTGCTGCCAAGATAGATATCAGATTCCCCACCACCCTTAAGTGGATACAGCAGTCTTAAAACTGGATAAATGGCTATCTACAAGTGGCTTCATTAGCCAGGTAATGATCTCCTATATCTTTACATGTGCACGTTCAGGTTTCTTATACTGAAATCTAATCTACAAGTCTCTGGGATGGTTCATGCCAGCAGTAATGGAATCTAAATATATAGGAACATTGTGATGCATGGTGTTCAAGTTTTTTTTTATTTTTTTTATTATGCAATTCTATTCAACACTAAAGTACATTTAAGACGAGTATCAGAATTTTTTTTACTCCCATCTATGAGACTATAAAGTCAAAACATTTTATTGATACTCACATAACAAAATATATTATTTCTATTTTCCCCTTGATGGGATAGGATGCCGCTAATGTTCGCAATGCAGCAGAGATTCTCACACAAATAGCTATATCCTTTTGGGCTCATTTTAGCTTTCACATTCTTGCAGAAAAGAGAAGAGCTTTTAAACATTAAAATTCAGTATTTTAGTACACATCAAATTCGGGCTTCATTTCCCTTTCAGGTTTTCTTCTTCCTAATGCAAAGAGTACAGTAAATGCCTTAGTTAATGAAGGTGATGGATTCAAGGACTTTAGTTTATTAAAATAAAGAAGAAAAAAAAACTTGTTATTGGAGTTAGATTTACTACAGGAGGAATATGGATATGTAACTCCCTTGATTCACTGACACCATGTCTTACTTGTGTTTCTAAGTGGATCAGTGGTAATTTTCTCAAACTAAATGAGGAGAAAACAGAAATTTTAGTGATTGGCAAAAATTGATATAATGAGGGTATTAGAAATAAACTTGATCCATTAGGATTAAAAGTCAAGATGGAGGTAAAACATTTAGGGGTAATTATTGACTTTGACCTAAATTTCAAATTACATATTAATCAGATTACTAGGACAGCATTTTTTCACTTAAGAAATATAGCAAACGTTAGATCTCTTATAACTTTGCAAGATGCTGAGAAATTAGTTTGCACTTTTGTTTTCAGTCAGCTAGATTACTGTAATGCACTCCTCTCAGGACCTCCTAAAAAAAACATCAATCGATTGAAGCTAGTGCAGAATGCAGCTGCTAGAATCTTAACTAAGAAAAGAGGATCCGAGTAAATCTCTCCAGTTTTGATGTCACTACACTGGTTACCTGTGACATTTAGAATTGATTTTTAAAATACTGCTTATGGTTTATAAAGCCTTAAATAATCTCGCTTCATCCTATATCTCGGAATTTCTTTCACCTTACACTCCAAATCATAACCTTAGATCTTCAAATTAGTGTCTGCTGCTTAAACTTAAAAGAAGTGGTGAGGCGGCCTTCTGCTGTTTTGCACCTAAAATCTGGAATAGCTTACTTATAGAAATTCGCCAGGCTAATATGGTGGAGCACTTTAAAAAACAGCTAAAACCTATTATTTTAACATGGCTTTCTCATAGCTTCATTTTAGTTTAACCCTGATATTCTGTATATGAATTTAATTATCATTATCATTCATGGTGGCTCCGAAATCTGTACTAACCCCTGCTTTCTCTGCTGTTCTCTTTCTGGTTTACTATGGTGGTGATCTGCGCCACCACCACCTGATCAAAGCACCGTGCTACCCCTAAATTGATGAATTGAAGGCCAGAGGTCCATATGACCATTTTAGTCTAATTCTTCCACGTGAAGCCTGAAAACCATGAGGACTGATTGAGATCATTTATTTTAGGCAGAATGCCTAGTAGGGGCTGGGTGGTCTTGTGGCCTCAGAACCCCTGCAGATTTTGCTTTTTTTCTCCAGCTGTCTGGAGTTTTTTTGTTTGTTTGTTTTTTCTGTCCTCCCTGGCCATCAGACCTTACTTTTATTCTATGTTAATTAGTATTGCCTAATTTCATTTTTATATTTTGTCTTTTTTCTCTTTCTCCATCCTCTAAAGCACTTTGAGCTACATCATTTGTATGAAAATGTGCTATAGAAAATAATATTTTTGTTCTTGTTGTTATTGCAATGACCTCAATCGGCAGCAGCTGTCTCTATTTGGCTGCACGCACTTTCATTTGCCTTGTCCACTTCCTGCACATTCACACCTCTATTGGTGTCAGAGGTCAGCATCAGCACCCACTTTGCCCAACTCCATGGGCCAATTCAATCCTGGATCTATTAAGAGACCTGCCAGTGTCCAAGCAATTGGATTTTAGCAGAGGAAACATACCTAGCACTGGCTCCATTTCTACAGATGGGTGTTTACTGCAAATATTCTGCTATGTGGCATATCCCTTCTCCAGTTTTTACTATTTAAACGAAATAACTACAGTATGTTTGAAATATCTAAGCATGTATGTATAATAACTTTCACTTTAACAGTACACACAATGTTAATAAGAAAGACTATTTTGTTCAGAGATAATGCTAAAGCAGACAAGTGTCTTAACTTGTACATGCACTTCAATACATTTTATGCTGACTCCAGTTAAAAGAGTTTTGTTCTCAGTAGATTAGTTAAACTGAATATCAGTGTATAAAATTTTAAACATAGTTTTTATATGAAATCTCAGCTGAAATCACTCATCAAATTGTGCTGTTGTTCAAAGGTATTGCATCCTGAATAAAAACCTTATGGCAAAAATAATGTGTTAAAGTTAAAATGACATGTCTGATCAATTGGAACAATGCAAATATTGCCAAGTGAAGCTTAAATATCACAATTCATATATACACATTTGATATATAAAACACTTCATTATTAAATGTCACCCCTACTACTAAGACTTACTATGAAGACTGATGAGATATTTGAAATCTTTTTCCACAATTTGAAAGATTTAACTGGAGTGAACTGAGTCAAGGATTGTTTTTATAAGGTATAACAGATTGACAAATGTTTTGCTAGTGATATAATAGTTATAGTGTAATAATTTCAACTACAACTTAAGTTAAATAAAAAGATAACAGAATTACAACAAAAATTGTAGAAAGTTGTAGAGTTGAATCAAATACCTAATCTCTCTATTATAAAAAAAAAATCCTGGGACGAGACGAGACTTTTTAGCCTGATACGAGACATGACTTTTTGAGAGAGATACTTTCAAGTCCCACAAGACGAGACTTTGTGCCAAGAGATTTAACCACGAGCGGGACCGGAAATAAAAGACAAAGAGTAGATGATAAAGTAGAACGTCGTAAAGAATTAAAAAATGTTGGCGCGATACACATGCAGAGCATGTTAGAGATAATGAAAGTACTAAAATTCGAAAGTCTCAAAAAAATTATAGTAAAGATCGCATTAGCATAAACAAACAGAAATTATTACTCGGTGAAATAATGGAACAGCGAGAAGAGATTGAATATATTGTTTGGATTTAAACTTTAAGTCAGAGACTTGTAGATCGTCTAATTTGTGTTGCCATCAGGGAAAAGTAGTGTTTCTTCCCAATGAAGAGGCGTATCCACGAGAATTAAAAGATTTGTTGTCTGATGAAAGTGAAATCCACATACGCGAGCAGCAGAGACGTGAAGTGGCTGGGGCGTAGTGCAGGCTGGCGGGGCTGGCGAGCGAAGCGAGGAGGGAACAAAGCCCCCTAGTGTTAACATTAACAAATACTGTACAGTATAAGTGTATCCTGGTTAGAAGTATTGTGTGAAAATTGTATCATGATGTCCTTGGCAATTCATACACCTAAAAGACACTCAGGAGTGAGTTTTGCATGGGTGTGTTCTTGGGTAACACCCATGTTTATGGGTAAGAACATGGCCACAGTTTAATTTGTAGAAGTAAGAAGATGCTCACACACTGCTTTTAAAAATACAGTGGAACCGATGTATTATGTGCCATGTGTACTATACAATTGGAAAATGTACATACTAATGAATAATTTCAGGATCTTAACATTGATACACAAATACTAACTAAAGAGAGCTAGAAAAAGATGGCCAGGGTGGTAATTACTGTTCTCTTGCTTATAAGAGCAACAAACAGAGAAATGATACAGTATTTGTGAGAGGAAAGCATTCTGGTATATATAAATTTCACTTGTACATTTTATTAAATTTTACCAGTGACAGAGTGCTTCCCTATCTCATTTTATAATGAGTTGTGTCCAAACGTTGCTTAATTTTTTACATGGTACATATTTTGGCTTTCATTTGTGAGTCTGACAAACATTATATAAAGCATTATTAAAGAATCACTGAGTTGAAAAAAATCAAAGTGCATAATCAATCTTCTGGAATTCGAATTTGGAATAATCATTTAAAATAAATAAATGAAATTAAAACATTTCTCAGATATCAATGGGTTATCTATTGCCACAAATAAATAAGCATTTTAGGTATTTCTAAAAAATATTATTAAATTAAGCCTATTGTCTATATGCAAGTTCCATTAATCCATTTATTATAAATCCTGTTTAATCCAGTTCGGGTCAAGTGGACCATATATACCAAAGCTTGGAGACAGTAAATAGATGACAAGTATCATAAGGCCACAAAAACTACAAGCATGTAGTGTTAGAAGAAAAGCTCTCCATATCACTTAAAGAAGCCTTAAGATCCTCACAATTGAAATTGAATTTATTTGATGGTATAAATGACTTGAAGACCCAGTATGAGGACTCCAAACTAAATGCCATGGTGCTCATGTGCCAGACATTGGGAGGTCTCCATTGCTTCAACAATAATAAGAAATCTGGCAAAATACTTTGTCTCAAATGAAAGGCAAGGCAAGGTGTGATACATATAATACTTTTAAAATAATTGATATTTATTCAGTAATATTTTTAAATTCAGTATATTATTTTCACATGCTTTAAAGTTATTTTTGATAGCGTTCTCAAATTGTGCACATCAGCTAATTGTGAGCCTTCTGTTACTTTACATGGCATTATGAATGGATAGATAAAATAATAATTAGCGATTTTCTTGTATAGTCTGAAGCATTCTGTCAGGTGAATACGCAACTCTAAAATTGGTTTTGTGTAGGCATGTGTATGACTGGGCCTGTTGAAGGATTTGTATCAGTGATCATTTTCATTTTAGATGATTTTCCTAAAGAATGTTTCTTAGATGTTTGCTTCTATTGTAACGATGACAGTGAACCTGCAAAAAAGGATCCCCAATAACTGAATTTACAGGGAAACGACCACACAGTGTCATGTCCACTTATGCTTTCATTATCAAGGGGCAGCTTAGGAAAATTTATAAGAAAGAAATACAGGAAAAGTATAATAAGGCTGGAAAATCTTTTTTCTTATTGTATGATCTGTGAAAGAGTATTTACAGCCAACTGATAAGTTACTAGCGAAACTATGCCAAGGTAATATGTGAAAATAATCTTGTAATAATTAACAAAAGCACAATTTTGTTTTTGTTATTCATGTCAGTCGGTTGATATAATTTCATAGTAAACTCATTATGTATCAGAAGTAAAAAAATGATTGTATTATCAAATTGTAAGCTAAAAATCTAATTGCGTTTCATAGTTTGAAGACTAAATTTTAGAAATTGTTAACTCTAGTGCTTACTCCTAGAGTAATGGTAAAGTAAGTTTTGTATTTAGCCTCTTTTGAGTCTACTGTCTGTTTCTCTGACAATTGTACAATTAGCTACTCCTAACAGAAAACAGAATCTATTAAAACTCACTACTGCTGTATATCTGATGAGCAAATCGCATTTTGCGGAAATGTGCATCCTATTAGATGGGATTATGGCAGTATGACTAATCTTTTTTTTTTATCTGGTAAAACTGTGTTCATTAATATGATACTCTTGTAGAGTCTCATTTTAAAAACCACATGACTAACACGGTTTTCTGGATGCATTCTGGCTATAAGTGTAAAAGATCAGATTGCAGAGATATCAGACTGCCTGTGAGGCCACTGATCCTGTAATCAATATGCCTTGTGTTTTTAAACACTTAGGACAGAAATTCAACACAAGGGAGCCGTAACACTCCCTAACTGCTTCTTGTTACTTAATAAGTCAAAAGACACATATCTAACAGTAAGGATCTTCCTCAAACCCCTTGCCCACATGTATATGTCACTGTTTACTGAATTCTGAAAATAACCATTTAAAAATTCTGATGAGGATATGAAATGCTTTTTTTGTAATAGTGCTTACGAGGAAACGTATTAAAATATAAGCGGAATGACTGATAGATCTCTGTGTAGAGGATCAATTCTGCAAATTACTGGCACGTCATTTAATACAAAAAGTATAAACTGCTTAAAGGTTTATGTGTTTTTAAAGGTGGAGCCCACAGGTTTTCAATTTCTGCTTCTTCCAAGTACCCATGGCACTATAGTATGTTACTCCAGCTACAGAATGAAGGGAAATGGATTTAGTTCAGTTTAATGATACATGGCAGTTAGGTAATACTGTTATAGGAAGAAAATGCATGTAAAGGCAATACCATTTTAACAGGTAGAAATTGCATTGTCATTTGCCTGCAGCTTTTTAGCATAATAGAAAAAGGGTAAAAAGAGCCATTAAATGGAAAACACAACATGGTATCGGAAGATATCAGCTGAATGTGACTGAGCTGACCCACTAAGAGTCCAAACACTAAGAGCTAATGACAACGACTTGTACAGAATATAAGCCTGTAAATAAACAGAAAAGGTCAAAGGAGTAAGGACAAAGCGACATCTCCATCACTAATACTCCTCAGCTATTGTTTCTAAACAGCAATATGGAGATGAGCGAACGCTTATTCGTGACCAGTATAGGAGCAACAGAACTAGTTGGGGAAATTAAGATTTCTATTTTATTATATACCACTTGAAAGACCCATTTAGAAATATTCAACATTCTTGAATAAAACTAAAAATATCGTAGAGACAATGTTGGTATGGTAAAATTACTAGATTCCACACAAAAAGCTGTTGTTTTTTTGAAAGACATCACATTTTGAGACAAACATGAAATAAACAATCAGTGTTGACAGGGACATAACAGAATTTTCACAAAATAGCAGGAGCTTTTAGTTAGGCAACTCAGAAAACAACATTTGAGACAAGATTGCCTTTAGCAAATATGATATGTGACTAAAGAAAGGCTAGTGTGTGAAACAGACCTCACCCTAATGAAAACAACTGACATATTTCAGAGGTTCGGAAACTGTCAACTCATACTAGAAGGCCTCAGAGAGACATGCAACAAATCAAATGGAAAAACATTTAAAAGTGAGAAAAAAGAGAAAAAGAAAGCACAAGCAGAAGACTCACACACAGGCAGCATATAGAAGTTGGTAATGCTCACCAACCCATAACAAGGCCTGCTCAACATGATTCAGGCCTGTGGCATACAAAGCCATTTTGCAAAAATGATTAGGCCAAACGAGACACCTAATAAGGGTATAAACATTCTTCTAAACTAGATTCTCTAAAAGAGAAATAGAGTGTGGCAAAGCAAAACCCCCAGAGCCTAAATGTTGGAAGACCTGGCACACTGCAATATGTCTTGTGTTAAAAATGATAATTTAAACAGGGACTTAACCAATATTTAATCTTAAGACATTATTTAATAAGTCATAGCCTACAGAGATGCGCATGCAAACAATAAGGACACGTCCTTTCAAAAAGTAATACAAAGCATGTAATGCAAAGCCCCTAAAAAAGGTTGTGATTTAGTACCAATGAATAAGACATTAATCCTTAACCATTAGGCATATGAGACAAAGCAAACAGAGAGACATCTTCATAGAAGAATTGTATTATAAAATATGCCAATGCTTCAAGATGGCATATTTAAAAATATGGCGATGTTCCGAGTAGGAAAAAGTAAATCAGCTTTTCTGTTTTCCTCCAGCTGTGTAAGTAAAAGGTTGCTTTTGAAATAAAATCACTGGTTATATGCTACATTAATACATCTACGGGGGGTAGCCTAAGAACCATTGCTTCACATGTTTGGCCATTTTAATAAAATCCTGCCAGTCCAAACACACATGACATAGGCAAAACCATTGGAAATAGATAGATTATGAATCATTATAAATGAAATTATGTCTAAAACTAGACCAATATAGAGCATTTAAATCTGTGAATTTTTCTGAATAATTGAAATGGAGATGTTTAATAAAAATATGCATGTGAATAAAACACTGTAGATGGACATTGTAATTGAAAATAAATAATAACCCGGATTCACCTTTACTCAGGAGCTGGTACAAAGATGAAGAGAATGAAAAAATCAGTTTTCTAAACCATAAAATTATAATCAATGTATGAAACTGTAGATCTAACCATTGTGGCCCTCTTATTTTGGTCTATAGTATATAAAGGCTGACATGTACATTTTGAAGTAATCCTCTATCTGTGTTTCATTCTATCTGTTTTGTGATACCAGCTTAATCAATAATTAGAAGGAAAAAAGGATTTTGGAATTGGGATCGCTTTCTTAGGTATAGGAAGCAGTCATTTGCTAACACCATGCAACCTGATAATTAAAATATACTAAAAACAATCAAAGATTCACATTTATAGGATTACAGCACAGTAATAATCAGGCAGGTACATGATAAATTTTGTTAAATGACCTACTGCTGTATGGTGGCTGTCAGGAAAACTTTATATTACAGATATCTAAAATGTAAACCATTGTTTCATAATTGTGAGATTAAAGTGGCACTTCTATAGTCTTACAATACATAGATCCTGTAGCTAAATAGATGTTCTTTCAATCTTTCATTTCTCTTCAGGCCGAATGCTTGTTAGTGTTTAGTCATCAAAATTCTCTTCTTGATGCCACAAAAAGATCAAAAACCACACAAAGCTTGGGGCACTCAAAGACTGTTCTAAAGCTATTTAAAAATCTGCACCTCAAGTTCGAATTAAAGGGATGGTACACTTCAATATGTGGGCTTTTAAATTCACTTTCTCCTTCTCTGTCTGTTTTATTGTTAATCACGGATACATGGAACTCTTTGGTTGTGATCAAAAGCAGCTTTAGCCTGACAACTGCTGGCATTCAGAAATGCTGATGCTGGCAAAACAGCTTTGCCTAGAGCTGGCCAAGTTTACATGGCAATGATCTCAAAAAGGAAGGGTTATAAACATGTGTGGAAATTTGTATAGACATTCATACATTCATATTCAATGCCTAGTGCTGCCAGAATAATCTCAAACTACCTGCCACCCGGTAAGAAAACACACAGATTCATAAAATGGAAGGAGGGATTATTGCTGTTTACAGTGAGTGATCCTTTAAAGTGTGGGTTTTGCTCTGTGTGTTTTTATTCTTTCAACAATAAAACCAACATGTACGGAATATGTGGAGTACTACAGAACTATTAAAGTTAAGCCACCTAGCTCACTGATAAGTGAAAACAGAAGTGGAAACAACATCTCATAGAGGGCAGAAGCAAAGAAAAGTCTCCAACAATCTTGAATCGAAATTGTCCAGCTAAGTAACAAAGGGACACCAGAGAGTTGAGTTTGGAATCAATACACTCCTGACAGGAATGTCAGCTTTATTTTAAGCAAAGAGATATTGTTCTATTACACATCAGCCAAACGAGTAAGAAATGGAATGCTTCCCATTCGTGTCTCAGTTTTAACTGTAGGACAAAAACAAAGGATTCCAACTGAACGTCTACCCAACCAGCCATATTTGTGAGACAAAGGATCAGCAATAAAAACTAAACAAGAGAAACAAACTCCAGCAGCCTTCACATCCCAACCACAAAGAGACCAAGGAGAAGAAGTGGCTCCTGGGTAAATTATTTGCTCTGACTGATTAACCCTAATATTGGGAAAATGCAAAGGTAAAGCCTGTACAAATAGCATGACAACATTACAATTTGAAGAAATTGAATGCCTCTGGTGTTAAAGACCTAAGATTGTTAGTTCCAAATTAAGAAAAATGTAACAATTCTGACTGAAGGTCAAAAAGGAGAGCCGGCAGCAATGATGTCCAGATGGTCAAAGATCCACAGGCTTTGGTTATTTTTAAAAACACAAGCACAGTTTAATTCAGTTGTGAACATTGTAGTTATACAAACAAAACCATTTCAATAGCAACCATCAAAGCTGAGTTTAACTTTAACGTTGTGCCTTGCTTATGTGATGCTAACAATGAGTTATGCTTCAAATTTCATTTCAGTTATAATACATCTCTCTGCTTTTCTTGTAGGATCTTACACCATTTGTACTGTATCTCTTGGGAGGGACCTCAGAATGCTAAGTGCAGCTAGAAGCAATGGACATCTCTTTCCTGAAGATTCTGGGTGCTACAAGGTACATTCTGGTGCCAGGTCCAATCAGAACGACTGGAGACATTCCAGATAAAATTCATGCCAGGCTGTGAGGCAGTATCACTAGCAAGTAGCTGTGTCCACTGTCTTGTAATGAATTCTAGTGCCCAGATGGCATCGAGTATCAGATGGGGACCTGGGCTCAAAGCCAAATCCCTTTTCGCACTATGCCTCATTAGGCTACTTTAGCAGCTCTGTGATGTCTCACCACTGAGAAATCCACTCTTTTTGTTTTACTATATTTGCCAACACTTGAGATGTATTTCTTAGGTATGGTTTTCCTTTTCATTGCTTGCTTTTGAAAGTTGTCATTTCAATATTTTGATAAATCCTGGACAATATTAAACTTAAAAGCTGAACTAATTTGTTTTACTAGTCCACACAAAAATCTAAGCAAATGAAAACAAAAAACAATAAAAGTAAATCATAACTTGAGCATTAGCGTCCACCCAGTCTGTCAGCATCTGAAGTAAGGAAGGAAACAAAGCTATTTAGAATTTTGAGTAAAAATACCCCAATATGCAATGTTGACATTTAGCTTAAGGTAAACTGGAAAAAAGTCGTCATCCAGAGTATATGCGCCAGGCAGTGTGTTGTAACATGGCATCAATGTACACCTGTGCAACGTTTGAGTGCATTACAGATATGGGATCACTAAAGAATTAGGTGTCACTAAGTTTGTCAGCTGGAATCTAGAAGTAGGTGATGATATCATTGAAATTTTATCTTTGTGCCATAAAATGCATCTTGGCTGGATGCTTTGGTGTGGTAAAAGAATTGTATAGCACAATCCAGGACCTTAGCTCAAAAAATAATCATCACAATATCTGACATTCATTCAACTGAAGATATCTGCTTCAAATATCATTGAAGGAAAGCCTTTGTCAGAATTATGCATTCTAGCGACCCTCTTGCCACTTTGACCTCACTTTTACCACATCTACTCCCAAGTAGTTTCTGACTGAAACAGCTGCATACATCCAGAATAACTGGCTGTTAACATACTGTACAAGCAAATGAATTTAACTTTTAAGGTTTGCCTGCTTTGTTCCTTTATTTTGTTACTTTGTTACTGTGGCTATGTAACAAGTAAAAATGAGATTTGTGATGAACTATTTTGTGACATAATACAGATATCCTGTAAACTACGTCAGCCTTTCATACATTAAATTGTTCTTTGGCAGCTACCTTTTATATATTTTCTGTTCTTTTTTTAAGAAATTTTAAGGATTTTTTTAAGGATTGACTTTTTTCTGTTCTTCACCACTTCCTACTTTTCATTTGTATTGAGGAGATTTTTGTTAAACGAATATCTAAAAGAAAGAAAATGACAAAATTATATGAATGATCAAATTATAATATTACGTTGCACTGTACTTTAAAAACATCAGTAAGAAAAAGGCCTAGTTAATTAAACATTGAGTTTAATTAGAAGCAGTGATTTTAATAATAAAATATAATTAAAGAACAAACACAGGTGCAAACTTTCGTTTATATGAGAGATCCTCTTAAATAAACAAGACATTTCAAATTAAGTCAGAGAGATAAATATCATTCAAAACCAATAAAATTTATCTCTCCAAGTGGGGGCTCAATCTTGTTTTGATTTTTTCTTTGTATTTTTAATTTTCTTTTGCTCTCTGAGTTGATTTTGAAGTAAATTGTATCTGTCATGTATGTTGTATCGTTCTGCTTTTCAGAAATAAAACACAAATTATTCTAAAAAAAGTAAAGACAACACATTTGGGAATCTGTGAATTGACTCAAGAAAGGTAGAAGTAATGCATTTAGTTTCGACTGTTTAATTAAAAGCAGACGTTGGTTGTATCAAAAACCTCACCCATTGTAGCCACAAAAGACTTTAGTAATTTGACTTTACAATATGTAAAAATCCATTTTCACATGCAACACTCTACGTATTCTTTGCATCTTAATCTGCATTATCTTAAAATCATAAATTTGCTAACCATAGTTTCATTGTTTAAAAAATGTTTTATTAGGAATAAGTCTAATACAGTGGAACCTCTAGATACGAACACCTCTGTATACAAGGAATTCAAGATACGAGGAAAGTATGAGCGAAAAATTTGGATCTAAATACGAGCATTGGCTCACATAACGAGCCACGAGCCAGGCTGTGGGTATGCGTGACGCGTTTCCCGATCCACCTCGACTCGGGGATTCACCCAAGCTGATGCTGCCAGCCCGTCAGCTCACTCAGTGTTCCTTGTTCTCCCATAGTGTGAGGATCTACGCGTTTGTGCGCTTGTGATTTCATTGTTGCGCTGTAGCAGTTTGCCGTATAAGCGTATCCAAAAATATCGCGGACATGCAGACGGAGAATAGGAGACGATTGCCCTCAAAAGTAGAGAGAGAGAGAGAGAGAGAGAGAGTCGCACGCGAGCGAGAGAGATAAGGAGAGAGAGAGAGGCGAGAGAGTTAAGGAGAGAGAGAGAGATATGCGTGCGCGAGCGAGAGAGATAAGGAGAGAGAGATGCGCATGAGAGAGAAGAACCATCAGCTCAGTTATGATCACATGACGCTCCGCAGACAAAGTGTATCCATACTACTTGTATTGCAAGAAATCGCACGTTTTATCAAGTCAAAATGAATTAAAAAATTTAGCTTGTCTTGCAAAACACTCGTAAACCAAGTTACTCGCAAGTCAAGGTTCCACTTGTATATATTATTTATCAGTGTTATTTGTTAGGAAAATTGATTTTTATGTTGATATTTTTCGGGGTACGGAACGGATTAACTGGATTTCCATTATTTTCAATGGGGAAGTTTGTTCTAGATACAAGAAATTCGCTATACAAGCTCAGTGCTGGAACGAATTAAACTCGTATCTAGAGGTTCCACTGTACACTAATTTCATTGTATATTTAAATCATAAACATACTATACATAGCATGCATGCTCACACTGCTTATGCCAATGCACTGTCATAGAGACCAGAGCCTAAATAAACATCTCAATTGTTGTCCTTATTGTTTTTGTTAATAGTTATTCTCTGTTATGTCGCTACTCTTTTGTTTCCATACTACCATATTTACTGTGACACACAGTGTATGCTCCATGTTTGGCACATGATTATACTTGGGCCTGTGATCTTTTATGAACCCCCTGTAGTCTTCCATACAAATAACAGCTCTTGTAGTAGTTCTGTGTTTCCCCAGCAATATGCTTTGCTTGGTCTTGTAACTTGAAGAACACAACAAATGTTTTCACTCAGTTTAAGGGCTGGTTATGAGGTAGTATGCCTAAGGCAATAATTCACTCTCTTGTAGAAAAGATGTACAGTATTTCCCACTTGAGAAGTTGGAGTGCATGATTTAGTTTTCACAGAGCTCACCAAAAAGCTTTTTTCTGCGCCTTAAAAGTTAAAATTAGATATCTGCTTATACTGTACATGAGAATAAAGTGGAAAGAAAAGTATGATTCCCTTTAAAATAGTGTATTTGCTAATGTCGACCATGTGGCATGACAAAAGTTAGGTCAGAAATTACTGTTAAAATCCCAGAACTCCTAGACTAAAATAATAGAATTCATTATTGATATCACATCTGAATACCGTGTCTTAAACAAAAAGGTTGTTAGTATCCAAATCATAAATACGAGCTGCAAATATAAATAGCACAACTTTGTTCAGTAACTTATGTTTGTCAACAGGCATGGTGGTGACAACCATAAAATCCTACTAATAACCTACAAAGCCTTAAATAACCTCACGCCAAACTACATCAGTGACCTTCTTCATCACTATGTGCCTGCCCGCTCACTACGGTCCTCTGATTCTGGCAATCTTGTTGTGCCCCACACTAATCTACACTCCATGGGTGACAGGGCCTTCACTGTATAGCGCCAGACTCTGGAATGACCTACCGAAATTAATCAAGTCAGCTGACTCCATGAATTCTTTTAAAAAACAACTCAAAACTCATCTGTTCAGGAAGGCTTTTAGCTCTACCTGACTTTATTACCCTTCTCTCAGTTTACCTCTCTGTCAAGATGCTCATGTAACCTGTATGTGTGTGCGCTGGACCAACAATTATGTTGTCTGTTAGGCTTTCTCTGAATTTACTGTCTTAATCTTCTTTATTTATTTATTTGGTTGTACTATGCTATATACTGTATACCCTGCCGTTCTTTCTTATATTCTGTAAGTGCCTTGAGCATGGGAAAGGTGCTATATAAATAAAATGTATTATTATTATTATTATTATTATTATTATTATTATTAACCATGATGACCTCAGTCATCTACAATCTCTTATTAATGTTAGGACAGAAGGACACTAAAGTACTGACCACCAGTACTGTCACCTTTTTAATATTCTGGAAGTTTGCGAATGGACACAATGGACACAATGACATACATGACCACAGTCATTCAGGGATGATTTGGACACAGCTATCCTCCCCTAAACTTGAGAACAAAACCTATGCAAATACTGTAAAAACCTGAAAATTTCACACACACACACACAGTCCCCATGTGTCAGGTAGCAGTGCTAAACACGACACCCCCATAGAAATCTTTTCAGTGTTTCATAGCATAATATAGCAATCTCAAACCACTAATTAAGAGGCCAGAAATATTGTGTAATACATACAGTATACACTCACATATGCAGCAGACATCAAAGGGCAACACAATGTTCTTGAAATTTCAGATTTTGATAATGTAATGTAAAGACTGAAATCAAGCTGTATGAGTCACTGGGCCACATGTTTTGGGCCTGCACCAAATTAACATCATTCTGGACCAAAATCTTTAAATGCCTATCAGACAGCCTTGGTGTCACAATCCCTCCTAATCCACTAACAGCTGTGTTTGGTGCACATCCAGATGGGCTTAAAGTGGAGAAGGACAAACAAACTGTGATTGCCTTTCCTACACTATTGGCACGTAGACGTTTCTTGCTCAACTGGAAGAATCCTCACTCACCTATTTTAAGTCAGTGGGTAGCTGATGTTATATATTATCTGAAATGGGAAAAAATCAGATTCTCACTTATAGGGTCTGTATAAAACTTTTTCTAAACCTGGAAGGATCTGATCAATAACATTTTAGAATAAGCATTTTAATTGAGGAAGCAGGTTCTCCACCCCCCCACCCCCCCTTTTTTTAACCGTATTCATTTTTATTCACTTATTAATTTATCTATTGATTTGTTGAGTTGTTGTGAACCTAGTTTCGTAAAACTTGACTTATTTGTATGGAATGTTATTAGATTTTAATAAAATCAATAAAATAAAAAAAAAAATAAGATGTATTAGGTTAGATCTTTCCTCACCTTTAATAACATTTGGCTAATTACAGATGTCTAATTTTTAGTAACTATAAATAAAGAAAATTCAGTGATGTGGTAGAATAGGTGAGCACACTCATTGTTATAGGCATTTTCAGATTTAACAAATCACATTTCAGACTGTGCACATCAACTGAAAAGATTCTTATTCACCCTGATAAAAGTGTGTACACTTTTGATATCTTCTGTGAATTATTCACCTTTATTAAGTTCCTAACTACTCTATATAAAAAGCCAGTAACAAGTATTTTTACATTTTTAGGCTTAGGAAATAGAGGTAATTAAATCTGCTTTCAAGCACATATTGGTTCAAGTTAATCTACAGATAAGGCTCCTTGCGCTTAAGCTTGTGTCAGCTAACTTAGCACTAAACCCAGAGGGAAACCGAGCAAGTCATGAGAGACACACAAGCAATTAACCTTTGTATGCAACAGTGTAAAGAAAAAAAAAAGGAAATATCAGAATTGCAAACACAAAATGTCAGGATTTGGCATAAGCCACATCTCACCTTTTGTGCTTCCAAACATTTTTTTGCTAAATATAGCTATCAAGATTTTATGAATTAAAGTAATGGTGAAGACAGGTGACATGGTTGCACAATAATTACTGTGGTTGCCTCAAAGATCCGTCTTAGATTTGAATATGTGCCTGGTCATTGTCTTTAGCAGAGGTTACATATTCTTCCTATATCTGGGTGGGATTCAATTTGCCACTCCAGTTTTGCTTCCTTATCACCAAAGATGTGCAAAGTAGGTAAAGTTGGGAGCAAAAAGTTTCCCCAGGGTATTTGTTTAAATGTAAGTCCATTGTAATGGAGTTTTTATGGATGGATTTACACAATTGATCTAAGGGTTTTAGACTTCAAGGAGTATAATTTTCAAATCAGTTTTTGATTTTAGTGTAAATTGAGAAAGTTCCATATTTTTATCCTGTTATGTCAGGATGTCACCTTTGTTTTCTATGGATGTCGCCATTTGGAGCTTTTTGCTGTCTCTCGTTGTTATAGAATGCTCACACAATTCATGGGATGTGCACCACCTGCGACCTCACTGATCGCCCCAAACGTCTCCAGAGTATATGAGTTTTACAGAGAGACCTTGCATACAAGTCTTCAAAACCTTTTTGTTCTTTTGGATCACTTGCCCTTGATTCTGACTGCTGTTTTTTGTTCACATTTCAAGTGTCTTTGAAAGTCAGGATTCACTTTCAGTTCCAACCTTGGCTTTCCTTATGACTACATGTATCTCCTGGTCCTCTTGATTAAAAACATTACTGTCTCACTCTGAGTCAAACCCTGTCCAGGTTTGTTTTCCATCTTGCACTCCATGCTGATGGTATAGGCTTTGAGAGGGTATGGATGTATAAAAGGGAGACTTTCCTATTCCCTGTATTTTGGCTCATAAACACAACATTTCTTATGTAAAGCAGCACTAATTTTGCTGCATAACATGAGTATACAGAGATAAACGCAATCTGTACTATTAGGTTCTTCTGTTCTTCTCTAGTGCATTAAGTATTATTTTAATGAAATGTACCCAAGGAGTGCCAGTACTTTTGACCAACACAGAGACTGCTTCTGGGTAGAACAGACACTGAACTAGATAAACTAAAAAAATGAAGAAATCTCATTGGCATGCTGCAGAGAGTGCACAACTTCTGGGCCACTCAACCTGTCTTGAGCTTGCCAGTTTACATCTGCGGCATAGAAATGCAGGAGCACCTGGAACCACTAGAGGGAGCCCCTTATAAATGGTCACCTGGATTTCTACACAGAATTATCCGCAAACTCAGATAGGGAATGGCTACTGGAGGTGACCTTTTAATTCTTTCACATAATTGACTTTAGACATTGTGACCTTTGTGGCCACACCCATTACAACCAACACCAACGTCATGACAACAGGAACACAAAATGAGAATTTCCATAAATACAACAAAAAGGCATAAGAAGCGCTGCATAATTACAGCAACATTAAATTTATGTCTATTCTAAAAACAAATTTGAGAAATAGATTTGTCAGTATCCATATTTCCATAACTAGCCAACCCGCAGCGTACCATACGCCGCATAATCAGGCCAGTTTTTTAATGATTTTTAAGCACAGGGAGAAAATTAACATTTGAAAAATCGGTAATGTAATAAATCAGCAAGAAAAGCAACATTGTAACAATGCACAGAACGAACCAACACACAATCGTCCGTGACTGAAAACTGGCGGACCGCCATCGTGCATTCTCCTGCCAGACGGAGGGATGGGGGTGCACGGCACAGAGTGTGGAACGGGAGGAGAGAAGGACATCCATTCCGCTCCCTCCGTCATGCTAGTCTGCTGATTTCTCGTTCAGTATGCACTGCCTGCTCATGTGCCCACCTCCAACTCGTAACTTGAGTCATTGTCTTTGCACAGTCCAGATGCACCTGTGACTCACGTAGACTTTTCATTGCTCTGTGCGGTTGTGGCTGCTTTTCTATATATAATCCACCAAGACACCCGACCACGGTAGTAGCGAGGTGGGAGGGGAGTGTGTACAAAGGGTAGGGACGTAATCAGTGGGAGCATATGAGTCGCACTTAGTGGGAATTCCACGGTTTGCAGCCCGAATGGGGTTGAATAGCTTACCCACGCCTCTCTGCGCCGGGTAGACACATGCTCAATCTCATGCATAATTATTTATTGAATGCTAAACAGTTCTGGAAAGACACGGTTGTCTAAAACGGGTTGGTGTGAGAATACAACAGTAAGTGAATGAAAAGATGGAACTCTGGAGAGAGCAAAATACAACACAATAGTGAACCTGCGGCATAACAAACGCTGCATAATTATTTATTGATGGTTGAACACTTCTGGAAAGACACAGTTGTCTAAAAAGGGAGGGTTTGAGGATACAACAGAAAGTGAATGAAAAGATGGAACTCTGGAGAAAGCAACATATAATTGTCCGTGAGTGAAGACTGGTTTTGGTAGATACAGGCATATCTTTTTGAAAGTTTGTCCTTGTGCCTTATTAATTGTCATCGCAAATGCCAATCGAACAGGAAATTGTGCTTCAAGATATTTCTGGCGTGTTAAGGTTTTGGAGCAGTGTTTTGAGATGGTTAGTAAGGTATCTGCGTGCGTGAAAGTGTTTGTCGGAAATTTTGCATACAAATCTTTGTGTTGAATGGATCTGCATATGGTTGTGGAGATCCATCTCACCTGTGAAGTCCTCGTTACAAAATGTGCAATTGAAGGTGAGAGTGGAATGAGTTCGTAAGTGTTTCTTGAGAGCGCGAGTTGTTTTGAAGCATTGTTGGCAATGTTCACATTGCATCATTCGGTTAGTGTTGTGTTTTTTTAAATGTGCGTTCAGATATCTGTGTACTCTGAAGCTTTTGGAACAAAAGGTGCATTGAAAGTCCTGTGTGGAATGCGTGTGTTCAGGGGAGTGTGTCTTTAATGTTTTTCAGGACATTAGTGTGGCAAGCAAGTGGGTGTGCACCCTGTGTGCACATACCGACAGAGTCAAAAGATGTCACCAGAAGGTTATCACATGGGTATTTGAGAGACATGAGAACCTCGTAATGCCCATGATCCAAAGGACCGCTAAAGAGCAGGGATATGAAGAGACACTGGGCCAGATTGTAAACTCAAGGAGAGGCATGAGGACGTTCTTGGAAGTAAATGCTAATAGTAGCTGGAAGGATTTGGGACATTGCCACAATTTCTGCCTCGCCACCATAGACTCCAGATGTATTCATGTAGTCAGCGTATTGTTGAGCAGACTGTATAACAATGCCTCTGTGACTAACAACAACGGACACCACGTCACCGAAGTTATCCCAATGTTGGCAAACAAAGCTAACAGCCATGTTACAAAGTTTGAGAGCAACAGTTTCGTCAATTACATTTTTCCAAAAAAATCCGACTGACAGAAACAAACAGTTACCTGAAGCAGGAATTTCTATAACATTGAAAGAAGTGTTGTTTCCATGAAATACATTTGAAGCGGTAGCCATGGAGGGCAAAAGAATAGTCAACGTGGCTCACAGCTGGATTTGGACCACAGCACAGATCAAAGCGAGTGAGTGTGTGTTTGATGAGCTGTTTGAGTTGGCAGGCAGTGGTCTGAGGTGCGTTCCTGAGCACGTGGGAGGAGGGGTAGAGTTTCTGGGCGGGACTTCGTTGTTCCTTTCGCATGGTTTTTCATGGTGGACGCGGTCGGGTGTCGAAACCGAAAAGAATAATGAAAAGTCAATGTGGCTCAGACGTGCATGTGGACTCCTAGCACAGACGAAAGGGACTAACTGGGTGGTCGGTGAGTTTTTGCATCTGGGCACATGGGCAGGCAGTGTGAATGCCTAGAGAGCGAGGGTAGATGCGGGTTGGTGAAAAAGGAGTGTTGGTGGGCAGGTAAACGTCTTCCGTGTTCCTGCAGGAGCATCTAAGAAGACGCATGTTTGTCACGGATGCGATTTGCTGTATGTAGCGTGTAAAACAGTTTGCTATGGTGCATGCGGTCATGCGTCATGACCAAAAACTCGGTTTTTAAAGACTGCTTACTTCATTGTGTTTTAACCTCAGTTGTAAAGGATTGTTTTAAGGAACCCATGGGATACCCCTCGCAAATCGTTTTACACGTTGCATATGGCGATTCACCTCCGCGAGAAACATGCCTCTATGAACAGTCAACATGGCTCGGAGGTGCATGTGGCCTCTACGACAGATGAATATAAATGACGCCGTTTTTTCTGTGTCGTCGCGTCCAAGTTGGTGGGCGTGGCTCTGCGAGTTGTCGTCGTATCCAATGGTCTTAGAGTTGGTGGGCGTGTCTCCTTCCTGCGTGCACCATAGGTGTCTTACTTGTCGGCGGCTTAGTGAATCCACGCCCCTTCCGGCGTGCTTTCTATGGGTGTCTTGCCTTAGTGAATTATATATATAGATAGTCATTTAAAGGATAAAGCAACCTAAAGTAGATGGTATGCAAATTACTAAAACAAAACAGTTTCATAAGAATCATGAGCACTGTTTGGATTTTCTGGTTTTGTGAGTATTTGTGCTGTTTTGGAGAATGATTTGAGTTGTCTTTTCAGGCAAACACATTTATGGTTATTCTCTCTTCTTAAGGGCACTTTTAAAATGTATTGAACTTTGAAAGCTTTAGTCCCATTTTGGGCTTGTGCAGGCCAGAAAGTCTGCCTTTTAAGTTTGGGGCTAGGCTGTCTGGGATGGAGGGCTGTCTGATAGGCCTAAACAAGAGATGAGAGCTAGTCAGGCCTGTTGTTGTAATTCTTGAGGCCTTCCCTGCTTGCATGATTTACCTAAACTTTTAAATGTAATTTTACAAGTATTTTTAACATGCTGTATATAGTAGGTTTTAGTAATAATAACTGCATGTATTTCTTATCGGTGCCTCACTCTTGGCTCTCCCTTTTTCTTTTGTTGCCCCAACAAAACCATTCCACCCTTTTTTATTTGTTAATTATACAGGGTGGACCATAAGTTTCCATACATAGGAAAATAAACATTTTTTTATGAAAAAACATTTTTATTTATATAATATGTTCTATATGACTGCCATTGTTTTGAAAGCACATTTCCATACTTGTCCGCCACTGCTGATGAACATGTATTAGCACAGCTGGAGTTATGCTTGTAATGGCGTTGGTGATACGTTCCCTAAGATGATTTATGTTTCGTATCTTTTCCTGATACACCATGGCCTTCAAATGCCCCCAAAGCAGTGGCGGACACGTAATCGACCAGGAAGGACCTAGTTTCATACTGAATCATAGCCCTCAAGTTCTGCAGCTTTTAGAGATGCAGTCACCTAAGAGAAATATAAAACCCTTGTCTATTACTGCAATTTGCAGAGGCGTTTTTGAGCTTTACTTTATTTTGCTCATGGCTCTTCTTAAAGAGCTTGTCTCCTTGAGACTGTATGTGTTTTATAGTAATTTCCGATTTTTAATGTTTCTTCTGTTTAGCTTTTGTATTCATAATTAACCTCCTTTCAGCACATTGTTATTTGATTATAGTTGGACTTTGATCTTTTCTTTCAGATTCTTGACTTTAGTGTTGTCTTTCATTACAGATTTTTTGAGTAGACTTTCCTTCTTTATTTCTATCTATTTTCCCATTTTCTCATTGGTGTCAGTTATGACTTTCAGGTAATTGCTTTGTCTTTTCATGCCCTTAGGTCTTTCCCTACACCTGTTTTCTGCTTTTTAATTGTTGAGCTATAAATATATTATTTAGTTATATTTGCTAATATTATGGTAATTAATCAACATCATTAAAAATTTTAGTTCTTTGAAATTCTCCTCTGAACTAATTATTGGTAATTGTTATTTAGTTTAATGATCAGATTTGCAAATGAATTATTGAACAATAAATTATTGATTTAATTCCTTAATAAATTACACTACATTATAATGTATTACAGTATTTGTTCCCTTTTTTGAGGAAACAATCCACAACGATTTTCTCTGAAAGTTTGCCCTATGGGTCCCCCATAGCTGCATCCTGTTAACTGGACTTATCTGAAAAAAAAACACAGGCCTACAACACCAGAGAGGCTTGCATTTCGAGTTTGGAAGTTTTGCAATTTGGACATTGTATGGATTAACAAATTTGATTGCAAAGCTACAGCTTGGGGAAATTTACAATTCTAATATGGATTTGTGTTACTAGCAGGCCTGTGTAATTCTTGATTTGGAGATACTTGGAAAATACTACTGAAAGGCTTTTTATCTAAGGTTAGAAGATGTCTTGGTAAGTTGTATCCTTTATTTACTTGGGTATGTCTTGCTCTTTACCTCATTTTCAAATTAACTCTGGCCTTTATTAAACCTGTCACATTTTTAAATATACATTGACACCACAAAAACATTTTCTCGATTGTGCTTTTGTTAATTTCGAGTGATATTGTGCATTTTAGTTTTTGGTATTCACTGAATGATATGTACTCTATTCACTGATCTTGTAAATACAAATACAAATCCTTTTTCATTCAATACCTCTGTTTTTGCAGATATTAATGTAAATATCTCCATTGAATCAAACGTTAAGTGTAATTTTTGTAAACAGCACCCTAATTTAAAGAAACATGGACTAAGCAAATGAGATTTTGAGAATTAGTTGTAAGAGAGGTGACTCACATGTGTGTCCATTTGCTCTGAAGCTCTGAAACTGACAACCTAGAAGAGCATCCCAGAAGCCCAGTTGTCTCTGCCTACCTGCTTATCAGGCATCACAATGGCTGCCTTTTCTAAACAGTTCAGCAAGGAAGGGATGCTGTCTGCTGACCATGGATGTATTAGACTAATTTTCTTTTTTTATAGCTTTACAGAAGCAAATTATTAAGACCATTATTAAACCAGACTTTAATCTGGAAGCTGACCCTTTGTCCCGTTTCTTTTTTTACATCCTATTGATATGGGGATGGTGTTATATAATGTATGTATAGTCATTCTTCAGAATGTCCTATGTAGATCTTACATTATACATACAGAAGCATCAGTACAAATAGGACACCAGTAGACTTGCTGCCTCCAAACCTGGCAACCAGGGTTCAAATCTCTGCTGTTGTGGCCCGATGGCGCAGAACCCCAAGCATACTGTTAAGAGTATTTTATTCACTGTTCTTGTTACATTATGACTTTGTGAACAATATAGAAAAGAATGTTGGTGGTAAGTTCTTATGCTGTACAATTCATATTAACTTAATATTATCTTACAAATAAATCTTAATCTTAAATTACTATATGAGTATAGAAGAGAATGTAGAGTGAATATAAGTAACTTAAGTTTAAAATCAGGCCAGTGAATGTATGTAACAGTCAGGTAAAAAGCAGCACATAAGTGATTATGCATAGAAGTCTAACCCAACACTGGAAATCAGAAGTCTTTTTTTTTATTGAGCAGTTCATCAATGTCTAATGGCAGAATTTATGTTTTTGTGTGTAATCTCATTGTGTTAGTAGGATAAGGCAGCGTAAACTCCTGTCATCAAGACAACTAGAAGAAATCTGCTGCAACATCATGACAGTAGTACTCTTACAAAGTATCCTACCCTGCTGATTGAGAAGACAATGCCAGGCTTCCCAGAGCAGACTCCCATGAAGCAGTGGCGGAACTGCCAGTAGAAGAGATGCTCGCAGATGAAAGTGATGAGACTGAGTGCCATGGCTGCTCCCAGCATGTAGAAAACTCCCGCCATATTGTCAATGTCCAGCTGGCTGCTCATCACCTCATTTTTCTCATTGTGGCAGATTCCTGTCAGCCAGAGAGATTCCAGTTCCTCCATTTCCCCTGAGATAGACAGAACAAATGAAGAAGGGTAAATTTCAAAATATTGTACAATCACATCTGCAACATTCCTTCTTCTTGCGAAATGGCTGTGGCTCATTTAATCAGCCTAAAGTAATTGAATGCACCCTGCCAAACTGTGGCATGCTATTGTATTATACAATAAAAATTTTGGAAATCATTAAGAACATTGATCTTTTTCAAAATTAGGCAAAAGGAACTGCTGGTAGAGGTGTGCAAACCTATATGCATAAATATGTAGTCAGGTATTTGACCATACTGTACGTGTATGCTGTGTGTCCATTTCTGTTTCAAGTAATGTGGACAAAGGAAGTTTATTAAGTCAAATTTGTTAGGAAAAAGAAACATAAAGATGATCTTTTCAGAAACATATAATTGATGTCTTCTTCCAGGTCACCAGGTTATAAGTTATTGAAATGTTATAGTTTCGATCATGTCATGCATTTACAAACCTCTACTTACTAGATATGCCTTACATCCCTTTTTCTTTGTGCACCTTGTTGCCTTTTTATCTGACTTTCTAACCCTTACATCCCTCTTTCTTGGTGCTTCCTGTTTCCTTTCTTTCTTGAACATTCCAGCCCGGGACATACACTGCCAATCAGTTGCCTTTGTTCATCAGATATTCCCACCCTCTTGTGGATGCCAGACGACATTACACCTGTGCCGGATGGACAGATGTCTTACTTCTTTATAAATAGAGATATGTCAATGTGTTTTTGCATAATCATTGGCTATTGAGAAGATGGGTTCTGTAAGAAGAGCAATTAAATAGCTTGATGGTTGTGGGCAAAAAAATGCCCCAGCACTGCCTCATGACAGATCGTGGTGGAATGAGACAGTAGATAAAAGTGTTCCAGGGCTACTAATCAAGGTGAGGATGGAGATCACTAGTCATAATAGCCACTAATTTCACCATCATTGTGTTTCCTGCTTCTGCTTCCCATCAGAGTACAGAGTCACTGTTGTAATGCAGCTGGCTTTCCTGCTCAGTTTATTCAGGATTCTGTCATTCCCAGCAAATCATACTGTAGAAGAGTAAACTAGTTGCTATGGACTAGCAGACCATCCTCAGCAGCTTCTCAAACACTAAAGACCCAGAGTCTTTCCGGATAGTGGGTGTGTGTTATTCATGTAATCCAGTCTACTGTTCCGATGGACCCCCATAAATTGATACAGTACTCTAAACCATGACCTGAAGATGACTGACGCCAGAAGTTCTTTGTTGACTCCTTTGGCTTGTAATTATTCAATTCCAGGTTGAATTTCAGGTGACAAAGTTCTTATTGCTTTATATATTTGTATTTAATTAAAACAAAACATCATGTTAGTGTTTAGGTGAACCATTTATAAAGTTTCTCATAAGCAACTATGAGAGTAACATGTGGTAGTGTTAGCCTAGTGCACTTGCATAATCCAAATAGGGGCTGGAGGTGGTGAGCAAGTTCAGGGGTATGCAGAGACTTCATTAAATGTAATTCTACTTGGGATGTAAAAGTATATTGATTAAGTGTAGCATAGTTTGTATGCTGTGTACTGTACGATAAAACTGGGGGGCTTCTGATATAGCATGACACCTGTTTCTTAGTTGTATAGTATTTGATATTGTTTCAAGAACAACTGGAACAATTTCCCCATTCTTACCATCACCAAACAGCTGTAGTATAGCAAGGTCCACTGGTCGCTTCCAGCCAGAGTCCTTTTGAATGGCGATGCCATAACCAGTAGACGCAAACACTTTCCCACTCCCAATAGTCACTAGTTTGCAACCCTCATCTCTTCCTGCCATGTAATTAAGCACAGCAGCATCATAGATAAAGGCATCCAGTTTCCTGCATTAAAAAAAGACAAAGAAATTCAAGTAAATGGAGTGAGACAGTGACATTAATACTGATATAGATACATTTTATCTTAAAAGCAACAAATACTTGCATCCTGGGTTGTCTGCAGCCTTGTGACAAATTCTGGTGGGAGAGGCACCAGCACCTTAAGACTCTTAACTGGACAGATGGATTAGAAAATAGATAAATCTACATCTGTAAGTTAAGTTGTGAATCATTTGATGAGCTCAGAAGAGATGGATTTACTGAATATCTCTATCCTAAAACATGAATATTTTGAGAAGCAACAGTGATTCTTCCTACAAGAAAGCCTTTGACATTGCAGGATTGTGAAAGCAGATCATTGTTTGGTTTGGTTTTTTTTTTGGCCAATATTTGAATGCCTCACTCTCCTTATTTGTAATTTAATAACATTTGTCCCTGAAGGTCACATTAGATTAAAATTTTGCATGTGACAATTTGTTTATTTCCATCTCAGGATGACATGACTCTATCCATAACAGAAATGAAGGTTCAAAGTCAAAGATGATTTCAGTTTCAACTGATATATGTTTTTTGTATGATGTAAGCACACGTTGCATTTACTTGTAGTGTTGCCACATAGGGGGTTTGCATTGTTGTGTAGTACTAGCTAGTTGTGTAAGCCCATTCTGTAAAAAGCCCAGGCTCCTAGAAACTATTGAAATTGTCAGAAAAAAAACTGAAAAGCAGAGTCGGTGGTTTCATTTGTGGACGTGCTCGCCCCCTCTTGTCTATAGGTGGCTAAATGAGTTTCTCTCTTGTTTGTCTTTCCTCGGCGGTTTCACTTTAGCAACGGAGTCACTTTCTTTCACCTTCATGATATACCCTCGGCCTTCTTTCTTCTTCCAACTTATTAACGCCTTGCCGGCTCTTTGAGCTTCATGCTGTAGCCTCGCACTTCCGGGCCAGACAGACAGACACACACACTTCCATGCGTAGACGTTTATATATAAGATGTCCTGTTTGGTGATTGTTAAATGTTAGTAACAACACTGGTAGCTCAGATACCTAGTTTGTAAATATGGGGTCTGTGTCTTTAAACAGGTTTGCATGAATGCGAGGGATTTGTGAGATTCGTAGTTTGTAGTTTTAGGCATTGTACATATAAAACCAAAAGAGAAGGATGAGGATGGACTTTTTGACCTTTCCCTTTTCCACCAACTTCATCTTCAGTAGCACTCAAAAACCCTTTATGAACTGGATGTTCAAAGCAGATGAGGATTTTGCATGGTCATCGTATATAGGGACAGTGGGTGTGTACGTTTTTCCCATTCCTGTCCCCAATTGCACTTTGTGAAGAGGTGTGCCTCAGAAGATCATTCACCTTCTGGACTCTGGTGGTAGGACTGTGTTCATTATCCATTTTCCAGCACACGGTTTACAACGGGGGATTATTCCACCACATCTTTCCTTCTGTTAACCGTTGTTTACATTTCAGGATCTATACTCATTGCTTACAATAAAGAATTTTTCAGAACTGTAAATATCATTGGGGTTTTGTTTGTGACATTCATTTTATATTTTTGTCATTACCTTTCTTTGCTGTGTTTTTAAATAGCATATTTGTTGATTAATATATTTAATCTATTTAGACATTTTTCTGGTGTTTGTTGTTAATAATTGGGAGTTGGGATGGAAAATATTGTAGGGCTTAGGTGTTGGCTTGATTCCAATCATCCATCATTTTACAGGTGTAGCAGCTTCATCGCTACACTGATCAGCACCATTCCAGAAGTCGGGGTTCGCCATACTTTGCAGATGGAATGATTCAATGGGGTCATAAAACTTCTATCACCAACATGGGCCAAGAGATGTGCTTGAACTATTTTGCTCAAACAGGCTGAGGAAAACACCATATTAGCCTAGAGCAAGGAACACATTGCGCTGATCCTCGACTTTTCATTTTTCCAAATCCTCATAGGTAGTGCTCTTGAATCACTCCAGAATAAAACATGTGAGAAATGGCACAGAAAAACAGGGCACCTCTTCACACAGATGGTGGTCAGTGTCTCAAAGAAACAACCCAGTCATATTGTTAAAAAAAAACACATTGTCATTTCTTAATTGACTGATTCTGATAGCTATTGGCAGTCCAAGTAAACCAGATGGGATGAACTGCCTCCAGCTTTTTAAAAGCTACATATTGTTTTTTGGATACATAATTTTAAACATTCAAACAGGACGCCTTAATGATGCCAGAAAGACATACATACTGTAACATATTTCTGATACCTCAAAATATACAGTCAGATATTTGAAGCTAGCTTGAGGCAGAATGTACAAGATATACTGAAACAGACTTGTGTTTAGAGGTTTCAGATGTTTTTCTGATTTTTTGAAGTCTACTAAAATTTGCTGTAAATTAACACCAGACATGTAAAGCATAGGGCCTCTTTTTTACTTTCTTGGATACAAAGTATAGAGAAAGTATTGCAATCCTCCAAAAATTTCATTTCGAGATTTTGATGAATCTCGATGTTTTAGACCTCCATGAATCTGAAAATACCATTTTTGGAATCATATCTGTGTGTCTGTCTGTGTGTTTGTGTATATGTAAAAACGATAACTTGAGTACTCTTTCACTTACAGTGTCAACCAATTTGGCATACATCTTTTGGGCTATTTCCATTAGCTGGAAGTGGTACTTTACCTTTTATTCATGCAGCTGCAGAGTCCGATTTATTCAACTTTACTTTTATAATAGTTGTTCAA
The DNA here is from genome assembly GCA_026402145.1 of Polypterus bichir lapradei. NCBI lineage: Eukaryota > Metazoa > Chordata > Cladistia > Polypteriformes > Polypteridae > Polypterus > Polypterus bichir. Next base: position 38,140,055 of record JANRMT010049829.1, read on the forward strand.
TATATTATTAATTTGATTTGATTTGTTGTTAATGGTTCTTTAATGTACATAATTTAAAAATATAATCATTGTCTTCAAATATCCATCCCCATATCTGAGTATACAGAACGTCTAAGGGAGACCTCTCCCGATTTTCTTATAAAGGATTGATTCTCGTTTTCTCTCTTTGCAAATCTAAAATATTCTCCCCAATGGATGGGTCTTTCACGAGGATTCCTTTCCTGCTCCCATGATGCAAAGATGTGCTGCCAAGTCGATCAAAAAAACTTATTTCAGTGTGTAAACGTGTGCATTTAATGATGGACTGACTAACTCCTGCCAAGAGTTGGTTTCCTGTCCTGTCCCCACAGCTCCATCTTCCCACAACTCAGTTTGCACATATTGCATGGCGTTCAACATTTTTTTTTTAATTAAATTTAATTTTGAATTTTACATGAAGCCTATATAGTATTTATAAAACAGCACTGTTACAGAACAATTTTAAATTGCCCACCAATCAATATTCTCAATATTGTCTATTAAAATTTGTAACTGCAAATAATAAAGTCTAAGGTGTTTTCATGTAGGACACACATTAAAGACAGAACGCAAACAGTATTAATACTCCACCTATGAGTCAGATTGTCACTGTCATGGCATGAGCAAGTAAACCTGTGTGTGAACCTTCTCTGGCCTCCCAGTAGCCCCCCTTCAGCAGCCTTACCATGGACCTCGGACAATGGTCACCCAACCCTCTAGCAAGGAGGTATTGTAACATTCATTAAATTTAGGGCACACAATTGCTTTAACTTCTCCTACAATAACAAAAAAAAAAATCTTATCTCATAAAATTGATGTTCTGTTGTTTAATTTCTTGAACACAAGAACTACATGTATACTATAGTATAGTGCACTACCTCCCAGAATCTAATAATTAATATCAAAAAATAACTTTATGTTAATAAATGCATATTTTAAATTTAAAATTTGTAAGCAATAAAGCAGACAAACAGAAAATAATTTATTGTTGCTACAAAATAGCAGTACGTAACATGAGAGCCCACAAGTCCCTGGCTCATCTTTGATTTCCATAAGTGCCCCCCATTCTCACGACTTTGAAGATCAGATGTGTATAGCAAGCTGTGTGTATCAATAAAACAGCAATGCATGATTTGAATTTAACACTGCACTGAAAGAAAAGTTCAGTTGGATTTCCTACCCGGTTTTGAGGCTGTGCAATGCATCATTCACATTTCTTTGGTTGAACTTGACCATATATGAGTGCATCTCATTGTAGTTATTCCGGATGTTTCTCTCTGTGCTCCCATTTGGTACAGTCCCGAAGCGAAAAGGAGGAGAGAAGTCATTAGGTCTCTGAAACTGTAAAGTAAATCAGATGAAGCAGGCATCACTACATGAACTAGGTGCATCAAAAGAAACAGTCAATAATATACCATTTATTTAGTAAAATAAAGCTCTGTGAAATTGTCAATACCAAGTGTTAGATTGAAGTTCACCTTTCAGTTGCTGTCGTCTTTATAGAGCATTTCTCTTTTAAGGCTCTGCTTTCTCTGTGTGCTCAGCAGGGTTTCAGGCTACAGAAAACATGAGGCCATAATGCAGTGTTTTGCTTTTGATTATAAAAATAACGGTTCACCCCAGTATTACTCATTGTGTGCTCACCGAAGCATCACGGCAAACTCACAGCAACACTACTGTGATCTGAGTGCTTGAGTCCATGGAAGTGCTGCAACATTTATTACTAAGCCCTGTCTTGCCTTTGTGCAGCACTAGACATACTGCTGGCCCCACCGACCCCCTGCATTGACTTAACTAAGTCTGCTGAAATCTTAATAAATAACAAGGAAATAGGAGGGGAAAGGCAACTTGTACTTTCCTGCTCTTGTACTGCTTGTTCAATATACTTTTCTCACAATAATAATTTCCAATGGGCAGCATGGTGGTGCGGAGGATAATGCTTTCACCTTATGGATCTGGTGTCCTAGGTTTAAATCTCATGTCCAGCAGGTTAATCATGTGGGGACACATGGAATAAATTACCTAGTAGTGTGATAGGGAGTGGAACTTTAAGGACCTCCAACTTTTGACTCCATGTTATTTTGGGGAATCTAAGCAAATAGGATTAGCGAGCTTGTTGGGCTGAATGGCCCACTTTCGTCAAACTTGCTCTAATATTCTAATGTTCTCCCCATGCCTACATGGGTTTTCCACCAGGTACTCCACTTTTCCTCCCACATTCCCTCCTAAAAACACACACGGTAGGCTAACTGTCAATTCTGATAGTCCTTGTGTGGGTATGTGTGTGTAAATTGGCCTTGCTATGAACATTGTAGAACAAGCTCCTTTTCTGTGGAATGGTGGTTGTTCCCATGACTCTGAAGTGAATAAAGCTGGTTTAAAAATTAGATGAGATCAAATAAATTTCTAATAACTTTTGGAATGAAGAGTTCTCTTCATAGGATTTATACCATTTTCACATAAAATTCATCTGCATTTTTGATAACCCTCAATGGAGTGTAACCTGACATACATTGGAGCATCTCAACCAATGAAAATGGGTGCACTGGAGAGAGCCACAGCTAACAAACACATATATGTGGAAAGCTATAAATTCTGATTAATAGTAATGGTGGAATTCATAATAGTGGGAGTATCTATTTTTTTCAAATATTTCCTAATATAATAAATAGTTTGTTTTAACTTAGCTTGGATTTTAAATATATTGTCTTAATGCTTTGGACAGGAATTTCATCAGGAATCAGTTCCTGGCAGGTCCCCATTTCTTGATTAATAATAAATTAATTATTATTATGTATGTCAATGGCTTTCTTTCTTTCTTTCTTTCTTTTGCTTCTTGCAATCTGAGCTTTCTTCATTTTTTAACAGACACATTAAGCACACTTCATTCAGTCATTTTCCTTACACTGCTTACATAAGGGAAATATAATTAGCTAGTTAGTTTTTGCATGTATCTGATGTGACAACTGCTTACACTGCTTGCCTGTAAATGTAAACTGATTTTAATTACTATTTGCTTACTTTTCCAACATTTTGAAAAAAAAAATCTTATCTCATAAAATTGATGATTTGTACTTTCATTTCCTGCACAGATACAAACTACAAGTGAGCTTCATCTTAGGAATTTTAAAACCCGTTTCAGGCATCAGATACCTGCATTATGCTATAATTAATGCATTACCTACCAGAATCTAAAACCTAATATCACAAAACAACATCATGTTAAACAATGCATATTTAAAATTTAAAATTGGTAAACAATAAAGCAGACAAACAGTAAATAATTTACTGTTGCTACAAAAAAAAAATTGTAAATAGGACGTGAGCCCATAAGTCCCTGGCCCATCTTTATTTTCCATAACTGGAAGAATTCTAGCGATTCAATCTCATTTAAGTCAGTGGGTAACTGGTTTTATATATTATTTGAAAATGGAAAAAGTCAACTTCTCATTTGGAGGATCTGTTCAGAAACCTGGTAGGATCTAATCAATAACATTTTAGAATAAGCATTTACATTGAGGAGAAAGACTGCTTTCTCTATTTGCTACTCTCAACAGTTTTATTCTGGCTGTTGGCCTTCCTCTCTTTCTCATGGGTGGGAGTTCAATTAGTTTTGTTAAGTTTGACTTGATTGTATGGAATGTTACATGCTTTTAATAAATTCAATAAAAGATAATACAAAAAATATTTATATATTCCATAAGTGTCCTTCATTCTCATGACTTTAAAAATCAGATGTGTATAGCAAGCTGTGTGTATCAATAAAACAGCGCTAAATGATTTGAATTTAACACGGAGCTGAAAAGAAATGATGAGTTGGATTTCCTACCCAGTTTTGAGGCTGTGCAATGCATCATTCACATTTCTTTGTTTGAACTTGACCATATATGGGTGCATTTCATTGTAGTTATTCCAGATGTTTCTCTCTGTGCTCCCATTTGGTACAGTCCCAAAGCTAATCTAATATCTATATAACATATTGTGTATACCACGGCTCAGATTGTAATTTGGGATTCTAAGGTGGTTCATCTTATCGTGGTTGCAGCAATGCACTGTATCAGTGCATACTCCTTACCGTAACCTCAACTATATACAGTATATATATACTGTAGAAATCAAACAAACATGTCTGATTTTAATACTTTATCAAAATCTGAGCCCTTTCTTATTTGCAATGGTGATGGATAGGTTGACAGAGAAGATTAGACAGTCTATGGACTATGCCCCCTTTCCTATGGACTATGATGTTTGCTGATGACAATGTGATCTGTAGTGAGAGGAGGGAGCAGGTTGAGGCGACCTTGGAGAGGTGGAGATATGAACTAGAGAGGAGAGGAATGAAGGTCAGTAGGAACAAGACAGAATACAAGTGTGTGAATGAGAGGGAGGTCAGTGGAATTGTGAGGGTGCAGGGAGTAGAGTTGGTGAAGGTTAATGAGTTTAAATACTTGGGATCAACAGTACAGAGTAATGGGGATTATGGAAGAGAGGTGAAAAAGAGAGTACAGGCAGGGTGGAATGGGAGGAGAAGAATGTCAGGAGTAATTTGTGGCAGACGGGTATCATCAAGAGTGAAAGGGAAGGTCTACAGGTAGGTAGTCAGGCCAGCTTTGTTATTTGGGTTGGAGACAGTGGCACTGACCAGAAAGCAGTAGACAGAGCTGGAGGTGGCAGAGTTAAAGATGCTAAGATTTGCATTGGGTGTGACGAGGATGGACAGGATTAGAAACGAGGACATTAGAGGGTCGGCTCAGGTTGGACGGTTTGTAGACAAACAAAGAGAGGCGAGATTGCTTTGGTTTGGACATGTGCAGAGGAGAGATGCTGGGTATATTGGGAAAAGACTGCTAAGAATAGAGCTGCCAGGCAAGAGGAAAAGAGCAAGGCCTAAGAGAAGATTTATGGATGTGGCGAGAAAGAACATGATGGTGATGGGTGTCACAGAGCAAGATGCAAAAGACAGAAAGATATGGAAAAAGAAAGACGAAAACGTCAAAACAATAAAACACAGAAGTTTAACTCCATGTTTAAATAAAGAAAACAATTGAACCAATAAGGTGACGTGTAACTATTTTGCACTCAATTGACAGTAGCAAATCAGCCCAGCTTAGGCTAGACTGTACTGGATGTGGAAGAGTCATTCATCATCAGAAATAGACATTATAGGCCAAACATGAAAGGACATCAAAGGTCAGTCAGGAATGGGACTAAAGATCATGAGCTATAGATCCATGGAAATTGATAATCAATGGCTATTCATCATTAGAACTGAGATTGTTTCAATAAACCCTGTTGGGATTGATAATCATATGCTAAGTAGCATTCAGACTGTACAGCCTTCATAAATAATAATGGGATCCATTATCAGTGAACATAACATTTTAAAACTGAACATCATGTACTAAATAGTATCCAAATTATATGGCACAGATTTTTGTTACATTTTCAGTAGAAAATAAAATCACTTATCTTAAATAAATAAGCCATGTGGTTGCAGAGTTTGTCATTATACTTGCACTTAAGGAAGGAATTTGTCACTATTAAAAAGACAGACATACTGTAAGCAGTCCTTTAGTAGACAGTGGAACTACATTTCAGTTGCTTTTTTTTTGCCTTTATGTTTCATAAGAGATGGTATTCAGTTTGGGCAACCATGATAGTCCATTTTGCAAAATGTTTGCTAAAAATTATTTATTTTATTAATTTTCAGTCTGAAAAATACGATATATAACATACATGTATCTGAAACATACCATATAAAGGACGTCAGACAACTGTGAAAAATTAAACTAATAACAAAGATCTTAATTCCACTAATCTTCTGCTCATAGAAAAATATCAGACGATAAAGGTGGGATAAGCTGAGGAATGCAATAGAGCTCAGCTTGAAAGTCCAGGGCCCTTACGTATAAGACTTGCTTAGGCTGAGAAATGTGTGAAAGCCATTTCTTACACAAAAGTCAGGATTTACTAAACAAGAACTAGGTGTAGAAACTGACTTAACGTTATGGAAAGATTCAAGCTTCTTTAAGTAATACACATACTGTTTTAGTCTTGGCATTTTAGTGACTCCAAGCAACAAGACAATGAAGTGAACAGAAAACATTTTTTATTACATACTAGCCATCCCTTGTGGCTCCACTCGAGTATTAATGAAAAAGGACAGTGAGGAGGGCCCTGCCCAGCTCCCCACTCCTGATGTCATGCTTTCCTCTCCCCTTGGAATGCAACCTCTGTCTCAGATTAGTGTGAATATATTGCTCTTGCAAGCGAACTATGAGTCTTAGAGCGACGAGAGAAATTGCAAAATCAACCAGAATGTTCAAGCAAATTCTAGAAAAAAAAAAAGATCTAAATCTGTCAAGGAGTTCTCTCGTTTGCTATCTAAGCGGATGTAAGATATGCCTCGAGGCTGGTGCGTGAGTAAGGAGGGCCCCGCCCCCCTCCCCTCGACCTGCTGTGTGTCTCTCGGAGTCACTCAAATAAATCGGTACCATAAGCGAACTGTGATACATAGCGCAATGAGAGAAGTCGCAAAATCAACCAGAATGTTCAAGCAAATTATAGAAAAAAACCCGATCTAAATCTGTTAAGTACAGATAGGTCCATAAATATTTGGACAGAGACAACTTTTTTCTAATTTTTGGTTCTGTACATTACCGCAATGAATTTTAAATGAAACAACTCAGATGCAGTTGAAGTGCAGCTTTAATTCAGTGGGGTGAACAAAACAATTGCATAAAAATGTGAGGCAACTAAAGCATTTTTTTAACACAATCCTTTCATTTCAGGGGCTCAAAAGTAATTGGACAGTTCACTCAAAGGCTATTTCATGGGCAGCTGTGGGCAAGTCCATCGTTATGTCATTATCAATTAAGCAGATAAAAGGCCTGGAGTTGATCTGAGGTGCGGTGCTTGCATGTGGAAGATTTTGCTGTGAACAGACAACATGCGGTCAAAGGAGCTCTCCATGCAGGTGAAAGACGCCATCCTTAAGCTGCGAAAACAGAAAAAACCCATCCGAGAAATTGCTACAATATTACGAGTGGCAAAATCTACAGTTTGGTACATCCTGAGAAAGAAAGCAAGCACTGGTGAACTCAGCAACGCAAAAAGACCTGGACGTCCACGGAAGGCAACAGTGGTGGATGATCGCAGAATCATTTCCATGGTGAAGAGAAACCCCTTCACAACAGCCAACCAAGTGAACAACACTCTCCAGGGGGTAGGCATATCGATATCCAAGTCTACCATAAAGAGAAGACTGCATGAAATTAAATACAGAGGGTGCACTGCAAGGTGCAAGCCACTCATAAGCCTTAAAAATAGAAAGGCTAGATTGGACTTTGCTAAAGAACATCTTAAAAAGCCAGCACAGTTCTGGAAAAACATTCTTTGGACAGATGAAACCAAGATCAACCTCTACCAGAATGATGGCAAGAAAAAAGGATGGAGAAGGCATGGAACAGCTAATTATCCAAAGCATACCACATCATCTGTAAAACACGGTAGAAGCAGTGTGATGGCTTGGGCGTGCATGGCTGCCAGTGGCACTGGGACACTAGTGTTTATTGATGATGTGACACAGGACAGAAGCAGCCGAATGAATTCTGAGGTGTTCAGAGACATACTGTCTGCTCAAATCCAGCTAAATGCAGTCAAATTGATTGGGCGGCGCTTCATGATACAGATGGACAATGACCCAAAACATACAGCCAAAGCAACCCAGGAGTTTATTAAAGCAAAGAAGTGGAAAATCCTTGAATGGCCAAGTCGGTCACCTGATCTTAACCCAATTGAGCATGCATTTCACTTGTTGAAGACTAAACTTCAGACAGAAAGGCCCACAAACAAACAGCAACTGAAAGCCCCTGCAGTAAAGGCCTGGCAGAGCATTAAAAAGGAGGAAACCCAGCATCTGGTGATGTCCATGAGTTCAAGACTTCAAGCTGTCATTGCCAGCAAAGGATTTTCAACCAAGTATTAGAAATGAACATTTTATTTCCAGTTATTTAATTTGTCCAATTACTTTTGAGCCCCTGAAATAAAGGGATTGTGTTAAAAAAATGCTTTAGTTGCCTCACATTTTTATGCAATCTTTTTATTCAACCCACTGAATTAAAGCTGAAAGTCTGCACTTCACCTGCATCTGAGTTGTTTCATTTAAAATTCATTATGATAATGTACAGAACAAAAATTAGAAAAAAGTTGTCTCTGTCTAAATATTTATGGACCTAACTGTAGTTGTCTTGTGAAAAGCGGACAAACAGATATAGAGACATTGGAATTTCTATATTACATATTTCAATGACATGTTGGTCACATTCTGATGTCTGATCATCCAGCCATCCATTTTCTATATCTGATTGTTCTAAATGTGTAGAAGTAGAAGTAACCTCTCTGAACCTAAATCTGAAGAAGTGAACTAAACTGCAATTAAAGGGTATTTCTGTATCGATTGGCAGGGATTGCGCGATTTCTGAGTGATGGTCTCTGTAATGTAGACTCAAATTCAGCACACAGTTCCAAAAGAACAGCTCTAGGATGTCTAAATCAGCTAATATTATCGGTTTTCACAAGAAAGGACACAAATACCATCAGTAATATTTAAATGACAGAAAATGCGTTTTAAATTTGTTTGTGCATTTTAATTGTGGCAAAATAAGCACTTTTTTATTTTAAGAAATTAGAAAATATATCCATTATGGAACACTCAGGTGCGACATAGTTAACTGTGATGAAAGTTGAAGTGTTTTTTATTATTTATTTGCTTCATCAAAGAGAAAGATATCACATTTTTGTTGTTTAAATATTTAACAAAAGGGCTATGTTTGATGTGTGATGCAGATCTGCTCGAGCGGCACTTTGTAATGGCAAGCAGAAGCCGCAGCCAATTCAGTCGCTCCTTGATACTGCCGATATGTTTTTCCAACTGCACCTTTTGCTGTTATTCAAGTAGAAGTAACCTCTCTGAAGTTAAATCTGAAAAAGTGAACTAACATGCACTTGAAGGGTATTTCTGTATGGATTGGCAACATAGAAGTGAAAGTTAGGGGTGCAGGCAGGAACAATTTCTGGACAGGGTGCCAGCCCATAACAGGGTAAACACGCACACTTACACACATACATCAGGAAACGATTTACCATCACACCTAACCTGTGTTTGGACTATTAGAAGAAAGTGGAGCAAACCCACCCAGACCCACGTGCAAACTTCACACAGGGACCAGCTTTGATGCAACCCCCAGACTCTTCATTACGAGACAGCAGTGCTATTGTTGATTAACATATATTCATTAAACATGGCCTTAAAAGTTGAGGAGAAAGACCCTTTTTTGAGACATATTTTAGTAACATGGTGCATCTGAGACGGGGAAGCAAGCCCCCCAGCCACTCCTTAAATTCAGTAATACTTCAAGTTCACTTTCAGTTAACTTTTGTGTCTACTGTTCTGCCATGGGTAAAGAGATAACTCTAGAACATGGTCAGATTTATATGATCAGGTCATGAATATTCAAAAAGGGCACTGGTAAGATGTGACGAGGACTGGATAAAAGCGTGTGCACAAATGAAAAGTTTTAAGTTCATCCGAGATTTGCAAAGGAACTTGGTGTAAGACCTGATTTGCGTATGGTTTTAAAAATACAATTTTTTTTCATGTGTATGCTGTTTTTACCTTCCTTGCATAAGCAAAAGTTTAGTATGGAATCTAAACAAGGTTTAACACCCATGGGTCTAAACAAACTGGCATGAAAGTTTTTCTTTATTGATGCTTAAAAATGGAGGAAAAATGGTTGTTCCCTTCACTACTTTATGCCTAATGGTAAATGTAAGGGATTTTTATGAAAGGATTAGTAAATAAGATGGATTCATTACACTAATCTAAAGTCCAAATTCAATATCAGTACTAACTTTTACCAAAACCAAGAAAAACAAAGCAGCACAGTCTGTTATTTAAGGTCATGAAAGAAGCCAACCATGCACAAACAAGTCAGGTTTTAATCCACAATCTCAGATAACCAGGAAGTGAGTGGTCCTGACCTTTATACCAGTGACCCAGTGACATTACAGGACACAACCTTGGGGCTTTCTTTTGGCGTAACCACCCTAGCAGCTCTATTCAAAGAACCTGCAAATTGCGGCTCCCCTGGAAAACACAATATTTTCAACTCTCATAAAATGAGTTCAAAACTAAGAATAAGTGCCAGGAATGGATTCAGCAACTGAAAAACCGTACAATTGTACATATAAAATCCTAAATATGGTCTTCAAAAACATCGTAAAAATGAAAAGAAAAACAATTCATAAAAATCTCAGTGTCATGGTAGCAAAGTGTTTGACTTTGAGAAAATTATTATATGTCATACTTATGTAAAAGCTTGTAGCAGATAATTATTTAAAAGTAAGAGATTTTTAACAGGATATTCAAAAAAGTAGTCAAACAAGTTATGTAACTAACTAACAAAATTCAACCAAGAAACCACTTCCAAAATGTTATAGTTCAGATATGGTTTAATTCCTGGTTTTCTTTTTCTATATATTATTTTATACAGCATATTATGTTATTAATTATATTTATGGTTTTGTTATTTTTGTGTTTTATTTATTTAAAACCATGTTGTTTGTTAATGTTTTATTATGTAAATGTCTGTGTTGGTTTTCTTTTTTGAGCACTGTCTCTTTGTTCTGGTGCCATAGGGGTCAGGGCCATCAAATAATGCAGCTGGAAAACCACCCCAGCAGTATTTATGGAGAAGCAGTATTTTAATACGGCTACTTCTGTATTGAAGTTGTTCTTATCCCTTGTAATGTATTTTCAATCTTGATTTGTAGCTCTTCTAGTTTTGACTTACAGCTTTCTTTGGATTCTGTTTTTTTTTTTGGATTTGTTAAACCAATTTGTTTTTTTCTTTCTTTCTTTTCTTTTGTGTCTGTCTTATCATTATCGTTAGTGATGATATCATAAAAAGAAGAAAACTCGGAAAATCCCTGGCACAATGAACAGAGGGACTAAAATGGGGGCTTTTGTTAAGGTTGTGCTAAAAATGTAAATGTCCAACAGTGAATGATATAAAAGTGTAATGTGAGGTATGGTGTCAATATTATTTTATGTTATAAAATATAATAATGTTCAAAAGTTTTTTTTTATGTTGTAAGATGCAAATGACTTGTAGATCTTTTTAACAACAAGTTTTCATAGAATTTACAGGGTGAAATTATGGAATGGATCATTTTGAAGAGTAATAACAAAGGATGAACTACCTTTTTGTCACTGAGACCTGAAACCTGATCTACATATTCCTCCTGGATCATGAAGGCAGCCAGATTGGCAGTGTAGCTGGCCAAGAAGATGACAGCGAAGAAGGCCCACACTGAGACCATGATCTTGCTGGTGGTGCCTTTGGGATTCTGCACAGGCACAGAGTTATTGAACACCAGGCCCCACAAGAGCCAAATTGCTTTGCCGATGGTGAATGAGGGGCCGCCAGGCTCTGCAAAAGAGGAAAAGTAAACTCCATCAGACAAGGCCACATGTAATGCTGCAACCATTCCAGTGATGAAATTAACTAATGACGGATATCTGGCTGAAAGACATCCACTTTGAGGTGTCTAACTACTAAAGGAAAATATTAATGAGGCATTCAAAACTGTTAACAATATGCATGAGCAATATCAGCTTATCAGTATAGCAAAATAAATTGAATCTTTGCATCAGTGGTTTTTGATTTGTTTTTATTTTTTGCATAAATATCAAACACAGATTTTACAAAAGTCTTCTAAGCTGCAGTTAGGTTATGGGAAGGAAAAAAAATGAAAGTTAATTTTGACATTTTCATGTTAATGTGAAGGTGGTCCAGTGGTCAACATCCTGGGTTCAAATTTAAAATTTACTTGAGGTAATAATATACCCATTATCTATGCAAAGTAATATTTATGCAGTCACTGCATGTGTTTCCTTGTGTTACTCTGTTTCTTTTGTCCAAGGACATGTAGGGCAACTTAACTGGCTACTGTAAATCGGCCTCAGTGTGCATGACTGTGGGTCTGTGCTTGAGTGGGTACTGCAATGGACTGGCACTCTGTGCAGTGTTGTTTTCTGCCCTATGTTGGCAGGATAGCCTTTGGCCCACATGACGCTGAACTGGATTAGGTTTGAAAATGTGATATTGGGCAGGCATGGCACTACACAGGTCTAGATATTTTTTAGAGCTACTAGGCAATTTGCTGACCAAAAAAAAAAAATAAATAAAACAAAAAAAAAAAACAAACAAATGCAATGCTTTGAATGAAAGAAAGGTTTAGCTATAAGTAGATACTGTTACAATATGGTATGACTTTACCTTCAAAAAGGTCTCATTTAGCAGTTTATTTGTCTTTTGTGAACACACACAGCATATGGACTAAGAGATATCACTAAACACTACTGCATCCATGACAATTTTTTCACGTAGACTAATTTTTATACAGTGCTTTTGGTTTATTTATTATATACATAGCTTAATAATTTTTTTCATTTAAGATGATTATGTATTCACATATTTTGTGAACCTGCTTATTTTATTACAAAATCAAAATGACAACCCAGAAATATTTGATCCTACATTTTGGTAAAAACTACTTTTATAATGCACATTTAAGGATGTGGGGAGCAAACTGATTCAACAAATAATGTCCCTAGCACATTTCATTTGGGACTCTTGAAGAAAACTGGGGTGGCGTGCATTTTATTTGGATTTTGCATGTCCTCCCTTGCTTATGTGGATTTGTAAGCTCTCGGGACGACTGCCAAAGCTATTTACCTCAGCATGAAGATGTTGTTGTGGTTGGCCTTGTAAGAGCCTGATCTCTTACTATTATCCATTACTAAACAATATAACAATAAATAGAACCATCAAAAGGAGAAAAAATATTGATTTTTACAACAGGCAAAATAATTATTTTGTTTAATTAAAACATTACTTAATTTAACTTAAAAGGGAATGAATTGATCTTTTATATACAGTATCTCAAAGTTTTAATTTCTAATTCTGAAATCATATATACACAAACTAACAGAAGGACTATACTCTAGACATTCAATGTACTAAATACATACATTTAATACAGTAGACATATACATTTAACATGCTAAATGTTTAAACATATAAACTGCTCAAAAAATTAACGGAACATTTTGAAAACACATCAGATGTCAAAGGGAAAAAAATCCTGCTGGATATCTCTACTGATATGGAATGAGTAATGTGTTAGGAATGAAAGGATGCCATATCGTTTGATGGAAATGAAAATTATCAGTCTACAGAGGGGTGAATTCAGACACCCTGAAAATCAAAGTGAAAAAATGATGTGGCAGGCAGGCTAGTCCATTTTGCCAAGCAGCAACTCCAAATCGTACTCAGTAGTTTGTATGGCCCTACCCACATGCTTCTATGCATGCCTGACAACATCGGGGCATGCTCCTAATAAGATGACAGATGGTGTCCTGGGGGATCTCTTCCCACATCTGGACCAGGGCATCAATGAGCTCCTGGACAGTCTGAGGAGCAACCTGGTGGCGTCGGATGGACCGAAACATAATGTTACAGAGGTGTTCTATCGGATTTAGGTCAGGTGAGCATGGGAGGCAGTTGATAGTATCAATTCCTTCATCCTCCAGGAACTGCATGCATCCTCTCGCCACATGAGGCCGGGCATTGTCGTGTACCAGGAGGAACCCAGGACCCTCTGCACCAGCATAGTGACTGACAATGGGTTCAAGGATTTCATCCCGATACCTAATGGTAGTGAAGATGCCATTGTCTAGCCTGTAGAGGTCTGTGTGTCCCTCCATGGATATGTCTCCCCAGACCATCACTGACCCACCACCAAACCGGTCAAGCTGAGTGATAGTACAGGTAGCATAACATTCTCCATGGCTTCTTCCAGACCCTTTCACTTCTGTCAAATGTGCTCAGTGTGAGCCTGCTCTCATCTATGAAAAGCGCAGGGCGTCCTGGACCTGCCAATTCTGGTATCATGGCAAATGCCAATCGAGCTCTACGGTGCCAGGCAGTGAGCACAGGGCCCACTGGAGGATAGGCCCTCAGGTCACCCTCATGAAGTCTGTTTCAGATTGTTTGGTCAGAGACATTCACACCAGTGGCCTGCTGGAGGTCATTTTGTAGGGCTCTGGCAGTGCTCATCATGTTTCTCCTTGCCCAAAGGAGCAGATACCTGTCAGTCCTGCTGATGGGTTAAGGACCTTCTATGACCCTGTCCAGCTCTCCCAGAGTAACTGCCTTTCTCCTGGAATCTCCTCCATGCCCTTGAGACTGTGTTGGGAGACACAGCAAACCTTCTGGCAATGGCATGTATTGATGTGCCATTGTGGAGAAGTTGGACTACATGTGCAACCTCTGTAGGGTCCAGGTGGCCTCATGCTACCAGTAGTGACCCTGACTGTAGCCAAATACAAAACCAGTGAAAAAACAGATGAGGACGGAAAAATGTTAGTGGCCTCCACCTGTTAAACCATTCCTGTTTTGGGGGTCGTCTCATTGTTGCCCCTCTAGTGCGCCTGTTATTAATTTCATTAACACCAAAGCAGATGAAACTGATTAACAACCCCCTCTGCTACTTAACTGACCAGATCAATAGCCCAGATGTTTTATAGAATTGATGCTATACTCGGATTAAAAAAGGGTTCCTTTAATATTTTGAGCAGGATATGAAAACATAATGTATTGCATTATATTTTTTGTATACAATAATAAAATCACAAATTTTAATGTCAGTTTTTCTAAATTACACATGTGATCGGTTTGCAGGCCTTGTTTCATTTAATTCAAATAACAATGGATTAGGTAAAATAAAACAACTTCTTTTTACTCTATATGTATTTATAGAAATTCACAAGTTCAGGATTAATTTCAAACAGTTTCCTTCTGGAGCAGGGCAGATTAAATGGCTGACATAGAGTGAAGTAAGCTGAAGGCAGTGACTGCACCAGAAACATAACAGTTTCAAGTTAAATACCTTAAACCCTGCACCACATTACATATGAAAAAGAGAATTTCTGCATAACCACATCATTATCTTCCACAGGTATTTAATTTGAAAGTTTAACAGGCACAGTGAATGTCAGTTTTGCTCTTACCACGTCCATCAGCAAGGCATCGGTTGTAGCCCACAGGGCTGAAATACTCAAAAACGAAGACGGCCACTGCTGAGACGATGAGTAGCATCACAAACATCATGACCCATACATCTGCGCTGAAAGGTTCTGGATTCAAACAGAGAAAAACACATAATGGACTCTTAACAAAAGATTCAGAATCAGTTATTTCAATGAACTGTCAAGAAGGAGGTCAGTGTAGCTCATATCAAGTTTCCTGCAGGATAGAATGTTGGGCTGTTTTGCATCTGACGTCAGCCATTTGCTACTGTAATTGCATCTGATTCTATTTGTCTAGTGCTCTTTGAGAGTTTATAAACTCCCAACACAATATAGGTAATTCATGTGCCATTTTTACTATGAACTCTTTCTTTAGTTAAAATGTATCTACACTTTGTGTTAAAAAAAGTCTTTGTATTTTTGAGGAAATGATTGGCTTGAAAGAAAAAGAAAAATATGTATAATATCTTTGTTCACTCAAAAGGGTAATTTTTAACCAGTCATCATAGAGGCAATTAGTAAAATTTAAAGACAGTGTAAAAGGGCCCTGAGAGTAGAGCTGTAAGTGCGTATTATTGTTAAAAACATTTGGGTTGGACAATGACTGACTGTCTGACTGACTGACATTGTAAAGCCATGGCAGAATTTTTATGGAACATCAACCTTCCCTAAGATAATACATTTTTAAGAACAAGGAATGTTCACAGTATGAACTGTCACACACGTGTGAAAAGGAGGGAGATGTATGGACCAAGTGAGGGTAATTCCATGCTAGGCCAGACGGTGGTGGGGCGCACTAAACTTTCTTCTGTTGTCTCTGCAGACATAAAACGGGAAAATCTGTGTGATCCAACTCTAAAGATGTCACTTCCGGTCCCGGCACTCAGAAACACGTCACTTCCAGTTCCGACCCCAGAAGCACGTCTCTTCCGGGTTCACTATGCCACTTCCTATCTTGACAGTTAAAACCGTCATCATCTACAACCATAGTCAGTTCAGCTATGGATTCCAATCCATGCACATCAGTGCTATTTTCAAACCCTTTTTGTAGCAGGGAAATTATACAGGTGGCTGCCCCAAATCTTGTTGAGTGTGTTGAGTCTAATAATTTCACAGAACATATGAAGTACTGCTAGCACACTCATTTTTATATAATGGAAATGGGACGATCTGCAAATGGTCCTTCTTGTTCTCTAAATATTACACTCTGCTCCTTTTTTCAGCAGTAACACTCAAAGAAGTAGTTTTTGAGACATCAGTAAATCATGATTAACCTGGCATTTTAACAATTTTAAAAAGCAATCAGAAAGTGGTATATTGAGAAGACTTATGCATATGCATATGAGAAAGGGCTTTCAGTTATTAATGTTAAAATATAATACTAAGTGCATCATTGAGTTAAAGAAGAGTATAACAGGACAAAATTCATTGATGAGGCTTTTAAAGTTATGAGTATGAGTTTAGGCTTTACACAATGGAACCTGAGTCTCTGTTTAAGCAGCATAAATGTGATAATGCAGCTATTCTTTGTTTATTTAAATTAATGTGACCTTTCACTGACATAAAAATAAAATTTAATTCACACCTTCCACATTAATATATATAGCAGCTCTAAAATAGTTTATCATCATGACATTTGGTCTGACTCATTATTAATAGGATACACAGAACCCAATCATTTCAGTCTTGAACATTTACAGATCTGCAAATCATTTTATAGAAAACAATGTTACCCAAAAAAGCAGACGGAGAAACTGTTCCGTTGCTCCGTGACACCATCACACTGATCCCGGTCTCAATGAAGGGAACAGAAAAATCGATGACCTCCGATCTTTCCTCATTGATTGTCAAAGAGCCTACTGCCATCTGTGCTCGCTTAAATACCACCTGTGTACAAAAAAGAAATTTCCACAATCTCACAGAAGTATTAATTCCAAATTAATTTTGTTGGAGTTTACAGAATCATCTAAATTCTTAAATTAATCCCTACTGTGAGGAAGAGCTATAAGTTGTTTTTTCTTATGAGATACCTTAAAAGAAAAGATTCAGTTTAAGATGAAGGGTACAAAAGTGAATTAGCTATTTATATACTGTAAGTAACCAAGCTAGAATCCTGCTCAGCTTGACCCCTCAATTCAGTCTTGGTCTGGTGTAACATTTTAATATACCATTTAAACAACTGTGCAAAAAATGGACATTCATTCCATAACTTTCATTTTCCACTCACAGTCCATTGCCACAGTTCTAGACTTTAATCTAGGATGTAGGTACGGCTTGCTCACCACTTGTGCTTTGTAGAAAACATTGTGCTCATGTTTTTAAATCATTTATTAACGTCACTGAAAGATATTACATTATCATAATTTCATGTCACTACAAAATTCAAAGCACCTAATATTGTTGCTTTTAGGTAGAAAAAGTTATATCTGAAATTGAAAATCTGAAAAGCAGTTTGCCTAGATAAGAAGGATTTCTAAAGTTACTTGAAGAAAATGTGATCTCAAGAGCAAATTAAAAATTTGAAAATAAGCAAAGGCAATTGTGAAAATGAGCAAGGAAAATAGTGAGATTTTGAAATTTTCATTATCAGGCGTTTCATTTGTTTATTATTTTTGTTTCTTTTTTACAGTTCCTTTTTTAAAGTTTGTTTTGGGAGTTTCAAACATCAAGAAATCTGCTCATCGCATTGGTTTTTTGAATCATAAGACTTTTTCATAATGTGTGCCACAATAGTTAGATGCACGTACATTGGATGCCAGGTGATTTCTCCTTATAAACCAACAGCATGGAGATTTCGTCCAAGTTTGTGGCTAAAACCTAATGCTTAGCAATTCTGTTTAAGCATTTAAAAGAATCCCTTGGTTTTGAACTCTTTTTTGCTCCTCAACAGAGGCTCACTGGCCATTAGGGCATTTGGACAATGCCTGGTGGGCCGTGGACTCTGGTCTGGTCATGAGCCGGCCGTTTCATTAATAAATTTTATGTACTGGTTACTGTTTGAGATTAAAAATATTTTCTAAACTACTAAACATTATATGTCATCAAGGTGTTTTAGCTGTCAGTATACAATGTTGCAGCAAAAAATTTGGTCAAAACTGCCTTATGCTGATTTCTGTTTCAATACATCTCGGTTAGTATATAGTTTATTGCAATTTATTTTAGCTCATGTATAGTATTTAAATTTTTCAGTACTAATAATTAGTTTAGATTATATATTATGCATTTTGTTGTTCTCTGGTCATCGGCATGAGTGATAATTAGTGGTTTTCAGCTGTGATTATTAGTATGATGAAATAAAGTTATAAAGCACAGGATAGGAATTTTTCATATTAGGACGGAACATTTATAGTTTATCGTTAAGTTAATGGAACATTTCAAACATTTGAGGCTTTCATTATAACCTTGATTATAATTTATTCCATTGTAAATGAGCAGTTTGATTATCGAGTTGAAAATAATTGTTTCATACCTGTAATCACTTACTTTGCTTTAGGCCACCTAACCACCTATATGGGTAATTATTTGACATTGAATTAAGTAAAGTTCAATTAACACCTACTCATGACCTCGTCCTTGTTTGACCTCATATCATTGTCGTTCATTTCAGCCATTCAGCATCTATTGTCAAATATGGATGAACCAAAAAAGACAAGGAGAAAAGGTGGGGCTCAGAAAGAACGTCATCGAAAGAAAATGAAACTGGCAGAAAGTGCTTCAAAGTGCAGAAACCTTGTGGATCTGTTCAAAGGTACTAATACCGGCACCCGGCCAGACGGCCCTGGTGAAGTCAGCGAACAAGGGGATGAAGAAATGGATTTGGTAAATCACATGATATTGACATTTGACATGAACTCTAATAACGTGTAAGCCGTGTTACTAATTTTTTATTTTTCATGAAATTTTATTTCTAATCATCCTCAAATTTTAGGTTGTGTCTAAACAACAGTGTACAAATTAAGTTTGGCAACAGTTTAGATAGAGTTCATATCATAGGCTCGTAGCAAGTAGCGAGCCGCATACTCATCACAAATTTTAAGAAAATTACAATGAATAATGGGCAGAGTGGGTCGACCTTGTCATCTCACTCGTTGAAGGATGCCCGGGCTGGTTTTGAAACCCAGTCCGCTCCTGCTCCTCGACAAAGATTTTCATCTACTGTTTTGGTTTTAGCTCTAGTCACTATTTTTGGTTTCTGACTTTCTTGCTACAATTCAGTACTTATGCTTTTTGTTTAATTTGATAGACTGTGTTTACTAAATCTTGTCTTACAGATTTGTCCTTAGCTAGTTACTTTTTACAATCCATCTTCTGATTCCATCCCCATTCAAATTGACAGCTGCTCTGTGCAGTCAGTCCAGATAACTCTTATTTCAAATAAAATATATAAAACATATGGAGAACTCCTTATAGAAGGGAAAAATGGTATTATGGAATGCTTATAAATATTGAAGTACAACAGGAAATATAAATTTGAAACTGAAAATGTTAAAAATTGTAAAATGTAAAATAAAACATTGTGTATATATAAATATAAATA
>JANRMT010049829.1:38160163-38175459 GCA_026402145.1 Polypterus bichir lapradei
GATGTACACATTTATGAAAAAATCCCAAAGGTTGCATGTTTAAAGTAAATGTTGTAATTCAACTTTCAAAAAAAAATGTTAATACTACAAGCACAAAGATTTTGGTTCTCCTAAGATCAACCCCAGTAGTTCCTATTCTGAATATTAGCGAGGTTGGCATGCTGCATGTTCTTGACACTTAGTAGATATCGGAGCAGCCATTCTTTTTCTTTCTGCCACGTAACCGGCTTCTGCAATCTGCCTCACACTGAGAAGATGTTACTGCTCTTCTTTTTCTTTCTGCTGTATCACCTTCTCTTTCAGTTTCCCAATAAAATTTTCCACCTCAATAACTCAACAGAGGTTGCCGTTATCCACATTTTGTTTTGCTTCACCAACATGTAGCATGTTATAAGCTTTCCGTAAAGATGAAGATCAAACTTGTAACCTCAGTGGTCCACTGAAATCATATGACAGAATGAAACGCAGCCCTTACCATTTTATATTTACTGTACATTTACTACACTATCTGAAAAATCTGAGAAGTTTAGTAATTATTAAGTCAGATAACAATGCATATACCACACTTACTTATGTACTTCAGTGTCTTAAGGCACATAACAAAACAACCAAAATACCAAGAAAAACAACAAAAGAAAAGGTGTACCTCTCCAACCATTCCATTCCATGTGCCATTGATTTTTTTGCCATGCTTGCCATTAGTCACCAAATAGAGGTCATACGTGAACTTGACTTGCTTGGCGATCTTTTTGAGGATGTCAATGCAGAAACCTTTGCAGCACAGTTTGGTGTAAACAGGTGTCTCATCTGTTCCATTTCTGTAGAAAAAAATGAAAGTGTAGACAAAGCAGAGAGTATGGGAATTAATGCACACTTTGAGAGATGAACAAAAAGTAAAGTCTGAAGGCAAAATGTGTAATTCACTGGGCAGCATATAAGGTGTTTATAATTTAAATGGCCAAAAATCAAACCCTGAAACATAGTATGACAGGAATATATCTGTCTGCACCTAAAATCTGGAGTAGCCTGCCAATAGGAAATCGCCAGGCTAATACAGTAGAACACTTTAAAACACTGCTGAAAACATATTACTTTAACATGGCCTTTTTATAACTTCACTTTAACTTAATCCTGATACTCTGTATGTTCAATTCATCATAATAACTATTCATGGTGGCTCTAAAATCCGTACTAACCCCTACTCTCTCTTCTGTTTCTTTTTCCGGTTTCTTTGTGGTGGTGGCCTGTGCCACCTCCACCTACTCAAAGCTTCATGATGCTCCAACAATGATGGATGGATTAAAAGGCAGAAGTCTACGTGACCATCATCAAGTCCTTCCGTGAGAACCCTAAATCCAAAGAGGACTGTTTCATTTATGTTAGGTAGAATGCCCAGAGGGGACTGGGCAGTCTAATGGTCTGGAATCCCTACAGATTTTATTTTTTTCTCCAGCCGTCTGGAGTTTTTTTTTGTTTTTTCTGTCCACCCTGGCCATTGGACCTTACTCTTATTCTATGTTAATTAATGTTGACTTATTTTATTTTCTTACTGTGTCTCTTATTTTTCTATTCTTCATTATGTAAAGCACTTTGAGCTACTTTTTGTATGAAATTGTGCTATATAAATAAATGTTGTTGTTGTCTGCATATTTGTACACTAAGCTAGAAGAAAGTAACTGAATTAATCTGAAATAAGTAATAAATAAACAGCTCCCTTTGGAAAAGAACAGAAAGGTAAGACAATGACAAGGACTAAACAGAAAGTACAGAATAAACAAAGTACACAAAAATAATCCCTTCTGCTTCATTTGGTTCAACTGCCTGACCGTTTTTTACATGTCTGCCAGCTAAGGTTGTTTGTACTTTATCTGTCCCAAAAGCGTGAGAAATAACTTTAGCTCCTCTACTTATTCTCTAAATTAAATAGTGCACTAAATGATCATTTGTTTTAGCTTTGCCCACCTTCCAAAACTGAGGTGAAGGATCTATAGCCAAGATTAGCCATTTATGCAGTAAAGTGGCACTGAAATCACTTCTAGTATCGAGGACATACCGTGATCACCAGGCCACAGTGTCCTCTTGTAGATATTCTTTGGATCATTTGAATAATGAACAACTATCGCCTTTCTTACCCTAACCCTAACCCTAACCCTAACCCTAATTTTAACATAATAGGGAAATAAAACTCAAAATTTAATCTTATACTTATTTAAATTAAACTTCAAAATTTCACGTAATACCTTATAAAGTTTTGATATGGGAAATTATTCTAACTCAACAAATAGTGTTGCTAGACTGAAGTGAAAAAGCACTCTCTTCTCTAAATGGCCGTCAATCCACTGAGCAGGAAGCAAAGTGGGCAAGTTGTGTTGTCGTCTTTTAATTTGTGACAGGAAAAGTTGCGTACAAATAAAGGCAAATCACATGCAAATAAAAATATGCAGCAGAAGTCAATAATTACCAGTACTTGGTTTGGCAGGCAGTGTTTCTGGTCACAGTGATAAAGTTTCAACCTTGATCATTCATTTCCTCCTGTTGTTTTCTAGAAGTAAATATGGCGTTTCCGCTCTGCATTTGCACCAAATAAGAGCAGCAAGCAGCGATTGGCTTTTTATGGGACAAAGGTATACCAGGAGCTGAAATCCTTGTTGGTTTGTCAGAATTATGTTACAGACTTGCTCAATGTTGCCTTCGGGATGTCCCGCTCCTTCTTCATGCTTAACACTTGTCTGACCGTTTTTGAACTTTTCAGCCCATCTGTAAACACTCCAGAGTGGTAAAACTCTGCCTTCATATTGTGTAGAAAGCCTTCTATGGATTTTGGCCCCTGGTGCACCTTCAGTTCATAAAATGTGGATTACTGCTTGCTCCTCTTGTTTTGTGAAAATGGAGAACAGAACTGCAATGTTTACTCCTAGAAAACAACAAGAGAAATTTCACCACTGTGAGCACAGACCCACCATGTTCTTCATATCCATGCACAACCAACTGAAACAAAGTTATCACAAAAGTGCAGATAATTATTGACTTACCCTCGTATATTCCCTGAAAAAAAGTTTTAGTAGCAAATTGCCTCAACTCTGTCATACTCTGAGTGGAGGAAGATATCACTCAAAGGTTTTAATACATGGCTATATTGAGACTTACTTAAGTGTAAGATCGAATGTAGAAATATTCTGCACATTTAGTGAGAGAATGCTGATAACAAATATAATATAAATGTATAATAATATATAAATGTATGTTTTACCTAAGCTCTGACCCATGAGGTCTAAATCCTGTATTATCTCTTGTTTTAAGACACAAAGAATTCAAACAACACACACTTTCAAACAGCCAGACTCACGATTTCCTCTGTTTTCTGCAGGGCACAGTATTGCGCATACATGTCCCACTGAGGGGATCCACGTTTTCAACAATAACAAAGGGAGCTTCTTCCAAGGTGGCGATGCTCAGGTGGTCATCTTCCCTCTCTTCTGCATCAGAAAACAGGTCAAACCGTGGCCAAACATGGTATTTCATCGAAAGGGTGCGGTTTTCCCATTTTCCAACCTGCTCATAAAAACAGAAGGGTGCAGTGGTTACCTTCAATAGTAATCTAGAGGATGAGAGGAAAAAACTATATTTGAATGAAGACAGGCATCAGCTAAATTAAAAGTGTTGTCAATTCTGAGGAAGTTACTTTCCATTTGTAACTGAAACAAATCGCTAATTAGCTTTCATCTACATAAAATGATCTGGGAATGAAGTCAGTGTGTACTCCTTTCACTATAAAAAGAAAACAATGCCCATTTAGTAACTAAATACACATGGCCGTTACTATTATCCTTATGTTGCATGTTAGAATTGAGGTTTTATTTGCTAGTAAATTCCATGTAACTAACATAGATATGGCAATAAAATATTTACTTACTTTAAAGATTGGGCATTAAGCTAAATCACCATAACATAAATATTTAAGATAGCCATACAAACACTGGAACTAAAGTGCACACTGCTATAATACAAATAAATTAGTTTTCAACTGCTTCACATACAGCAGAGATAAGGACTGCCAAGCTGTGACAGAGTCTGATTTGACTCATTAGATGAGAGAGGTTAGGAGCAGGCACTGATACAGGGTGTTGCTGCACCCACCACATGACAAACCACGTCAGGAGCCCAAATTAGGACCTCAGAACAGCCAGGGCAACAGGTGAGTGACACCTCAGCACCTCACTAGTTTGAAAGGAATGGCACAGCGTGAGTTTCTTTTTTTTTTACATTGGCTGGAGTGCCAATCCTGCCAGCAACCCCTGAGTTTTCACTCCAAGTTGGAGGACCTGCTTTCAGGACTGGAAGCAGGTTAACATCATACCCAGAACCGAGCAAATGATGGGTAAGGGCCTTGCTCAAGGGCTCAACAGAGTGGAATCACTTTTAGCATTAATGGGATTCGAACCAGCAACCTACCAATTGCTTAGCCCCAGAAGCACAGATAAGAGGGGACAACAAAAGACACACGTGAATATGCTTTGAGATTATGCTTCTTCTGGAATTTCACAATGGGGTGTGTTAGAAAAACAGAGAAACTTATGTGCTGAGCCAATGTCTTGTTAGGGGAGGCATGATGGCGGAAAGGTGGGGAATAGGGTGTAGTACAATAGGAAGAGAAGCAGGCAAGAGTTATTCTTAACTTTATTTTCTATTGAACTTGAACCTCTCCACATATACCTAAATAAACAATGTCTTTCTGCTGATGAAATGGTACTTTAATTCAATGTTACGTTCACATGTGTTACATGTATTGAATTCATGTTATTAAACTGTAGTGTTTAAGGTTAATCAGTGTAAATGTACATTATTTCTATAAAGGACCCTGCATATAAGCTTAAATTTGATTTCTTCTCTTTAACTGTCTCATGATAATTCACATATTCATGAGTTTTAATTATACTATGCTTAACGATCTATTAAAAGTCAACCTTAATGACCATATCAAATTTATTAAACAAGACCTCACTTACTGACTTGATATAACCTTTGCCCAGGAGAATTTATATTATTAAAATTAATATGTTCATTTTTATCTTTTTCTTTTTTTTTTATCTTGGAATAGAAATAAACCAAAAATAAAATGTTAACGATACAAAGCAAAAAGAAGCGCTACACTAACCAATTTTAAGTTCTACTACTGAGTTGTGAATGCTCACTCACTGCAATTATCTAATTGGCCAATCATGTGGCAGCAGCAGAAAGTCATGCAGATATAGGTCAGGAGCTTCAAATAATGTTCACATCAGACACCAGAATCGGAAATAAAGGTGGTCTTGATGATCTTGACAGGGCATGATTGTTGTTGCTAGACGGGCTGGTTTGAATATTTCTGTAACTGCTTATTTCCTCTGATTTTCATCCACAACAATCTCTAGGGTTTGCCCAAAATGATGACAAAAACACAAAAATAAAACATCCAGGGAACAGCAGTTCTGCAGATGAAAATTATAAGAGAGCTCAGAGGAGAATGGTCAGACTGGTTTGAGGTGAAAGAAAGGCTACAGTAACTCAAATCACCGCTCTGTATAACTGTGGCAAGCAGAAAAGCATCTCAGAAGAGGAGACGACCACAATGGGTTCAACTGCAGCAAGCCAAGAACAGAAGCCTGAGGCATAGGCTCATCAGAACTGGACAGCTAGAGACTGGTCTGCTGTGGCATTCAGATAGTAGGGTCAGAATTTGGCAGCATTGGCATGAATCCATGCATTATGTCAACAATCCAGGCTGCTGGTGGTGTAATAGTGTGGAGAATGCTTTCTTGGTACACTTTGTGCATTTTAGTAGCAATTGATCATTAATTGATCAAAGTCTATTTTAGTATTGTTACAGACCATGTGTTTCTCTTATCCATCTTCCAATGGCTACTTCCAGCATGATATAACATCATGTCACATAGCAAAAGTCACCTCAAACTGGTTTCATGAACATAACAATGAGTTCAATATTCTTCAGAAGCCTTCCCAGTCACTGGACCTGAATCCAACCAAACACCTTTGGGACGTGGTAGAACAGCAGATTTGCAGCATTAGTGTGGCACTGACAAATCTGTAGAAAACGTGTGATGCAATCATGTCAGCATGTACCAGACTCTCAAAGGAATGTTTCCAACATCTTATAGAATTTCATGCTACGTGGAATTGTGGTTGTTTTTCAGAGCAACAGGAAGCCAAACCCAGTATTAGTATAGAGTGCTTAATAATTTCTCAGTGAGTTTATGAACTTATGGATGACTATAGAAAAGAAATCCTGCATCACTTCCTCCGTCTGCGTGAAACAACTACAATGAGCTTAAGTCAACATAGATGAAATCCAGTGATTCAACTCTCACTTATAATATGACAAGCTGTACCCTGTGGCTTCGCCCACATAGTAATGAAACAGGACAAACTTTAAAAATCAATAGACGTTGGAACTATATCTGATCATGCTCAGCTCTAAAGGGAAAGTGTTCCCCGCGTGGGGAGAAGAGCACATGGCCGTGATGTCTCTGGCAATCAGCAGCTACCCTCTAAAACACATGGAGCTCTGATCTCTCCCTCAAAAACGTCAAACGTTACTCCTTGACAATCTGTAGATGATAATGTCTGTTGAACAAACAGGTATTGCTAGCTAAGCGGACACGTGGAGAGTCATAGATTAACTCGAACAGAGGCTGCCACTCCTTTGGATTTGCATAAATACATCGGTACTGCAAGCGAACTATGGTACTTAGCGCGATGAGAGAATTCACAAAATCAATTGGAAAGTTCAAGAAAATTATAGAAAACAATCAGATCTAAATCTGTTAAGGAATTCTCTTGTAAAAAGCAGACAGACATAAAGCGGACAGATATACAGACAGAATGCGCTTTTACCACGAAATTTTTAAAACCGTTTCTTAGCGAGCACCTGTGGGCCAAGGGTAACCTACATTCCAAATTTCAAGACTCAAGTCCTCATGGTTCGGGAGATTTCGTGATATTATTATATTACAGTGGTATTTGCCTTTTATATATATATACTGTAGATACCAGTGCAGGAAATAGTTGAAGGCTAAGATGTTATTCTCAATTATATTTTCATCATCCCTGAATTATACTATATTTAACATACTGTATTATGTGGAAACTTAACTGGTATTGAAACATTCAGAGATCTGCATATTTTCATTGTTTGAGTAACTTTTGCCCAGAGGGGACTGGGCGGTCTCATGGTCTGGAATCCCTACAGATTTTATTTTTTTTTCTCCAGCCGTCTGAAGTTTTTTTTTTGTTTTTTCTGTCCCCCCTGGCCATTGGACCTTACTCTTATTCGATGTTAATTAATGCTGATTTATTTTGTTTTCTTATTGTGTCTTTTATTTTTCTATTCTTTATTATGTAAAGCACTTTGAGCTACTGTTTGTATGAAAATGTGCTATATAAATAAATGTTGTTGTTGTTGTTGTTGTTGTTGTTTTGTCTTAAATATAATCTTCCCGTGACCCTGTAGTTAGGATATAGCGGGTTGGATAATGGATGGATGGATATAATCTTTTAGCCACACTTTTTAACAAGCCAGTGATTTTGAAGCTACTTTTCCTAATATATCTGCACTATCTTCTGTGAAAGTCTTAGTTTCTAACTGCAACATAGCCACATATCCCGTAACTGTATCAGTGCTTTTAAAACAATGCGCCCTTAGACATTCTGAGAACCCTTAGACATCCACTTTCCAAATTTAACCTTCAGATCCTCACATTAAAAAAAAAAGAGAAACCTGTTATATGCAAGGAGCAGGCTACAGAAATTAAACATGACGTGTCTATGAATAGGCCACCTTAGATTCAGTTTCTTTAATAAGGGATACTTTAACCAGTTTGTTTTCAGCATTACCTCGATTTTATATATCAGTGTGTTCCTAGAGACAGAAAGGTATATTTTTCACTGATTAAAATGACATTTGTTAGCTAACCCACACCTGGAACCCTGTTTCCCCGAAAACTCTTTATTGCGCTCTGTAACAAAGCATTAAATAAGATCTGATTTTTAGAATCATAATAAGCAGTGAAAGCACTCAAATGCTATTACTTAGAAAGTACCATCTTTAGTGTCATGTTACTAAAAAACAAAAGTATGTATTTTAGGCTACTAGACATCCAGAAAAAAGCAAGATGTTACAAAACAGTTTTATAAGCATTCTAGGTTAAGGTTGTGCTTCTGCAGCTGAGACCTGGATCATTTAAGGCAAACAGACCATTTGGCAAAAGCTGGACTTGCGTCCCATGAGCAAGGTCCAAAAATATGGATAATTTACCATTTGGTCCTCCTTAATGCCTGAAAATCAAAATTTTGTGGGGTCCTTGACAAAAAATTTGAAACATATGTTATGGGGTTATAAATCACTTAATGCCCATTACTGGGTTGCGAGAAACTGTTGAAGCAGCTGGCAGACAGCTTTTCATAGACTGGACAGCCCGTTCATCAGGTAAAGGAAGAATGTTTATTGACAAGCCTCAGGAATAAATAGGAGCCCCTCACATCTGTGTAGTGCTTGTCTTGGTGTCAGCAATAATAAAGACATGGTATGGATAGCAAGTGATGAAGACTGTTAATACTATGATACTGACAGTATTCACGTTAAAGGGGTAGATTGCTTTACACTTGAAATGACATGTGCCTTCTCTCCATGTTCTTAACTGACTAGAGCTGCAGTGCTGGTTGTGACTGTTGAGAATTAGCTCACAGAATGCAATTACCTTAATCTGCATGCCATTTTAGCATTGCACACACATGGCATATGTGTGCTTATGTCTCATAAAACTGGCTGTTCTGAGTGAAACTGGTCAAAGGTATAAGACATTGCCTTTGTTTGCAGACTGTGCATCTGTGAGTGATGCAGTTTGTCTACTTAAGATATGCATATCCTCACTGGAAGAATTCTCAGTAGTTCATTTATTGCATATTCCATAGTACTAGAGGGAGGTTTCAATGTCAGTCAGTCATTGGCCAACCTGCTATATCCTAACTACAGAGTCACGGAGGTCTGCTGGAGCCAATCCTAGCCAACACAGGGTGCAAGACAAGAAACAAACCCCGAGCAGGGCGCCAGCACACCGCAGGGCACACACACATACCAAGCACACACTAGGGAGAATTTAGGGTCGGCAATGCACCTAACCTGCATGTCTTTGGACTGAGGGAGGAAACCGGAGCACCCAAAGGAAACCCATGCAGACACGGGGAGAACATGCAAACTCCATGCAGGGAGGACATCGGAAGCGAGGCAGCATCGCTACCCACTGCGCCACCATGCCGGAGGTTTCAATGTTCAGCCATCAAAGGAGAACTAACCGAATCCATTGATTACTACAAGACATTAAGCAACATATGAGAACAGTAAGTGTTCTTGTCACATAAGACATTCAATTACATGTTGATAGAGTGATGAAAGTTTTTTTTAGCATTACCAATTTTTCATTAAAATATTTTACACACATGCTGATGGTCCAGGTCCTGTCTAAAGTTTTATAGCAGTTTCTATATGCTATACAATAAAGACAAATTTAATTGCCCCATAAGTACATCCATCCATTTTCCTGCAGTCTATGAAAACTACTACAAATCCCATGGATGGCTAGAATCACCAGCAAAGATGTTCTTGATCATATAAACCCCGAGTTGTCCCTGGAAGGAAAGATCACCAGACAGAAACTGACCTATTTTGGACATATAATGATGGTGAATTCACTAGAAAAGGAGGTGCTACTCAGAATGGTCAGTGGTAAAAAGAGGCAAGGGAGACCAAGTGTCCGTTCGCTGGATACCATAAGGAATGACACAGAAATTAATATCAAGCAACTGAAATAAGCTGTGGAAAACAGGGAAACATGGCGAGAACTGGCCTACAGAGTATCCATGGGTCTGACACGACTGAATGGATAGCAGGAAGTGTGTGTGTGTCCTGCAAAGTCAGAGCATTCCATCCTGCTTTGCACCCTGCCATCTTTTTGTGAGGGTTATTTGTGATCGACTGCTTTGAGGTTTGATACTAAGCTGATTGAACGCAAACTCTTCATGATTAGAAAGAGAAATAAGTAAAAAAAATGAAATACCCCAGAAGTAAAAGTGACCATTCAATCTGCCGCGGAACAACTCTGTTCTCTTCCTGTTATTTCTCATTCTTTCCCCTTCTTTCTATGTCAAAGTTGCCAAATTCCTCCTCCCACCCCGGCTCCACTTTTTTGTTTTTTGATGTACAGGACTGATGTGCCTCACTGGTGGTTAAGCACTCTGTTATTGAAAGGTACTTTCTAGAGTAGAGGACCCTGGAGAGAAAGAAATACTGGGTTTTCATTTGCATAAACCTTCTCTCGTCTGCCAATTTACCTAAATAGCTCTCTGCTACATACACTTCTGGGAGCACTTGTCTTTCCTCTGACCAGTAGCTGCATACAGGAACAAATATTAATAACACACTGACTCTAAGATTAAGGACAGAGAGGATTTTACTGCTGGAGGTGTTGTTTCCTTGTCTCTCTTACTCTCTCTCAAATTAAGAATAGCTTCACAGTGACAGAAAGCAAAAACTGCCGGTTTGCATAATACATATTTATACAGTACAGCTGACCAAACCACACACAGCACTTTCTTGCTCAAACCAAGGTACCTGCTAACCTGCAATTATTTTAGCTGTAAAATACAGAAGACCCCTTAGGCAGGCAGGAGATAGGTCCTGAAATACATAAACACAACAGTCATTTGACTACGCATTTTTATTGGCTGAAGTAGAGCAGAGTAAGCCGAGGCTCTTCGGCCCAGTAACCCCACAACTGAGCCTGTCTGGAATTGTTCACAGAACAAAGCAATAGTCTATACATTAAATAGAAAACATCTTACTGAAATTTCATCTTTTGGTAATGTAAAAGCTGAACTCCAGATTGTGTCAGACTTTAATCCCCTCAATAAGACTGTGTAACTACCAATGAAAAACACATGAATAATTTTAGGTAAAAAAAAAAAAAACTTTCAAGTTCAAATCCAGTTCAAATTTATCGTCACACCTTATTTGTAAAAGCATGCACTCCCTTTATACATTTGTTCAGATTTAATCAGCCAGACCCTAGATTATTTACTAAAGTAATTTACCTTCATCTTACATTAAATGAAAAGAAGCTGATCAGCCCTAAAGCACCTCTCCCTGTAGGATTTCCCTTAAATATTGCTTTTTGCACACTGCAGAGGTAACCACGATTCAAAAGGAGCTAACAAACAATCTACACTATGTATATTATTGTAGAAAGGTACATAGCAGAACAGGGCTATAAACTGATGCAGATGATTCCTAGGCAGCAGCATGTCTGATGTTTAACCAGTTCAGCTGGGCACATGTCTCTCCTCTTTTCAGATCATTACACTGGTCTCCTGTAATGGCATGTTTTATCTTCAAATCCATGATGCTGGCCTACAGAGTAGTTGGTTGGTCAGCATCTATGCTGTATATCTGGAGACACTTCTGAGATCCTATGCCTCCTTCTCAACCACTCAGGTCTGCTGATGAAAGGCACCTGAATCCAGACTCTTTTCATGTGTAGCTCTGTATCCAGTAGGGGGCGCTATCTCCCTAGTTGGAATAAGTTCTTTTGTAATTGCGGCATGTTACATAACCCGAAACTATCTCTCTATTATAAAAAAAAAAATCTTGGGGAGGCAGACTAGGGAGACAAGACGTGATCTTCTCAGAAGACAATCTGAAGTCCAGCAAGAGACACTTTAACTTGTTCCCAGCTCTTAAAACAATGACAAGTGACAAGCAAAATACGCAGCTTGCAGTGATCTGACCACTTCTCCTTGCATGCGTTCAGCCACCCTAAATCTCTTCACAACGCAAGCAGCAGAGACACGAAGTGGCAAAAAGGACAGCGGCTGTACCAGCTTTAAAATGATCGACAGGTAGCTGCCCCCCCCCTTCACAATGCGAGCAGCGTTATACGTCCTGCGAGAAAGAGATTTAACTGGGGCCAGAAATAAAGGACAAGTATTGTTTTTACAACTACACACGAGACAAGGCAGTGAGCCATCATTTAAAACAAGCCATGGACATCTAACCTAGCAGTTGTTGGATTGCTTTTGGCAGACACACATCATGTGCTCCCAGCTCTTAAAACAATGATATGCGACAAGCAGAACCGGCAGCTCGCCAGCAGCAGAAAGACAGCAGATGATCCGACGGCATCTCCTTAGTGTGCATTCAGCAGCCCTCCCTTCACAACACGAGCAGCGTTATACGTCCTGCTACAAAGAGATGTAACCACGCCTGGGGCCGGTAATAAAGGACAAGTATTGTTATTACAAGTAAAAGTGAAAATAATGCATATGTAACAATTCCCATGAAAATAACAATCTCTTTAAATTGTATATCCAGTAAACCAAACACGAAGGGTGGGCAAGCAAAGCAGGCAGGGGGCAGAGCCCGCTAGTATAGTTATAATATAAAAAGCGATACCCCTCCCTTAGTGATATGGTGGTAAGAAATCACATAGGAGAAATAACTTTGCTTTCTTTTATGACAGTTTACACTGCATAACAGACGAGGAAGCCGATGGACGAATGGGAGATACTGTCATCGGATCTGGAAAATCCTTCCAATGGCAGACTCTACACACTTCGGTGACAGTCTTGTCATGACTTCCTCATCTGTTATGCAAAAAGCTAAGTTATTTCTACTATGTGATTTCTTACCGCTGTATCACTAAGGGAGGGATATCTCCTTTTTATATTATAACTATATAGTTTTGGGT
Source organism: Polypterus bichir lapradei (assembly GCA_026402145.1). NCBI lineage: Eukaryota > Metazoa > Chordata > Cladistia > Polypteriformes > Polypteridae > Polypterus > Polypterus bichir. Next base: position 38,172,958 of record JANRMT010049829.1, read on the forward strand.
TATGTAACATGCCACAATTACAAAAGAACTTATTCCAACAAAGGAGTTAGTGCCCCCTACTAGATACAAGCTCCTAGCTGGTGTAACGAGCTACCCATCTACACTCAAAATTCTAACTCCCTTATTGTATTTACAAAGTATTTGAAGAATCTCTTGGTAACTGAGTTCCTAACTAATTGATAGTAGCTGTTAAGTTTTATCACCTGGAAGTTGTAGCCTTTGTTTGTGATGATCAGTTTGGATCCCTTGTCCTGTAACATTCCCCCAGTCCCCCGGGCTAAATGTTTACTAGATTATATTGACTTCTTTTGAAGGCACTTTGGATAAAACTAAATAAATAAATGTAAATGTATAAGGTGAATATATAAGACAAGGCAAAATGGATAATAGGAGAAAAGCTCAACAGGTTGTCTGCTAAGAGACCGATGACTGCATTACAGAACCTGTAAGAATTAATGGCAGTAACTGGCTACTCCCTGCATATCACGACTATTTAATGTATTCTGCATATGTCTGATCTGCAGTGTATGGTGAGGTGGAAAGATGAAAGGTATTTCTCAAAAAATGAATATCTTAGCCAGTATACATTTTGCAATTAAAGCACAATACCAAGCTAAATTGTGGAAATGCCTTACACATGAAAGCAGAACATTTTGGGGAAGGCGTTTCCCACAAAGGAAAAATAAAAATAAATAACGTGTGCTTGAAAATTTCATTTCCAAAGATGTTCAGGTATGTAGAAAAAGGCTGACACAGCTCATTGCAAAAAGAACACTACCTATAACCTTGGTAGTGGAAATATTCGGTTTTTGGGTCAACTTGACAACAAAAAAACAAACAAAAAAAAAAACAGGAAGACCAGTGGTGGTCCAGAAATCAATCTGTGGACTCATTTAAAGAGGGTTTCACAGTCAATGGTTTGACTGAACTTGAATTTTTTTGTGCAAAACAATTTAGGGTAAAATTGGTTAAAAAAAAAAAAAAACATGTGTGCTAAGTTGATAGCGAATTAAGCAAACAGGTGTGTCAATGACATGCACAATTTTGCAACCAAGTCATCACAAGTTTAAATGGTGGTCCAGGTCCTCTCTAAAGTTTTATAGCAGTTTCCATATGATATACAATAATGACAAGTTTAATTGCCCCATAAATACATCCATCTATTTTCCTGCAGTCTATGAAGACTTCTATGAACCCCAGACTTCTACAAATCCCATGGACAGCTAGAATCACCAACAAAGATGTTCTTGATCATATAAACCCAGAATTGACCCTGGAAGGCAAGATCACCAGACAGAAACTGACCTATTTTGGACATATGATGATGGTGCATTCACTAGAAAAGTTGGTGCTACTCAAAACGGTCAGTGGTAAAAAGAAGCAAGGGAGACCAAGGGTTCGTTCGCTGGATACCATCAAGAATGAGACCGAAATGAACATCAAGCACCTGAAAGAAGCTGTGGAAAACAGAGAAGCATAGCGAGGACTGGCCTGATTGAATGGATAGAAAGAAGTGTGTGTGTCCTGCAAAGTCAGAGCATTCCATCCTGCTCTGAGTATTAAAAAGAATATGACCCATCAGCTCAATGTCAATTAGTTTACGTTAATGATGATTATGGATTGGGGTGACCTCCCTCTCCGTCTCTCCCTCACTCCCTCTCTCTCTGTATGCCATATGATCATGGACAAACAAAACAGAGAAAACAAACTATTTCATGTCTTCCTTCTGGAGATGAGGCAAGGTTTAGTCTTTACGTTCAAAGGGATGTGATATATGGAAGAACTGGATGATCTTTTGACGAAAACAAAACAGTAACCAAAATCAAAGCAAAAGTATGAATTACTATATAAAAATTTATTTTTTTACTATAGTTATATTTGAGGGAATAGGTCAAAATATTTATACATTGTGGGGGACGGACAGGGCCCTTGCCTGGCTGGGATGCCTTTCACGCTGGGAGTACTGAGGGAGCCAGCCTATCCAGAGCGTTATTTCACCTGGAGTTACAGTGGTGCCTAGGACTCCCGCAGGGCTTCATGGGAGTTGGAGTTTGGTGCAGCCCTGTTGGGATCCTGTAGGCGCCACCAGAGGGTGCTGTAGCTGCTGCTGAGCCCTATAGAGCAGCTCTTCCCATACACCCAGAAGTGCTGCTAGAAATAAGTCACCAAGCACCTGGAACACTTCCAGGTGTTTTATAAAAGGAGCCAGCAGCCACTACTCTGGGAGCTAGAGTCGGGAGGTGGAGGACGATACTTGCTGGGGGAGAGCAAAGAAGAAAAAGAAAGAAAAGGAGAAGTGTGTTGTGTTTTGGGACAGTGTGTTAGACTTGAGGAAAGGGGAAGGTGTTTCCCACAAAGGAAAAATAAAAATAAATAATGTGTGCTTTTATAACTGTGCCCAATACTGATGCTCTATGTAAGAAAGGTCAGAGCAGACTATACTTTCTGAGAAGGTTGGCATCGTTCAACATCTGCAGTAAGATGCTGCAGATGTTCTACCAG
>JANRMT010049829.1:38175469-38189020 GCA_026402145.1 Polypterus bichir lapradei
TATCTATCTATCTATCTATCTATCTATCTATCTATCTATCTATCTATCTATCTATCTATCTATCTCTAGCATCTGTCTGTGTAGGGTTGGGTGTCTGGCACACCCCTACATGTGTCACAACATATAGTCCATAGGGCTGTTATCATAAAAAACACGGTGGTGCCTGTGAGAAATCACGCATCGTCAAAGTGAAGGGCATATCCTACTCTGACAGACAAAGGGAATTGCATCTGTTCTGACTTGAACACAGAATGCCACATTTGGAAGAACAATTCCAGGATTTCAAATTCTTCAACTACTTTGACAAAACTACTTTAGATAAGTAGCAATGCCTACCCTAAAAGACATTCAAAATGAATATCAGGGTGCATTTCTTCACACTGAGTGTATTGGGAGTTTAGAAAAATTATTCTCAAATGATTTCAGTTATGCAGTATCAGCAAATATCTGGTCATGTAAGAAGTAAGTGAATTAAATGACTTAGCCTTTAGCAAGATGTACTGAACAGTCTTTGAAATCTTATGTGGTTAAAATCTTAAAATTCACATTTAAGAAATTAACTTTTTTTGCATGCTGAAGGATTGCTGAAAAAAACTGCAAATACCAATATAGTGTGCTTGACTGCAATATTTATACACCAAATCATCTGTTTCATTAATTCCTTCGTTTGGCTTCATGTTTTCAACATTCACCAAAAGGTTTTTCCCGGGAGATGCCCAATTGCAAGTGTCTCTGCTGTGGAATGAATCTCCTGTTGACGGCTGATCCGAGGGAGCCAGCAGCAAGGAGGTAACTGTTATGCTTATTTAAAAGTCAAGCGAGTCTACAGAGACAAAAGGGAGACTAAAGATTTAAGCAAGATCAGCGAAGCAGGCTTCAAAGAGGAGGTCAAATGAAAACGAGCTTACGAAAGGGAAATGTGTAAAGCATGGCTCTCTGAGCCAGAAAGTCACAATAAAAAGACTCTGAGCCAAACCAGCAAGAAGTGCTCTTCTCTCTGCAGTTGGCACAAGCCAGCACTTTCAATTTTGTAATTGTGAATGAGTGCCGGAAAACTCATTTGTCATTGTTTAAGATTAATTTTGGAAATGGTTTGCTTTACCAATGTAGGTGCTAACATGTAGTAACAGCCTACACTGCAGCTGTAAAAAATAATCTTCAAAGACACACCAGTAATCATTTCTGCACAAACCAGGGCAATGCCTCATAATAAAAACACAGAATAGAGCATTTCACATCTGGATAATTTCGTACTTGTGCTTTCAATTTTAGGCCGAACTGACAAAAAAAAAAAAAGCAAGATGTAGTGCAATTCCATAGAATAAGGATAAAAGAAGTAGTTCAAGCACTTTATTGTCATTGTGTAACACAACAAAATTACTATTTGTGACAGCCCCAAGGTGCATTTAAAGAAAAGTCAAATAATTCCATATATGTCGTATACAGCGTTAAGTGATCAAGTAACCAGAGCAAATTATTATTGCTCAAAGTACAGCAGCATAAATTGTTATTGCACCGTTAATGAATAGTACATTACATAGTGAACATTGTAAAAAACTACATGGTGCTAGTGTAGAACAAAGGCCTTAAAGTGGGCCAGAACATAATCTTTGCAATTTATAAAAAAAAATCTGTCGCATCTTAAATGCAGCCTCAATTTCCCATTGCTCTTAGGGAGGGAGTACAAGAACCCACACTAGCCTACTGCCCTGTAACTGGAGGGCAGGGCAATGTGACTTTCCAGAAGCTGCAAGTGCAAACAGGAAAAAGCAAACATGACAGGCAGAGAATTTATGAGATGGAAGATCGTTTTTTTTGTTGGATAAGAGGATTTTGAATTGGGTAAGTGGATTTGCCACCCCCACAGACAGCTTGGGAGACATTCATTTTTTTTTTAATGGTAAGAAGATATGTATTGGGTATATATTGTGAAAATCCTCATCGTGTTTGTCTTGTTCAGCTTTGGAGAGTAAGAGAGATTTGCTCAACCCCAAATGAAGAAAGATTTTATACTGCTAAAGTGCTAAACTGCCTGTGGACTGCAGACTGAAGATCACTGACATGTTTTGAACTTTTGATATCCTGTTGTGTGATAAGTACATTCAGAGGAATGTCAACATATTAAAATAGAAAAAATATATTTACTGTATATACTGAATTTGCTCTCAACTGCAGTGTACAATTAGAATGAAAATTGAGTTAAGGGGGAAGTTCTCTGTTTATGGCATATGGGCTCATTCTAGGGCCTACCAAAGGATTTATCATAAATATTTGGGGGGCAAAAATGATATATCCAACAATAACAACAAAATAAATAATAATAATAATAATTTTCTTCTTCTTCTTTCAGCTGATCCTGTTAGGGGTTGCCACAGCGGATCATCTTCTTCCATATCTTCTGTCCTCTCCATTTTGTTCTGTTACACCCATCACCTGCACGTCCTCTCTAACCACATCCACAAACCTTCTCTTAGGCCTTCCTCTTTTTCTCTTCCCTGGCAGCTCTATCTTTAACATCCTTCTCCCAATATACTCAGCATCTCTCCTCTGCACATGTCCAAACCAGTGCAATGTCGCCTCTCTGACTTTGTCTCCCAACCGTCCAACTTGAGCTGACCCTCTAATGTACTCATTTCTAATCCTATCCATCCTCATCACCCCCAATGCAAATCTTGGCATCTTTAACTCTTCCACCTCCAGCTGTGTCTCCTGCTTTCTGGTCAGTGCCACCGTCTCCAACCTATATAACATAGCTGGTCTCACTACTGTCCTGTAGACCTTCCCTTTCACTCTTGCTGATACCCGTCTGTCACAAATTACTCCTAAAACTCTTCTCCACCCATTCCACCCTGCCTGCACTCTCTTTTTCACCTCTCTTCCACAATCTCCATTACTCTGTACTGTTGATCCCAAGTATTTACACTTATCCACCTTCACCAACTCTACTCCCTCATCCTCACCATTCCACTGACCTCCCTCTCATTCACACACATGTATTCTGTCTTGTTCCTACTGACCTTCATTCCTCTCCTCTCTAGAGCAGATCTCCACCTCTCCAGAGTCTCCTCAACCTGCTCCCTATTATCACTACAGATCACAATGTCATCATAATTCTTAAACAGGCACAGTATAGAAGACACAAACATGGAAAAATAACACTAAATAATCGACACAGCAACAGAACTGCCACTCTAGGCTTTGAATTCCTTATTAGAGACTGATTTAATTCAAAGTGCAAGAATCTCTCAGATTAAAACTTGCATTAAAATTCTGCAAATATCATACTCCGTTGTTCGGCAACACCCGAGACTTGACTGATTCCAATCTTTACAGTTACTTCCGTCATGCTAAAAACCTCTCCATATTTGGTCTCTCGCTGGAAAAACTGGCATTTTGCATTCACTGGATAATGGTTGGGCGGCACGATGGCGCAGTGGTAGCGCTGCTGCCTGCAGTAAGGAGACCTGGGTTTGCTTTCTGGGTCCTCCCTGCGTGGAGTTTGCATGTTCTCCCCGTGTCTGTGTGTGTTTCCTCCAGGTACTTCGGTTTCCTCCCACAGTCCAAAGACATGCAGGTTAGGTGCATTGGCGATTCTAAACTGTCCCGGGTGTGTTTGGTGTGTGTGTGTCCCCTGCGGTGGGCTGGTGCCCTGCCCGGGGTTTGTTTCCTGCCTTGCACCCTGTGTTGGCAGGGATTGGCCTGTGACCCTATAGTTAGGATATAGCGGGTTGGATGGATGGATGATGGTTTTGCATTCTTTACATACAGCATGTAGGATATGGCAAGCAGGAATTACGGATAAATGTTTAAAGAAAATCATACTTTGATTTCATTGACTTTTGTGATTATATTAGGCTACTCATTTTATTTCTGGGACCTAAATTTAATTTATATGTTTAGGGGATGCATGGTAAGATTTTGGTGTCCCTGTCATTGTAGACTAGCTGTTCTGCTGGCATGTTAAATAGAAAGCTAACATTATATATATTTTTGTTTATCCTGATGTTAATAGTAGCTTGTTTTTCACTCAGGTGGCAAAGATTCAATCTTTTTTTTGGGGGGAAAAATGAAAGAAAGCCTGCCAATCCAGCTCCTTTGCTAAGTGTTTTCTGGAATGCACATAATTATCTGAGACAGCCTTCGCGAATGGCTTCTTTCTTGTATCCACAGGTTTCTACATACAGATATGGCACTGATGAATCCTCTCAAAGCAGTGTTGAGTACTTGCCATTGTGAGCTGACAAGCTTGTAGACATCCTGCACTGTAATTAAAGTGCAACCTGCCTGTAGCTGGCATTCATGGTTGTCTACAGATCACATCTGACTGAAGAACAATTTGGGGCCGAAGTCATAATCTCCAGCCATTACACTACCAGTGCCTGGCATATTTGAAGCTTCATTAGTCAGCTTTTTGACATTTAACTTTGGACTTTGTCAGTTGGGGGGCACTTGTGTGGCTCACAGGGTCAGAGCAAGTGGTCATAACCTCACAGCTGACTCAAATCTCATAAAGAGCTTACAGATTGCATTTAGTCTAATAAATGTAAATTGAAAATGACGCCCGGGCAAAGCTGGGAAACATAGGTTGTTGTAAAATAGTGAATAGTATGAAATAGCAGAAAAACTGTGCCACACAGTGTGTGATGGTTAGCATGCTTCCCGTTCAGCCAAGAAATCCACTTTTAATTCCCACCCATTGTGCTTAACTTTTTTTTTGAATAATCATTTCCTCCCCGTTATTTTTGTCATGGCTTAGGGTAGGACCATATTGTCTCCAGCATTATTTATTGCAGTTTGGTGTGTTTTGCATGAGATGAAATTAAAGTAACAATTTACTAATACTAAAAAGTTTGGATGTGAGTGTCAGTGGGAACCTGTAGGAAGCAAGTTACCAGAAGTATTCTATAACATTTCAGTAAATATTTACCGCTCTAATGCTGAACTTTCTGATAATGAAATAGGTCATTACGGTAGCAATTGACGAGAAGAATTCATAAATAATTACAGAATTACGGTATTTGTGGGTTCCTCTAGAGTGCCTGTTTCTTTTGCACGATTCGACTCAAAAACTAATCAGCATATCGTCATCTCATAACAGGCTTAAGTTTCGAGTTTGGTGTTTTTCCATCCAGCTGTTTTAGCTCTAGATTGTCCTCAAGAAACTGTGACACACAGACACAGACAGACACACACCCATCATCGAGATATCAATGTTTTCGGTATCATGGGACCCTAAAACATCGAGATCTGTCAGAAACTGGAGATTGAAATTTTTGACGAATCTAAAGCTTTCACTTTTCCCCCATAGATGATAGGTTATGGTAGGGGAGGGCGCAAAGCAAACAATATACAATATATTTCTTTTTTAATCGCCATACACAATTTCTTGCATTAGGAATTTGTCAGTTTCCACATACCCCAACTTACTCTCCAGAGAGATTTGGGGTCAGAGTGGAGGGTCAGCTATTTGTACAGCAACCCTGGAGCAATTGCAGGTTAGGTTTATGAGCAATGCATTAGGTTTATGGGTAAAGTGTTTGGTACTATATAATATGTAAATAGTGTACTTTATACCTTACCATGCACTCACCTGAGGACTCCGAATAACTCTGTTAGTATGCGCACAAAAACATTCAGTGGCTACTTTCTGTAGCATGTACAGCATTCTGTACTATACTGTATGCAAGAAGGCACTAAAACAATTGAATCAATGTTTTAGTGCTTCTATATTGAATTTGTGAGAGATATAAAAATAGAGTGGAGTGATATTCATTTTCCAGGCAGTCCAAGAGAATAAAAAACAATTACTAAAAAACAGCTCTGGCATGTTTCTAATAGAAGAGAGAAGCTGGTTTTGTGAGATGCTTATAGGCCATGTCTTAGCTGCTTTTGTTCTATCTTTGTCCTTCTATTTGTTTTGCTTCCTATGCATGTTATATACTAAAGTTCTAGAAACTTGACTGTGATGCCCTACTGTCATGTATAATCACTGTTTGACATTCCGTGTCTTCCTTATTCCCCTTTAGTCAGCTCCTCGACAGAAAAACATGAGGGCTACAAGCAGGGACCAATGATAAGCCAAAACATATGTCCACAAGTCCGCCCTCAAGTGCTCAGCTTGCATCATAGGACAAGGAGCCAAAGAATTGTGCCAGAGAGCCATGGAGAAGCAGAATCAGACTAGTTAGATTTATAGATCGTTTATATAAGCTTTACTGCCTTAGTTTTTGTCAGATCCTTTAACTGTCATAGCATACAATACAATTTAATTTCAGAGTCAGCTGACGTTTATTGAGATAGCATGTCTAAAAGTTTACATGCATGGGATACAGGTTTATCAATATGTTCAGGATTGATACTTACTTAATGTCTGATGATTCCAAAATAGACATGATCTCCTATTAAATTTGAATTGAAATATGTGTGTTCATTGACTAAATGGAAGGAAGTCACCTATGTATTAAACAATGACTTATAGTTTGCTAAGTGGGCAAGCCCCCCTGGTGCCTTTGGCACCCAACCCAAAGTTGCGGCCAGTCTGCCACTCATGTTGTGAAGAGGGGGGCTGAATGCACCCCAAGGAGACGCAGTCGCTCCTCCGAAACCCCCTCTTAAACGGTGATACAATGGGAAACTAATACATATTTTTTTACGTCCTGTTTGCTTGATCAGCTGCTGGCTTTCTGCTGCTGCCGTGCCATGTGATCTGCATCTTGTGCGGCGCTTCGAACATTTAAAAGCCTGTTCAGCAGCTGTCTTACTCTTTGTCTTTTATTTCTGGCCCCGGGCGTGGTTAAGTCTTGTCTCGTAGGACTAGAGTTCTTGATATTTTTTAGTTTATAATTTTAAAACAACATTACATTAAAGTTCAATAAATTCTGAAAAGAATGATACCAAACATATATATATATGTACAGTAGGTTTTAAAATAAGCCGATTTAAAACGTGACATAAAATCATTGCACAAAATCGTTGCACTTTTAGGCTTAGAATTTTATATATACAGAGTAGATTGAAAATATAAATGGAAGATCATTTGTATTTTTTAGAAGGAAAGGGAAAGGTTGGTGAAATAGTTAAGTTTCTGAAATGAGACTTCCTTTACCTTTGCTAAATGCATCATTGCACTTTTAATTATTTTTACTTAAAAAAATAATATGCTTTGCATTCTAGAAATTTTCTTGGACAAACTGAGAACATCTGCTAAGACTGACAACATCATTTATGTCTTGTTTTGTGTACATGCACTATATTTGTGACAGTACTGCACTCTAAGGTCAATCGGAAACATCTCTCAGTGCCTTTTGTCCTGTGAAGACTCCATACTATGCCATTTCTACATTTCCAACTCCTGGCTTTTTTAAACAACTGGAAATCTCATTATGAATACCTGCCTTAACACCAAAGCTCAACTTAACAAACTGGACCATGCAAAGTAAACTTTGAAGACCAACAGCTACGTTAATCTGTAGCGTGAATTTCACCTTGCAACAGTTGTCAAAGGATGTTCAGCATGCACAATATGTTTATTTGGGTGGCATCTTGTAAGCAAATATTAACATGTCAAGTTAATGGAGGAAGAATAGAGAATGTATTACAATGTAATTTTCATCCACAAACCAAATATATAGTGGCAACAAGGTATTGCTGTCTGTGTTATTCAACTTTCCTGTGGGGGTAATCTGGCCCTTTAATGATCAATGGGCCAATAGTTTTACAGAGGAGAGGGAGGCTCTGGAAGCATCCAAGGAGTTTTACATGGCCTAGCCCAAAAGAACTGCTTTGGTTAACCATGAAGCACTTCATGTCTTTGACTTAAAAGGACCTCCTCAACACAGGCCAGGAGAGTCAGATGCAGAATAGAGGTAAGGGCTCACTTGGCACAGTGTAGGGGAGGCCAGTGTGGCTTAAGAGAAACGTACAGTAGGTAAGAAGGAGTGTAGTGTGTGCTTGTGCTTAACTCAATGGCTAAGTCGAATAGCCACCATATGGGGAGTTAGGACAATAATTTCTATTAGATGAGCCCAGGGAGGCATAGGCTTTCTTTATTTTTATTGTTTCCATTAACACATTTATTGATACCTACCTTTTTGTGTGTTTACTGTTTAGTTAATACATTTTTGATACCTTGTTGCTCGAAAGCACTCCCTTTTGGTCACAAAGTTTATCTCATAATTGAAGTATGGTTCCTTTTTATTTATGTACTCTCTCACATTACTGGAGAAATATGCTGGTTTAGTAAGAATATTATGGAATTTGCTGGAATGTGCCTTTGCAAAGTAATCTGTTATTGCTTATTTTATCAGAGCTGTGTGGTGCCATGTGTGATGGCACCATTGCACAGTTTCAGACTCCGGGCACCTGTAGCCATAACTGTATAACCAGAGGATGGGAGAATGGAGACACAGACAATGATGACTGTTTAAAAAAACTGAATTCTGGTTTATTCCAGAGACACCAATAGTTACTTACAGCAATGTGTTTCAAACATTTACCCCGTTCAATGCAAGAACTATAACAAAAATGAGAAAAATAAGTGCAGGTGCTATATACAGTAATTAAAGTGATTGTAAAGCAAAGAGTGATGAGACCAAATCCAACAAAAAGAAAAACAAAAAGACATTTCTTCCTCTTTCTTCTTCCATTGACAGTTCATTAAGGACAGGCAGAAAAATTAATAAAAAACAAAAAGTAAAAAATTATACACAAAGCAATTAGTGAAAAAAATGAGCATCCACAAACACAGATTACTGTATTTCCACCTAAAAATATATACCAATCACAAGTAAACTGTCCTTTCTAATATTTACAATCTTAAGCTCTGTACTCACTGCTCCACTAGCTCAACAGTAAGTCCCAAGATTGATCAAAAGACACCCTCTGGCGGTCTGTACTATGGTTTTATATTACTTGTGGTCTTGCACAGCCAATCATTACTCTCGTTTTCCGGGGACCCCCAGTACCATACAATGTTGAGTCACCTTTTGTTCTCCTCTGTTCAGGTGCAGTGTCTCCATTTAAAACCTCCACCTTGCCCTGCACACGTCTACGTGTTTGCAACCACGTTGCACTGGCTGCATATTCACCTATGCAGGTAAGTTACACAGTGAACTTTCACGTATTTCACTCCATTTTGTCTTTGTCTATGCATGTATGCTCTCTGCTGACAACCTCCTAAGCTCAGCACTCTGATTTTCCTTCATGGAGCGGCTTTGGGCACACGCTTCAGTTCGAAAGTGCATCTGGAGATAATACAGCAGCATCTGACACACTACTGTGCATATTGCCTGTTCAAGCCCTGAGAAGCTCTTTGTCTTGTTGGCCTTCAAATCAGTGCAGTGACTCGCAGGGGACACCAAGCATCGGTGCAACATTGCCCCACCACCACATTCCCATTTCCTGGAAAGTTAAAACAGGCATGTAACTTTTTCTTCTGTAACTATTGATCTGGACATGATAAGCTATAAATAGCTATACTAAACACTAATTTTAAATTGTCTGCATATAATTTAACACATGTTGATGCACTTTTTTGTACCTGCCTGAACAACTCAAGACTCCTGGGTTCACATCCTGGTTTAGTCAATTTCCATATGGAGTTTACATGTCATTTTTATGTACACTTAGGTTTTATGCTGAGATGCCAGGTTTCTTCTTCATCCAGTCACCATAGGAGAGACAAGCTGTTACACTACTGACTAATTTCAAGTATCAAAATATTTTCTCCTCTGATATATATTGAAATGGATTATTTGAAGGAAGCAGCACTGATAAAAAAAAGCCTGAGAACTGTACAAAATGTTACAAAAATAAGTTCAGTGTTTTTTTATATTATTATCCAATTAAACTACCTTTGAGTTCTTCTTACCTGAACAAAACAGTACACCAAAGCATAATCAAGCTCAGATCATTGTGGAGATATTGCATAGCAAAACAGAAAACAGCACCTACAGACTACTTTAAACCAGAATTTTGACCAGTTAAAGTAGTTTCAAAAGCGTTTTATTGTTACCATTTGCAAGATCAGTCCTTGATATTGTTGATCTAACCTTATGAGTAGTTGCAGAAAGTAAATCTAACACCTATTCTGTGTAATAAACTCCAAAATATAAGAATCATTTTTGGCAAGAGAAGCCGCCTTAGCACATCAGAGCTTATCAATTCATACTCCCCTAACAGATTAAAAATATCATAAAATGGTATGAAATCACAAGTACTACTATTAACTAGTTTGTACCTCTGTGGAAAGAGATTTGGTATTGTTTAAAATAGTTTCCATTTTTTAATCTGTTGCTTACCCTATGTTGCTTGCAGTTTTGGGGGAGAAATATTGTTAATCCTATGTTTACATTGAGACAAAATAATCTGATGTAATAAGTGTGAATGGGGACCAGAACTGAAAAACAACAGACAATATTATAATGTGCATGAATTAAAAGTCAGATTACTTGTGTCTCATAATCAACCTGCCAGTTATCCAGTCATAATGTCCAAAAAACATACATGTCTGATAAAATACTGTTAAACTATTTCTGGAAAATCACATCTTTTGAATTTCCCACCTCTCATTGGTCAGAAATCCTGCCTATTAATAGTTCACTAATTAGTTGCCATTCAGTTCATGTAATATCAATATTGTAGAGCGTGGTCTGAGAGACATGTACAATATATACTCGCAGATAAGTTCTCCTGCGAATAAGTCGGGAGTTGAATTTAACATATAATTTCTGGTATTTTATAATGTTGGCTATATAAGTCGAATGTGGAAAACTCACGCTATTGGTCCAAGAGATTATGACATGCTCATGCCCACCTGAGAGAGTAACCACGGAGCACACCGCCTTTTTCTTCTATGTATTGTGCCTACATGACCACACGGTAATACAGTACCTGATCTATTCCGAAACAACGTTTGCACTGATTTGTGTTTTTTGTATCTCACACCCTAATACACCTTTATCGTAAGAGACCTTGTCTACAATGGAGCGTTCGATCAGAAGAAAATATGAAGCTGGTTTTAAATTAAACGTTATTGAAGTAGCAAAAGAAATTGGTAACTGCGCTGCTGCAACAACCTTTGATGCGCCTGAGAAACTGATGCAAGATTGGAGGAGGCAAGAAGATGTTAAAATAAAAATGTAAGCGTTGCATTTTTTAATGGCCGCATAAGTCTGGGTCTGATTTTATGATTGATTTTTTGTGTTTCAAGACCCAACTTATACGTGAGTATATACGGCACATCTTGAAATTAAAAGTTAAAAAGTTTGTTAAAACTATCAGGTAAAAAATATACTTCATGTCTGTGCTTGTCAATGATACCTCAACAAATATGACATCAATTCACCTCTACAGTTTCACAAACCCACTGAATTGGTGGCCTATCGGCTAACAAATGAGGAGAGAGATGGTCACTACACAAAAGCCCAATTTAACCAACTACAGTTGTGTATGAGACAAATATTCCAGAAGTTGTTTATTTAGCAATATTTTAGCCTAGATACACATTTTGGATCATACATCTAGTTATCAGACAGGTGGATATGCAACACAAGTAATGTGAGATTTTTTTCATGAATGTTTTGATATCATTTACTGATGTTCAGCATTGGTCCCAATTGATGCCTATTGTATCAGTAACTTTGTTTCCTTCTTTTGCCGCAAGACCATGAGATTAGCGATTTTTCTCAGCCCCAAGAACAAACAATTACTGGGTAAGTAACAGATAAAACGTTTTTTGGATGGAATACTCCTTTGAGATCTCAAGTTCGGTCCTTGAACGTCACACTGCATTTCTTAAGTCTTTGCTGCAAACACACAGCAACTTGTTATTTAATATTATAACTTGCTAGGTTTTATTGTGCCATGCCAAATCATACTTTTTACTGTAGATATTTTCTTTCCTGTGATTAAATTGATCTGTGGCCCATAGCAGGTGAGTAATCTCAGTCCTTCACTCTTTCCCCTTCCATGTCTTTCCAAATATATTATTACAACAATGACAAATTCACATGTGTGCATGGGACAGCGTTAGATCGAGGCATACTAATTCCATTGTCAGTTATATCTCATTGTTAGCTGGTTAAGATGGAAAATCTTAACAAGCATGTTCATTAAAATAATTGACAGATTGTTTACTTGAGCAATAATGACTGCTTCTAATTAAGAAATTAGGTTGAAAAATCAATCTGAAGCCACTGCTGCCCTCCAGGACAGAACCTGAGGAGCCCTGGCATAACAGGAGAACATTCAAATTGCTCAGTCTTTTATTGTAGTTTGTTTCCCACAATTCTGGAATAAATCCAAAGGTACACACCCTTGACCTGACTTGTGCTTAACACAACATACTTTAAAATACAACATTACACTTGTCTTAATCATACCTGTATGCTGTCTGGATGTGCCAAGTGATGAGTACACTAGGCCTCTCAAGGTAGTCATAAGATATACTTACAGCATAAGTTTCAGAAAATATATCATATAATTATGCCTAACAATTTTTACATCCCACGTGTATAACGTTACATTTATTCATAGCAAATTTGCCACACATTTTGCCCAGTCTGAAGGTCATTCTGTAATATTTTGTTTGCTACCGGATATCCATCATCTCACACAGTTTACTGTGTTACTGTCATTCACAAACTTACCAAGATTATTAGTGACATTTTTATTTAAATTATTTTCATAATTGAAAAAATAACACCACTCCCAGAACTGATTACTGAGGAGTCCCATTTATTATTATCTAAGTAGGAAAAGTTCTCTGTGCCTTATGCTTTTTTGTCATAAACTAATTCTGCTGCCATCTGAACTCTCTGCCCTGATTTTTGCCTCATGTAGTTTCATCACTGGCCACTCATGAGATATTGTACATCAAAAACTTTAGGAAAATTGGGATAAACAATATTGCATGTTCCACTAAGATCAAAATGATAAAAGACTTATATAACATAGAAGATCAATAATTTATTAAAAAGTAAACAATATTCCTTATAGCCAACTACCTCTGTAATGCATTTACTGAAAACCTGTAATTTATGTAACACATGTTCAGTGTCATCACTTATGAAAAGAAATTACTTTATGCTTTCCTCAAGTTGACATTTTTAAAAATCTGTTTCAAATAAGAGGCCACATTAAGAACACATTGGGTTCAACAGATAGGCAGAGTTCTGTATTATGAAGGTTTCAGCCATTCCAATCACCAGCTCTTCTTAACCTTTCAGTAGATGATGCCCTAGTATTAGCACACAAGCCAATACATTCAGATCAGCTTCTTCCACTATTGGTATGTATTTAAAAGACAGATTTGCATGTTGACTCTTTATTTTTCTCTTTAGCCACCTACTGAATGTTTCATGTTTGATATCGGTGTATTTTCCTAATGCTTCTTGCCTGCTGATTAATTGTTTTAATTTATGTTGGAATGATTATCCATTCATTATCCAACCCGCTATATCCTAACTAAAATAAAATAACTTCTATAAAATGTGATACTCTCAAGAAGAAGAAACGTAATTTAAGCTAGGTGGAAACATACCGCATTTTTGA